>CM065919.1:51533972-52069719 GCA_033439105.1 Magallana nippona
ATGTTCGAATTTAGCGTGACGCTCTTCGATATCACGTTGCCAAACGTTGAAACCGCCTGTAGAATGCTGTCTACACTGGACTCAATCTATAAAACGATATTTAATGGATATTTTATTGCTCTCGGTCGCGCATGAATATTTCTTTTCACCAATCTTGACTTTAGTATTTTCACTATTTGTACTATCTATATTTCATACTCTTTGTACTCAGTTGGAATTGCAATTTGGGTTAAATGTATAATATGAGTTAGAGTAATTTCCTATTTTCAAAGAAAACTTTTCTTTTATTGGTTTATTATTCGTGTAAAAAATGTTATCATTTTCTAGTACACATATCATCTTTAAGCCTAATAGGTCGCTTGCGTATGAAGAACAGTTTTATGTTATTAAATAAATTACAGAGTTGAAAGTGGGAGTTAGCATCATCAAAGCTAAGACATGCTGTAACAATATTTAACGATGTTCAAGTTTTCGTTATCAAAACCAATATTAAATGTACATTTGAAAAAAATAAAACAAAATGTACACGGGATGAAAAAATTTATTACTTCAAAGAACTACCCTAAAACTTGGCCATTATGTTGTTTTTGATACCAGAAATAACCTTTTGCCAAGCTTTGCTAATCCCTGAGAACAAAGAAAAATCTGAATGAAGAAGGAAAAACAAATTAAAAACGTACTCAAGAATTCTTAATAAAGTTTTGGAAAAGAAGCCCGGATCACACGGCAATGTAATGGTAAGCGACAGAGAGTTTTTAGGATTCCAACTTAATCCTACACAGTGCACCGAAATCTGCATTATTTACAGACGTATAATAACTAACATCATTTTCTTTTCGCCTCGTTACCCTCTACCGATATTTTGACTTTGGCTTCAAAATCTCTGAGAGATAGAGCGAAGATAAAAGGAAAGAAAGAAACACACCCTTCTAATCTTATTTTCCCAAAGTTATCATGGTTTTTTTTTGGTCCATTATGTTACTTTTCAGTTTACAGGCTAGCAATGATTTGCAAACAGGTAACTCTTTATTCAAAAGTTAGGTCTGAAAATTTATTCGTTGATTGATAAAAATTATTAGATAATTTGATATTAATAATAACTACATGTAAGGCTAAATGCAGGTGGTTTAGTCCCAGTTGATATTAGAATAAAAAAAAATATATTAAAAAAACAGCTACTAAAATTTAACATATGATCTTAAATCCCTTGTATTCTTTCGGATTTTGCTATTTGTTTCAAATACCGGTAGATTTAAAAACCAAATAATAAAAACTAAACCAAAAATGAACAATTTTTAATGGTATTCTATTGCTTAATCATAAATTTAATTTTGATCCAGACTTAACGTATGACTAAGTTTCTCTTAACATTTTATCTGTCAATGAATTTATTTACGTCCCTGGATTTATACATGTTTGAATAATAACTTATTGAGAAAATCTACAACCCCCATTCCCCACCTCACCCCATCCCCCGCAAATACGTCCCCACACAGCTGTATATTGTGATTAATTTGAATTTCGAAATTCAGTGATTTGACATAAATACATCAATTTTCCCGCATGTAGCACCGACCTTTGAAGATTTGTTCTGCCAGGCCGTGGTCCGATTGGTGGACAGCAGATGGTCAACGACGGTCACAAAGGTCTGTCAACAAAATTACCAATTAGGAATAGTCTGTCAACAAAACCAATCAGAAACAGTCTGTAACAACTAATCAGAAATGGTCTGCAACAACCAATCAGAAAGAGTCTCTTACAACTATTTCGAAATAGTATGCAACAACCAATCAAAACCATTCTATAACAACTATATAAAATCAGTCTGTAACAACCATTAACAACCAATTAGAAACAGTCTGTAAAGACCAGTCAGAAATTAAACAGTCTTAACAACCAATTAGAAAGAGTCTCTAACAACTGCATGTATTTCCAAACAGAATGTAACAACCAATCCATAACAGTTTGAAGCAACCAATCAGAAAGTCAACGTCTACTTATCTTAGTTGAGTATTGTTTGTATTGGCTATTTTGCCATAAAAGAGCATGGCAAATATTAGATTTAATATAATTCTTGTTCTATCGGTTGTCTTCTTGCCATGAACAAGAAAATAACTAGACAATCTACTTCAATGCTTTTGGTATGCACGCCACGATATTTCAAAACAGAAAAGACTATCACTTATACTTGTCCTAAATATTTTTCCATGCCATTAACGCCCATAGACATAGTTACTGTGTACGACAAGCACAATGGATTGCTAACGCATAAAAACCAAGTTAACTAACATAACAATTTCAATTCTTCATCAAAACTTGATAGATTGTTAATTGGTACACATGAACAACTTTTGGACAGGGAACATACCGCTGGCTCAATGCTGACATTAGAAGCATCTGCCAAAGAAGTCATTTTGTGTAGGATATCCACGGTCTTGTCCAAACCTTCGCCGTTCGAAATTCCCTCCTGTACAAAGTCCGCGAGTTTAGGTAACGCTGTTTTAATCACCTGATCAACATCTGCGGTATTTATATCGCCTTTTGTAAGAAAATCAATCTGTAATGATTAACGATAATTGAAAATAATTACAAAAAACATGAAAGTTATTGTTTATTAAAAAATATGTAATTGAAGCTATAAGCGGAACTCGGTTGAAAGGATCGTTTACCTGGGCGCTGACGTCATCGAGTCTATCCCTCTCACAATTGAGTGCAAGAGGCGACTTGCACTCATTTTCTGGTACATCTGTTAAGAACAATGATCAAATTTGATGAATAGATTATGGAGATTGGGCGCTTTTGAAAAAAAAAAACCGATATAAAACTAGTATTCACACCTGTGACACAACTAAATATGTACTTATATAAGTACCTGTAACATCAACAGTCGCCAAATTCCTCTGGCATTGATTCAGTCCACAGGTGTATGTTCCGGTGTGGATGGAGAGGGCGTGGTCCACATTATATAACCACTGTCCAGTGGAATTCTGGGAATCTGTTCAGTATCATTTTTAAGATTTGTTGAATACAGATCCCGATTTATTATACAATATATGTCAAATTGAGTTTAAAACATTTTCATATTGTTCATAGTTTTAAATGATTATTTAAGAGTAAATGAAACAAAAAACTATTTGTGGGGCTCTTTGTGTAAAACCTTAATACACCAGAATTTCAAGCATCATAAGCTAAATAAATATGACACTGCCCCCCCCCCCCCCCCCAAAAAAAAAATAATATACCTAGAGTTTGGTTACGAAATACAATCTCGTTTTTACACCAGACGATGTGACCATTAAGCTTTGAGATATCGGGAAATGGCGAATAGCAGGTCAATTGGAAAGGCTGTCCCCATGGCACTATTTCTTCCTGCGGGGAAGTAAAAAATATTGCTTGTGGTGCAACCGTGGAAGGACGGATAGTTGTCTCTGAAATCAAAACAGAAACATCGATAACATCTTGGGTTACGAATTCTTTAAGACATCTCGAAATCGATAGGTCATGATTTATGCTTGATTTCCACTTTTACCGATGTTTGGAACACACATGACCCCGACATCCTCCGCGTGCGTACAGTCATGATTCCCCCATTCATTGTGAGAACAGTTAACAATTGACGTTTCATTGCCAGCACAAGTGACATCATCTAGCCAGATGCTTCCCACACCATTCCCATACTCCGCATAGGCCTTTGCTGTTGCGTTTTCTCTGAAAAAATAATTTCCTGCATATGAAAATAAAAGCTTCAGCTACTTCAGATTGTGAACAAAAATTGTAGATAAATTGATTATTGTTTTATGATTGAATTACAATTCGATCATTGTATACTCGTCACTTTTCTTTGTGAGCATAAAAATTGTAATTAAATTGCTGTATTGCAAATTTGTAAATGAAACGATTTAGATGAAAGATATAGGATCTCTCTTGATTTGCGATGGTATATGATTTTTATCCAACGAGTTGTGTGTTTTCTATCCCTGAGCCTTGCCGAGGGGATAGAAAACACACAAAGAGTTGGATAAAAATCATATATCATCGCAAATCATGAGAGATTCTTTTTATCTCAGTTTTAACCACGTATTTTGTTAATCTCGATTTTTTCTGTAAAAATTATAATTGTGAGCCACACAAGACGTCAACCAACTTAACGCATGGAAAAAAAGTTCCTTGAAGTTTAACAAACAAACATTTCATTTTTTGAACAAATTTTTATGAATTAATGAAAAATAAATGAAACAATATTTGCTACACTTTTACAACTCTACACTTTTCAACTGATTATTTTTTTAGTTTTTCATTATACATGTACGTCAATCAACCGGCTAAACCTGTGTAATGTTTAATTATTACGTCATTATGGCGTAAGAACACATAGTGTAATGTAATATAAAAAAAATTCATCCCATGAGTGATATCCAGCGCATATTGAGATAAACGTGATAAAAGGAGGTACCTCATTGCGCCTAACATGTGACAAATGACGCCAGCTTCTTTGTAAGTCCATCTATCGTCACAAATAGTTCCCCAGATCCCAGCGTGGAAGATTTCTACGCGCCCCTCATACGGGGTCTTCCCACTGGCTAGCCTGATGGCGCCATCTTGAACACTGTCTGGTAATAATAGTGACCATTAGTTTAATATTTCAAACAACCGGAATAACATCTCACATTTGTTTGTTCTGATCCAAAATATCTTTTTCTTATCCCAATTACTTCGTTCTTTAAGCCCAGAATTAATGATAAACTACACATCTTGTTTCTTTGATAATAGAAGTGTAACCTTGTTCTGATTATTGTACGCGATGAAAGCTTGTTACCTATGCATTTATTTAATAAACAATTTAAGTTAATCCGTTGAGTTACATTTATGATTACCATAAATAAGATGTAACCAATTAAAACTTACTTTTTTTGGAAACGATAATTGGTAAAACCATGCATATCCATACCAGTTGAATATTCATTTCTGCAGATTATTTAATAAGGGGAATCCTGAAATTAAAACAATGGTTTCATACAACGTCAAAATTACTCCTCTTACTTTTAGATAGTAATACTAAGAAGAAAGTTCAGACAGTGAAATATATATACCACTGTAAGTGCATAAAAACACCCCCCCCCCAAAAAAAAAAAGAAAGAGAGAAAGATTAAGAAAAAACCAATAGACATGCAAGTGCACTTGTAAGAGTTGAAATTTTCCAGAAAATATTTTGAATTGTTGTATAATTGAGGGTTTTTTTCACATGCAGTTAATGGGTTTTTATTTCGTGAGAGAACTCCAAGCAGCTCAGCTTATCCATATTTAAATGCACTGATAGTCATCACATCTACGCGGCTTAACGTCAAGAAAACGAGGCAACATTTGGTGACATGACGTACCCTAGTTTACAACTTATGTTTTAATTTGATAAATGGTCCTATGTTTGAAAGATGTTATAGATCACATGGAAAGCCTGCTAGGATTAAATTTCATCAACTTCATGATATAATCAAAGTACTGAAAGTACTGAAAAGCGCTTACCTCGCTTGGTTCTGAAAGAACTTTTCTTTGTGCAAGCAGCTTAATTAGAAATGAGACTAATTGAAATGTTTGCATATGTTTAATTAATATCAATTGAAAGTATCCAAGGCCAGAAGGTTCAAAATGGCATTGAACTTGTGTGCGATGTGTTTAATACATTTGTTTGTCTAATGTTTGCACTTTTGTATTATTGTAATACATGCATTTTCTTTATAAATGTATTGCATTGACCATTATAATCGATGTTCTGAATTTTCTTGTGCATATGTACTGCAATTAGCTGGTAAGCTGTTGCGTCTAAGTAACAAATGTAATCGAGGTAAGATATACGCCCATACAGGTGAGATTTACAATGAAAACTTGAATTGTTTAGTCAGTTCCTTATACACGTGCTGTCGGGAGAGCGGCGAGCACCAAGAACTATGGCTATTTACAAGTCGTCTTCAGCACTTTAAGGTAGGTGGAATAACACATCATCACAAATTGCTGACCTCTGATCGAAACGCCATTTATTTTCATTATTTTTAAAAGAGGTTTATCGACGGTAACATGAAATTAACTCTGTAGCCGAGTGGTTAGAGTGTCGTTCTTATGATCCACATATCCCGAGTTCGAATCCCGCTGGGGCTTTTGTTGTTACGTACTGACTTGAATTATTAGATATTCATTTTTTTTTACCCCCAATTGCAAATTTTTGCTTATCTGACATATGTACAGTTTATTTGTCATGATATCTTTCATATCCATATAATTTACTGCCAATTTGAATGACTTATTCCAGGTTATTCCACCTTAAATAACACTACTCTATTTTGTTTTGTTATGCAGCACTGGCGCTGTTAAAGGTTATTTTGCAGCGTCGCTAAATGGCTACTTAGCATAACTAAACTCTCAACAAGAACATTTTGTTTTTAAAAAACCCATTTTTTTTAAAACATGGTGTGGTAAAAATTTGAAATTAATAATAAATGACACAAAATGAGAAAAGATGACGTTTACAAAATAAATCCACGCTATCTTTTGGCACTGTTCAATGTTTTCCTTCGCTATATATATTTCCTGATCACTGCGTAGCAGCCCCTTCAATGGTGTACGTAAGCCCGCGCATTAGATTTAGAATAGCCCTTACGTTAGGAATGAGAGTAGCAAACCCCCAAATGTTTACATCAGAGAAAAGTTATAAAACGTTGTAATAAGGAATGAATGGGTAGGCGTTACGCGATTGGCTGAATTCAGGTATGTAAAGTAAAAATAGTAGTTTTTAAAATAAATGATGGAATGGAGGAATATTTTAAAGAATATAGCAACACTAGAAAAAATTATAGGGGTGGGGGGTTGATTTGTTTTTGTAGAGTGACATTTACTGCCGATCGTTGTAAGTTGTAAACAACTGCAAATTTGACCTATAAACGCCACTGGACCCTATATTGTTTTGGTCATTTTCTGAAAGGTCTTGAATTGAAGTTTCAAATGATACCAAAGATATGACTGAAACTATTATAGTTAAGTACTGAGAGGGCCTAGAGTTTGTATGGAGTTCTATTGGAAAAGGTGGGGACTTCCGGTCAAGCATGATGGCGGTGGATCAGATCAACGTGGCGTAAACTTGGTTTAGAGCAAGGACGGTGACTGTGATTGTAGATTTACGAAACGTAAGATCTTTATATACGAACTATACGCACGATATGTCTCTAATATTTGTGCAAATTGCAGTGTTAATTGATTAGAAGGATTTGAAGGATTTGTGTTCATTTGTTAGCATTGAATCATTGAACCTTGAACTCTATTTAGAGGGCCTACTGAGCCCATTGTCAACAAAGAAATCTGATTAATTAGACACCACATTAAGTCTGTAATGAACTGATCTCTTGGGATTAAGTGTTTGCTTTGAACAAGTGGCACCATCTCCGCTAAATTGTTACTTACCGCCCTGTCCGAAAACAACCACTTGTTAAACGCGTAATAACGCAATAAGTAGTGTCGGGGGTATCCGGTGCTCGTTCTAAATATATATAAAACTTGATTGGAATTGTGAATTAATGTGTCAGAAGTCGTCTTACCTCCCGGGGTAGTCTGTGAAATATTAATGAAACACATCCCAAGTATGTAAGGTATCTAGGATAAAATAAATACAACATGCAGAGAGGGAAACGCCAAAAGCTGATGTTCAAACAGATAGCGGCTCCGTGTGGTAGTGGGGGACCTTTTGATACTGATTGTAGTTGATAAGGATCGGTAGTGGGTAAATGCAAGTGGACATTCACCGTTGTGTATCATATATAAATATATAAGCTTAAAGACTTCTTCCTGTTGACTAGTGTCATTATATATTTTAATTAATAATATTTTGGTCTGTAGTACTAAAAATATTTACATTTTGCAGTGTCTTTGTCTGTGATAATACTACGAATCGATTTTGTATTTACAGTCCAATAAATTCAAAAGACGTATCGTTGGGGTGCAAGCGGGGTTGGCATGATTAAAAGAAATGGAAATCACATAAATATGTTAATATTCTAATATTAAATCGTACAATAGCTAAAAAGTATATAACTATAAGTAATAAGGAATCATTCTTTGAAAATTTTATAAGGTGAAAATTTCGGTCGGAGCGGGGTCAAAATCTATCGTACAGCGCTTAGGGCTTTATTGGATTTGATCAGGTCCCGACCGAAATTATCACCTTAAATAATAATCTTCCCCAATTTGAAATTTTTATGAAAGACCAAATGATGAATAAAAATTACACCTTCGAAAATCAACGAAAATTAATACATATGGAATCAATAACAATATTATATGCATATACGTTAATTTGTATAGTATTTACGTTCTTTCAATCTACACAGTACACCCCCCCCCCCGCCCCGCTCTTCCAAGGTTTTTATATTCTTTTTGCAACTGATCTTTTTATTTGAAAATTTACCTTTGATTTGCAGCAATATCTTCATTCTCATAAAACATTTTAAAATTCTGTTTTAAAAATTTCAAAAGTGCGCTCTGTAATTTCTGAAAAGATTTTGATCGAAGATTGTCAGGCAATGCTTGAAATTCCCTGAAATCGTTCATGGAAATAGTTTGTCAGTATAGCAATTATTTTTTATATATACTACTATACGTTATTCGTACTACTTATATGCACTACTTTGTTGCAACATACGTCCAGACAGTATATGCCAAACAGAACATGTTCAGAATAGCAAAAAACAAAAAAAAATTTCTTCACTTCATTTATTAAAAACTTTTAATGCATACAACCAAAGTTTAATGCTAAGAAAAAGTTGAAGATGAACTTAAATTATTATTTTAAATTTGCATTCCTTAAATAAGCAAATCAAAATGGCATATCTTATGTTACAAAATATCATTATTTAGTAAGAAAACACACCTTTACTCACCCTTGCAGATAGGAAAACAGAACTGTAGTGGGTACTACAGTCAAAGTCAATATAAATCCTTTTAAACTTTCAACTCCAAATTTCACTTTTAAAATGTTCCAGTACTGAAGGTACAGATATTCCTTTAAATTCTGTTATTCGACTAACTTGACAGGACAAATGAGAAATCGTCTATGAAACAAGAAACCGTGAGTTTTCGAGTTTTGACATTTATTGTTTGTCCCCGCGTTTTTTGTCTCACAAAAAATCTACTCAGTCTGCTGTCGGTGTAGAAGCTGATTCGCTGACTGCAGGCTTCGCCCGCCGCTGTTCTACTGAATGGTAAGGGGACAGACAGAGAAGTATGGTATGAGAGAACTCACTTTCTGGAGTATACAGTGACGTGTAATTGATGAAGTTAATTACATAGTTCATTAACTTGGCGTGGGATACAAGAAGTGTTACGTGTTCAATTATTACTAAAAATTTAAAGGGAGTGAAAAAGGAAGGCAAAAGATAATATTCATCATTTCAAAAATTATAATATGCCACTTATTTTTAAATGTGCATGCAGATGTATTTAAGAAAATGACTCTCTCTCTACATGATATAAATATAATATACAATGTATAACTGACCATGGATCAGAGTTAAATCATTTACGTGCACGTGTTTTTTTTGGGGTCAGTTTCTCTTGGACATGAATGTTATATAGGCTGTCATGGACTACCAGTGCGAATCACAAAGATTAGTAAGTAGTTATCCAGGGATTGGTTGGGGTCAACTCAGCATTGTTTACGTACAACATTGGCTTTCTATATGGATACTTGTCATTCTCATATATTTGTGATACATCAAATAGTAATTCTATTTACATTGAACATGCATACTTTGCATGTTTGCTAATAAAGTCCTCAATGCATAATATAAAGTTTTAAAAATGTGTTTGTTTTTATATCTACTAGGAACTCAATGTATCACATGCCTACATGTAATGTGTCTTTAGCAATATTTGAACCATGATCAGGCAAATATAAGATAACGGTTCCATAAAATATATGTCATTATTGTTAATAATTAGTCGTAAAAAGTAAACATCGTCTAATTTTCTAGCGGCATGTCTGAATTTTTTCAAACCAGGAGCTACAGACCTGCAGCTACTAGTTCCCGGAGTAAAAATAGATATATTTACATTTTTCAGTGTCTTTGCCCGTGATAACACTACGTATCGATATTGTACTATACAGTCCAATAAATTAAAATGACGTATAATTGAAGCGCAATCGGGTTTTGCTAATTTATAATCAAATATTTAATAGTACAATTGCTGAAAATTATATAAATATAAGCAATAAGGAATCATTCTTTGAATATTATGAGGTGATCATTTCGGTCGGGCGTGATCAAATCTATAACAAAGCCCTTCGGGCTTTACTGGATTTGATCACGCCCGACTAAAATTATCACCTCATAATAACTCAAAGAATGCTTCCTTATTCCTTAAATAAAATCTCCATAAATATGCTGGCAGTAATCATTATATTGGCAAATAATTCGGAATAACAGGTATTATACTGTTATTTTTTTAAGTGCTTTAAATCGCATCATAAAGAACAATATCCCTGTGTATGCTTGAAGTACAAGATTAAGTATAACTTACTACACCTGTGAAGCACATATTTCAAGA
Organism: Magallana nippona; assembly: GCA_033439105.1. Taxonomy (NCBI): domain Eukaryota; kingdom Metazoa; phylum Mollusca; class Bivalvia; order Ostreida; family Ostreidae; genus Magallana; species Magallana nippona. The sequence goes on from CM065919.1 coordinate 51,544,557, forward strand.
ATCTATAATTGGAATCCACTCCTCTGCAGAGCCATTTTTACATTCAAATATTATATTTTTTCTTGGCAAGTGGATAGTTAGAACATACTGAGAAAAAAATAACAAAACAATTGTGTTACAAGGCACGTGATCTCAATGAGCAGCTAGCCATTTATCAAGAATCCAATTAGTAAGTTGAGCTCGGGCCGAATAAAAAGTCGGATATTTCTTAATGTGTTTCTGAAAGCATATGACGTTGATTCAGAAGCACTAATAGATTAGTTTGTATTTTTCTGAGTATAACAATTAAAGAAAAACGATTTCATGTACTAGTAATCTTGAAACATCTGAGATTATTGTAGATACCCATACTGATGCATTCGAAATTGCATGCTTTCGAATGTAAGAAATGTCACGAACTTAAAACATTTGGTAATGTAAAAATATAAAATGCGCTGTTGATATAATCATAAGGTCATGTTTACTAAATAATGGAGTTTATGTGGTAGAAGCTTTTACGTAATGATATATGTAATGCTAACACCATGGAATGTTCGCTGTTTCATTTTTAATCAAATCAGTTTGGACATTGATGAAAGTAGCGAATTTTGCTCTATTGTGATACTAGTATACATATATGTAGTATTTATATATAGTTTGTATGAAAATACTCGTGTAAAAACTTTTAAAAGTACACAATAGATAATACCGGTACGTAAATAATTAAAAATATTTACATTTTCCAGTGTCTCTGTCTGTGACAACACTACGAATCGATTTTGTACTACACAGCCCAATAAATTCAAAAGATGTGTTGTTGGGGGCGCAAGCGGGTTTGCATAATTAATATTATAATATTTAATCGTACAACTGCTGAAAATTATAGTTCAGTTCAGTCCAGTTTATTCGCTCAAACCAAATATATAATATAAATATAAGTAATAAGAAATCATTCTTTGAATATTATGAGGTGATAATTTCGTTCGGGGCGTGATCAAATCCAATAAAGCCCTTCAAATCTAACATAAAGCCCTTCGGGCTTTATTTGATTTGATCACGCCCCGACAAAATTATCACCTCATAATACGCAAAGAATACTTCCTTATTCCTTAATTAGAACCGTGACACAATTTTAGTGCTAGAAGAAAAACAAAATATACATGTACCTTAAGCTTATTCCGAATCCTTTGGTTTGATATGAATCATTGCAATTGTTACATCCTGTTTGAACAAAACAGAAATCCCTAAGATAATTGTTAGTGGCGACACGTTTTTGGATAAGTCCAATTGATTTTATACATCCTTTCAAATTGATAAAACTACGCTCAAGGTCAAAGGATCACTATATATCAGCTTACTGCTACAATATGAATATATTTGATTTGCTTGATTTTATTTCATTGAGTTAATTGTGATGTAATTCAATTAAGTACATTGTAATAACTATTAATCACATGAAAAGCCAACGATTCTACAATAAATGAAATATTTTACGCGTTATATTTACAAGTCTGATAAAGATGTACCATGGATTTTCAAAATATCTACCATAATATCTACTTTATTCCTCAACTCAACCTTCAATTAAATTGATGCAGAGAATTTCAAAATATATTAGATATACTTGTAGTCATTCACCGAATAATATTTTCTTACGATTACATTGTTTAGTTTGAGTCAGATGGATTATTCATAGATGATATTTCTCGGAAAAAAGAGGTGTATTTACAACGGCACTGACCGATAACTGTATCTTGAGTTTGATAAACAAAATTTTAATACAGTTACTTTAGTTCTTTGCTTCATATATTACAAGGTGAACTTATCAAAATCAACATCTGATAAAATCTAGGAAGAAATTCAATATGTTGTCTGTCTTACCTTTTGAGTTTATATACATGTACTATTCATTTTGCAGTTTAGCGTACCTTTATAGTGTATATTAGATTAGTTGTGTTCATTATACATATCATATATTGCTTCAAAAAACTACATTGTACAAAAAAAGGGACATAACCGTCATCTGACAATGAGCCATACTAAGGAATTAATTTGCAGTTTACAGAGCATATTTAAGTCTCCCCACCACCACCACCAAAAAAAAAAAAACCCACGCAAAAAAACATTTAACTACATTCGTCTGTAACTTGCATTAGATAAAGCTAGCAATCACTATAGACTTATCACGTAATCTCAGTAAAGTTCGAGCGGTGTAGAAAAAAGTCATATCAGCTTGTGCCACTTTCTATCCTTCAGTGACATAAAATTCTCAATTTCACCGATTTTTAAGGCTCTATACTCAAAATGCCACGCTGATACGGACGTTCAGTTTAACAGTGATATATAGCAATCACCAGTCGAGTTGTTTTAGGTGGTCCCACATTAATTTTAATAATCTTGCAAAACCACCACCGCCTTTTGGAAATTGTTTTATCATGCCTAGCGATCTACGAACTTTATACTAGATTTATTTTTCTTTTATTGAAATCATAGTTCTTATATTTCATGGATGTTTCTATGCTCTAGTTATTTGTAAATAAACATGGATTACTTTAATGCACGACAATTGCGTAAACAATTACCATCCTAAAAACCATTAAATACCGGTATCAGTGTCGAATTTTTTTTCTTAAGTATATGCAATCATACACATTAGAGTTACTTACAAAATAGATGATAAAGTGATTCATACCTCACTTCTATCGAAAATTGGCGAGATGAAGTGCACCGTCACCATTTTTTGAAACGGTATGACAAATCAACATTTTGTGGAAATGTAATGGACACTTAAGAAATTATGTTACCTCCATATTTTTCTTACAATATTATATGAAATATACTTTGGCATGTCTGTTAGAGATCTTGTTGATTCTAGATCTGTCACTTTATATTGATCGTTTCAGGCTGGCAGCATCTTAATCACTGCTCTTCTCAAGGCATCGTTCTTTATTATGCTAGAGATATGTTCATAATATTCTTCATGGCTCACACTTATTTCATCAGAACTTGTATAAAGGTTATTTGTACCCTGCTTACCGTGTTTGGAGTGACGTGGTTGTCGGGTCTTTTGGTGTCCTCTCCTTTCCTTTGTTTTTGCAGTATTGAATACCCTTCAGGTAAGTGCTCTTAATTTTATGATTCTGAGGTATACATTAGATACTTTCATATTATAAAAGTAAAGAAAGAATTTGCTTTTAATGAGCTATTACTGCCTTTTCGTATTATTCTAGGGACTGTCGGTCTTTAAATCAAAGCGAGTCATAACAAAAAAAAGGGGGGGGGGGCGAGTAAGAGAAAAGAGTACAGATGGAAAATAAGATTCATATTTTGAATCCTTATGCTTTATCAGATGCTGAAAAATTTATAACATCTTTTTTCGGTTTACTCTTTGTGGACCATTTCGAGATCAATCGATATTGTTTAAGCAACGTTGAAAATCTTTGGCTCTTTCTAGATCTACTATGAGATACTTTAACAACACGTTAGATAGCTTACTTACTCTACATGAATACTTTAATCTAAATCTAAAGAAAATATGCATATTATCAATGTATAAAATTTATTTAATAAACAATATATAAAAGTAAACATCACACACAGAACAAAACAATTACATTAACGTAGTTCCTTGGCAAGGTCTTTGGCACATTTCTTTGATTTTATATGGCACACTCATCACAGTCGATACTGATCATTTAAATCCACGTTATAAAATCCGTTTTCATCCGATTTTGATTGCACATTTGTTTCAGATGTCCTCTGAAAAAAAAATCATTAATGAATATATATATATATCAACATTTCTGATTAGAAGGTATAAAAAAATAGATTTTTTTTTTAAAACAATTCGCAAAAAAATCTATTGACAAAAAAAAAAAGTCATAACATTCTAAAACAAATGAAATTGAATGGGAAAAAGACTGTTTATAAAAGAAACACAAGCAATAGCTTTCCCAAACTAAACAAAATCATTCAATGGAAACATGCATGTATCAATTAGGCTATCTTATAAGAAATGAATTTTAATTTTCGCTGCTGATCATAAATTCATTAACGGAACATGCAAAAATGCACTGTATATCACTTGAAATTAAATTACATTGTATATTTCATTCATTCAAAATTATTTTCGGAATGTACATGTATCAAATAATTGAATGTAAGATTGAAAGCAGAAGTTAAAACAGGCAAAATTTTAAATTGTATTTATTATATTAAGAAATAAAATAAAAGGCATTTGTTTTTATTTCCAATCATAGGAAAGGATATTCAAACACGTAGCATTGTTAACAAGCAATTAAAAAATATGAAATAAAATCCTAATTGTAACTTCAATTCAATTAGAATTCCTTATTTTAAGTTTCATTTATTACATGCTCTGACAAAAGTGGAGGGTGCCAAATCCATGATATTTCCATTTTTATAAATGTAATGTTAAGAAAAGTGTCTGCTGCAAAAAAAGGGGGAGGCACTCTATAGTGTGCTCTGGAGTGTTTTCATGATCCCAATTTGGATTCGTCCACTAATCGGCGCGCAAAAACTATGAATAAGACATATTATGGCGCGAAGTCCTGATTTACCATTCACGCAACAGCTGAGATGGTTTGAATGAACTCATCCATTAGCAAAGATCCATGGGAGGGGGGGGGGGGGGGTGTCAAATGAATGTTTTGATATTTGTTTTGTAACAACTACATATATTATACTTTGGATCGAATGTTTTGGAAGAGATCTATCACAATCTTGACTAGAATTGTTTAATGTACATTTAGTAAGACAAGCGAGTTATGTACTCTTTTCAAGATGAATGAAATCGCCCAGTTGATCGAAAATCGGATCACACCCCGCTTCGGCGATTTAGTTCCTCCATTAAATATTCCAGCTATGTGAATTAGTATTTATTTTAATCCAAACTGATGATTCTTTGGTAATGGTGATAATCCAACACCAATTATTACTTAAATTGTGCCGTAATAGACAATATGTAACAACTTCTTGCGATTACACCCCCCCTTTTCAATCGTTCAAATATTTTTAAATCAGGATTGCACACATGCATGGTGAACAGCCTTTTTATTTGAAAACTCATGCTCACTGTTTCTTATTACATCTCATATAAATTTTCATCAATTGTGAATGTGAATGCTGACACATTAAACGTGCATTCGGCTAATCTTTTTTATGAAAAATCTTGATATTGCTTGCTCCCGTTGTCTGCACTGTTTCGGAGAAGGCACCTTTTAAACCTTTTTCAAAAATTTAAAAAATCACCGAAAACAGAAGTGCATTTTTTATACCTTTTTTCGGCGACTGCCTGTAGATTGATTTTATATAAGAATAAAAATAATCTAATTCATGTAATTTGAATAAAAACAAAATATTAAATTCTGCTAAACAACTTAACAATACTATAGATTTACAAGTTGGAACAGAAAGAACAAATGCTTACCGGCGTGGAGTCAGATAGAGACTGGCTTCTCATAGGAGCGACATCTAGCGGCAACATGGCGTCGAAGCAGACGTTGTCGTGACCACCTAAATGGGTGTCAAAAATTCTTTATCATTTCACGTCTATAAATTCTTTAATTTGAATCAGTTGATTGTATGAAAGTTTAATAATATATTGTAATTCCCAGCTCTATAGAATCTGAAAGGACTAAAATCTACGCAATTTAGTTCTGACCAGTTTATCGATCAATCAAAACCTTCAGCAACCTAAGAAAAATCACGGACTGCACGAAATAATCATGATGATGTCAGACTCAAATTCCCAAATAAGACGGCATGGCTATTTCTTTTATCCACGGTTCTGATGTATATTAACAATAATTTATTTACTTAAACCTACTTTTTACGATCTATTCATTTATATGTTTAAAGAAAGATGTAAAATAAACAATAAAATAATGTGTTACATAAATTCTCAAAGCAATTGGATAAGAAACCGGGTTTGATTTTTTTCTTACCATCAATAAAATCCAACTGCTTTGTATATCTTATTAACCGTACTGTAAGCACAAAAAATATGCATAGTTAGAACTCAACAATATCATTTTTTTTTTTCATGAATTTTTGCAATTTGAAACATTTCAATCTCTTTTATAAATGGCTGCTAACCAGGTGGAGTAACTCTTCTGGTCGAATTTGCTTCTTTCTCTTTGTCATTCTAAAAATAGAAACGTACGTATATTTGATATGAAACTGTAATGTTCTAATGTATACTGCCATAGCAGGAAACTTTATGTATTAAAATACTACCTTAACTTTCTTCAAATTCTCTTGTACATTGGATAATCTTTTAGAGTTCTTAGTTTGAATTTTGCTATTTTCTTGCTGCGATTCGAATAATCGCATCTTCTGAAGAAGGCCCTCTCGAACCTGTGCACAGAAAATTGATATCACCGATGAAAATTAAATTAGAGAGATCCAAAAAATCGCAACGAAATACACTATTAAACTTTTAAAATCGTTCATAAATACCTTTCTGTTGAGTAAACAATTTGGAACAAATATGAACAACCCCTGCAAAAAAAAATATTAATAGTACGTGTATCATTTATTGAGAAAAATATATACACAGGTAATAAAACGTTAAATTTAAATGTATACAGAAACAAAATAAAAGTGATTACTCCAGATTTCAAACTTCTGTTTCAATCTTCATGGATAAGTATCCATTTAAAATGAAAATCAATGCATGATATAATCAAACTTAAAAATAAGTAGTGTATTGCTACCTGAAGGGAATTAAATACTGCAAAAAGATACTGGAATGCTATCAGGTCCTCATTGATGGACAGTATACCAAACACCCAAGTGATGCCCAGAACGGGTAAAAGCGTACAAAGACTGCGCAGTCCAGTCCTGTAATAAGAGTACAGAAATTTCTGTCCATTAATATGCTATAAAACATTGATATCCAAATGCATTAAAATGACAATTAAAATAGGGTTAACATTTTTTTTCTTTAAACCAATTTCAGCAATCTAAAATTAGCACAGAAATAATGCACACATGAGGGGGGGGGGGGTCGGTAGATTCCTTGCTTTGCATTGTAATTTAAATTTTTTTTACAGGAAATAAAACCCTCTGAACAGAATTAAGTTCACATCCCAAAGTATAAAGAAGAAAAAAATAACGAATACTGACGTTGCTTTACGCTTTGTGTTGGACTCTGTAAGTAGTCTTGTTGCGCACATTACGCGGAAGAGCGAGCATATGATGAATAAATTGATCTGCAAGTTAAAGAAAGGCAAGCATTATAAACTTCTTTGGTATTAATATTAATGTCGATAAAGCAGTGAAACGTGTAATTTAATAAGTACACCACTTTGATGGTTTATTGAATACATACACAGATGATAAGTAAAACGGGTCCAACAAAACCGTATAAGGACCCACTCTCTGTTGATAACCAACATCTGCAATAAACATATTATTTTAATCACCTTTCATAATTAAACACATCAATAGTTGTTAGTGCATTTGTTTCGAATTCGTTATAACAATTTGTTATTGCAATTTATACTTATAGCAACACACGCGCATTGGTAATATTCGTGATTAAACATTGATTTGTTCTCTTGAAGGCAATGTTATTCTAAATACATGTACTTACACACGACTTTGGTTGTATTCCCGTGTATAAGTTGCCGCTATGGTGATGCCAGTTATCAACACAGGAACGACTGAAACCAAAAATATGAACCCTATACAATCTTAAGCTTCATGAACTGATAAACTGAAAATAACTTTCAATCCTTCGATTTACATTAACAGTTTTGTAAATGACTGTACATCAGTGTTAACTAAGTCTAGTATTCATACCCCAAGCAATAGGCAGCAGCCGCTTCATGTTTAGCCTGGCCTTGATGTCATTGGCAGTACTGAACGAGTAATAAAGTACAGTGATTTGTAAAAAGTAGTACACCCCCATAGTCAGCATCAGGAAAAACTCCACCAAGAAAAAGTACTGCAGGAAAGCGGCTATTACAGTACAGACCACCTGTAAAATTACAGTACAGACTACTATTACAGTACAGACCAACTGTAAATAGGGATTTGTCATACATAGTGTCAAACAGAAAAAGGCAAAGTCTTGTGATGTTCAAAAACAATTGTTGATTATTAAATTTTATTTTATTGAATCAAATTAAGAATATGGCTATAGTATTAGAGGTAGTTTATATCTAACATCCTGTTTTCGAGCCTCAATGCCACTTTAAACACAATAAATAGAGCAAATTAACAGTATAAATAGATGTGTACTACTTGACCAAAAAAATCAGTGTAATATTGTAATTAATTTGATAAAACAAAAATCATTAAATGATACATCCATACAATTAAATGTTTTGACTCAATCATTCTTTGAATATTAATTGAAAGATTTTGGGTATTTATGAATAATTGTCGAAACGTGACTAGGAATGAGTCAAATAATTAGTATGCAGGAAAAATTATATTTTTTAATCTATATTAATCATACATTTTATCTCATTTCATATCTACGGTTATAAAATAATCTTAATGTATGCAGCGAGTCAACTAGGGAAGAGAGACAGGGCGTCTGTTACCTTATTTTCTGTTCTGGTGACACCCACGAGGAAAAGAAGGTATGCCAGGGAAATACTGACACACAGGTGTATCAGGACCAAATTCTGGTCATTCTTAATATACCTGTTGATAAAAATGATTGATGATTTATCCAAGCAGTTACAGGAAACATATGTTGAATGCAAATTCGTTTGTCTTTTTTCATGTATTTTTAAGATATTAAAACCCCACAGTTCGTGTGTGGCCTCAACTGCAAACATACCGCCAGAGAATCATGAAGATGAAGAACGTTATGGTGGATAGGACAACGGTGATGGAACAGCCAATCAGCGAGATCAGACTCAAAATGTCGTCCTCCCTCTCCTTAACACAGAAAAAAAGAAAAATAAACACTTTGATTTTCTTTCATGGCCACAAATTATCATTTATCATTCATTATTTAATGAGCTTCATTTATGGAGGAATTCGTATAAATTTTTTTTTTTTAAATAGCATCGATGCTGGAATTTTAAGGACGCTTGCTTTTGTTTAAAGCTTTATGAATACCTTTCCGTACGGTCGCATCAAAATAGCAAAGTTTGTCAGGTGATCACATTCACATCTAGTCACGTGACCATTCACTGTGGTTGTATTGCAGCCCTCAGAGGACCAGGACCTTAAAAGCAATAAACAGGATCAATAAGTACAGCATATTCTTGAGAGCTTTTAATATCTATTTCATATCAAAAGACACAAAAGTAAAAAATAAAATAAATAAATAATAAATATATATAAAAATAAATAAATAAATAGATAAATAAATGAACCTGAGAGTAAAGTTCCAAAACACGCATGACACGTTAGTTTTATCAAGATCAGTCTGAAAAAAGAAAGAAATGACAATCAGTCGTAAAATGACGATCTAATCTTTCATAAGCTGACTCTATTACATGTATAAACCTTCCTTACCTCTGTCTTGTGTTCTATGTTCAGCACAATTCCAGGATTCAATAAAATTTTCTCTCTTTCGTCAATAATATCCATGGACAAAACGTCCGAGTTCACATAGGAGGTATCCGTCGACCCGTTTCTATTATATAGTAAAGAAGCGTTAGCTAAAAGCTTGTTTTGATATCTTTTATTCAAATGACTTATGGAAGAATCGAAATAACACTTACCCTGATAGTTCATTTGTTATTGGAAGAAAGGTATACGCCGTACGATATATCGTTGCAGAATAGACCGTTTCTATGAAAATAAACAATAAATTTTAAAGACATGCAGGCTTCGTTCTTTGTTCAAAGATAATTGTTAAGTATGGGTTTTTTTCGCGGTGATATATATTTTTATTCTTTTGATATCATTTTTATGTCACTTATTCTAGCCAATAAAAACTAGACTTTCGCAAATAAAAAAAATGAAAACAGATATATATGAAATTTATTTTTCCAAAATGTGGAACAGGTTTAAAAAACCCAAGCCTTACCTTTTCTGTTGGGATCAGATTGAACAGGTAACACTAATGACGTAGAGTCTGAGGCAGGTGAATCCGGAAACGTCACGCTTTCTTGAGTTGATCCATGCCCAACAGTCATAACTACAGTGTTATAAAATATGCTCATATACTTACTTTTTTTAATAAAAATAAATCATTCAAAGAAAAGAAAGATAAACAATATTACAAAACCAGAATTTGAGCAGTAGGTGTAGTAAAGAAAGAAAGAAAGAAAGAAAGAAAGAAAGAAAAAGGGGTATGATTATTTGCTGTGAACGTACAGTAATTCTTGGCATGGTAGTTCTTGTATTCTCCAGATGGCAATCCTTTAGACACCTGTTGTCCAAACTCCTCTACCGTGGACAAAATTCTACTGGAACCTTCTTTTGTCTGCAATAATAAGTAAAACAGCTGTAAATTTCATCTCAAATTGTTTCAATTAATTATAAATGAACAGTTTAATGAGATTCATTTGTTGATACTAGTATATTGTGGTAAAATATATCAACCAGAGTAATATTATGTCTTTGTTAAAAGTATTTGAATTCACGTTTGAGCATACTAAAACTTAGTAATAATTACCTGTTCGTTGATATCTCTCCAGTTTTTACTTTGGCTTTCACTCAGTACATTATCAACTACATTTACAAAATCCTGAAAGGTGAACAGAAATATAACCAATTCAGGGATGAAACAAAAGAAAAAGTCTCAATAAAAGTTAAAAATAAATCAAAAGGTATTTCTTACGTTATCTGGTAGTTTACTGTTGGCTACAGATGTTGCTTGTAGAATTTTATCCAGGACGCCAACTGTTCCATCTACGTCACCGGAAGTACCTATGTGTTGCGCAGTCCAGTTACGCAGAGAAGCCATTTGTTTGCCAACAACAGACGATACAAAACTCGTATCTACTATGTTGTTGGTCAAAATATCATCCAGCTGAAAGGAGGGAAATTAAAAAATCACATTTTTTTTTATTTGAATCTGTTTTCAGAAAGACTTTAAAAAAAATCATAATGAACCATAAAAAGTTGTTGCAACAAACCTGTTGGTTTGCCTCTGCGATATTTTTGTCCACACAATTGATGGTGACTGTGCGATCCCAAGTACCGTCGGGTTCACAGAGTTTGCTAGCATTTCCTTAAAATATAAAATTTTACCTATACATATCGAACAGAAACAATGCCAACTTAGATTTATGTATTGATATTGTCGGGCTTAACTGACATGCGGTCAACTATGCAGTGTCTGATGGCATTCCAAGAAATGAGAAATCTTACAAAACAACATATTGAATAATTTGTACAATAATTATGCTACAATTCTATACTAAATGGCATTAGTGGGTCTGAAATACTACAAACGTTTTACATGATGAATGCTAAAGATTGGACGATTGCGTTATGAGGTGTTTATGCTTGATTTTTAATAAAATTTAGTTACTGACCTACGTAATTTTCCGGACAGAGGGCGTAATACACCATCCCTGTCACTCCGACCTCCCAGTGAATTCCTTGCTCATCCACAGTCTTCTTACATCGTAAATCATCTACAAAGAATTTACTTATAATGTTAGAACCCGACTGTGTGAGTAATCTTAATTATTAAAATTGAACACATTCGAGCCCGGATTTCCTCTGTACCTGGTGAGTATACAAAGACGTATGCGGCGGCCCTTTTGGTTCCGTTCACCCCTAACACACTGTACCTCAGTCGACACACGTACTGGCCCGCCCGGTCTTTCTGGACATTGGGGATCGTAAGTGTTGATTCATTTTCTAAATATCATATAAATATCTGAATTTAAAAAAAAAACGCAACCGGTTTCCGATCGGTTCACAGTTTCTAATATTAATCACTACAGAGTATTGCCTTTTAGTTTTAATGTAGATTATAACTGTAACTATTTCGACGTTTCTTTCTCTCAAATTGTTTATACACAAAAATTCAGATGTTTCTATAAAGAAACTTACGTCGCTGTCTTAACAGTACATTCCTGTCCTTGACCCATTCCAGCGTGGTAGCCATATTGCTGGGATCCAGATTCTGTACAGAACACTTGAGTAAAACAGCGCCCCCTGTCTGGACACTAAGCGACAGTGGTGACACGCTGACCACGGGAAGAGGTACCACGGTCAGGGAGACGTTCACCGTGACGCTGACCCCGAGCTGCGGGATGCTTGCCACTACTACCAGGGACCCTAGTAACGGACACAATCTCAATACAAGTATACAACATGTGTTGACATTAAGAGAGTGTTATGGGTATCACAAAATACATGTTAATCACTTGACATATTATTGTAATCATCTGATATTTGTCTGCTTTGGGCCTTAAACTGGAAATAAATATTCAGATATGTTCTGTTTTGATCTTGGCAAAATTAGTCTCAGAATTATAAACAAAAAGTGTGTATCTTAAAACAGTGATGCCCGATTGACTATTCTGGTCGTTAATGTACCGTTATCATAATCTCTGGCAGATTTTATCCTGAGTCTGGTTGTGTAAAGTCTAAAATAGTCGTCCACAACATCTGCAGTGATCTTCACGCGGGACGAGTTTCTGACCATCAAGTTATTCCTGTACCACGTGATATTTACATCACTCTGCAAGAAGGAAGTTCCGAACACGATCTCCATGACAACCTCTTCCTTTTCAACTGCCTGGTAGGTAAGTGTAGAATTTTCCCCCAGGAAAAGCAGTGTTTTATCTAAAAGAAATGTAACTTGCAATCAAAATCCTTGTCCGGTCAGAAAAACATTCTACAAAGAACAATGATTTTTCTAGTCTTACCGATTTCGCAAAAGCTTCCTTCGTAATTGGGGAGACAATCACAGAAACCCCGAGTTTCGTTGTAGATTTTGCAGTCTCCATCGTACAAGCACATTGAGTTATTGAAGCAGTAATCACCTGTAATTATTTTATTGCAATCATCTTCTTTTGAAATAAAATCACAAAAACAAATTTTACCAGTTTAATCTAAGAATTCCTGAGGATTCTCCATACAACAATGAAATATTTCTTTTTTCATAAATACATTGTATAAAGACGTTTTAAATTTGGATTATTCATTCTCAATATCGGCTTTGCGCCATGTTAACGCAATGAAATCTTCAAAGGCAGAAAAGGCGCTATAAAAGGTTTTCAATTATTTTGTGTTAGTCTTAATATTTGTTTTCATAATAAATGAATAATTGTTTGCAAGTTATGACATACACTGCATGTAGATTGCTTTCTATTCTACTTCAATAGACGCTTCATAAACGACTATAAGGTGAGTTAAGTAGCTTGATATCCTAGTGAAGTGTATAGAGGGCCCTTAACATACCCCCTTTGCTAGTTAAATACAGTACAAGTATGCTAGAACGTTTTCTTCGATGCATATTTTGTTATTATTGGTTTGTTCCTGTTGCAATTATCAGCTGAAAAGATTGCACAACATCACAAACACATTTGTAAAGATTTAACACGTTTTCCGTTGCCATTTGTTAAAATGATATATTGATGTTCAACTTTGACAAATGTGGCCTAATTACGTAGTGTCCTTACAATTCTTTCTTCATTAATCACAAATTGCGTAAACTGTGCATCATACTTTCACCAACATATAGAAGAGTCTAGATCATTTTTCAAATTCGTTTCGTGTCCTTAAGAGGGCTCGATGGTCGTGGCCATTTTTAGACTATTTTAATCCCCTTAAGAAGAGCAGCTCTGTATAAGGATATAGGAAAGTTATTAATCTGAAATATTGGGAACTTTTCTTTACTAATTGTTAGTTTATGGCCAAAAATATCATACGTCAAAGTTTAAGGCAGATCTGATGGTTTATTTGTTGACCACCCAGCCTCCTTAACCATTATTACAGGTACCATAATACGACAGAGTTTTTGCGTAAATCTAAATATATTTTTGAAACACTTCAATAGAATTACGATTACATTACCTAGTTCTGGACAACTGCTGTCTGTTAAAGCGTCCGTAATATTTGTGGAGTTTGAGTAACATTCACTGGGCAAGGCGAGACCGGATCTGTTACAGGTCAGCCCCTCAGGGCAAGCTAAACAGGACCGATTGTTTGCCTGCCCTCTGGATGGATTATACGTGGACGGTGAACACTGAGTGAACAGTCCTGTCCCTTCCGGACAATAGTGTCCCACCGGGCACATATCTCCCCCGTGTCCGTTTAATGGGTGGGGAGTGACTGATCCTCCATTACAATAAAATCCGGGCGAGCAGGGCCCGGATGGAACACTTAAGCCTTTACCCTTGCAATACAATCCCGGAGTACACTTCAAACAGGCTTTCTCGGTTCCGTTGCCGAAATAAGGATTAAAGGTTCCGATTGGACATGGCATCGGACTCGTCCGTTCGGCCGGACAGTAGAATCCTTCCGGACAGATAAATACACTGGTTCCATTCGGACAAAAATATCCAGCAGGACAGCTGATATTGAACCCGTTTTTACATAGATTTCCAGGTGGGCAATCTTCACATTTTCCATACTTGTGCGATCCGTCTGGGTTACTGCAAGGATTCACTGTGGGCTCCGCTGTAAAAAGGAAAATTTGTAACAGGAGGCGTTTAACCAAACATCAACTATTTCACTACTTATAAATATTGGTCATATCAGTTAACTACGGTACAATATACTAGTAACATACGAGTATTTACCCGGACGTAAGGAACACTCCACACTTAGAGAGGCATTCTCAGAATTGCATTCAAAAGGATATATTGATCCTTCTGGGCATGTAAGATTTTTGGGGCAAATTTCACATTTCGGACGGATGGAGGCCGGATTGAAGAAGCCCTCGGGGCAAGGAATCGGCTGTCCCGACCCTCTTGGACAATAATGACCAGGTGGGCATAAATTCCCCATAATTCCGTCATCAGGAGTGGGAGTGGTTGAACTTCCGGAACAGTAAAACCCGGGAAGGCAAGGCCCTGTGGGACTATCAAGGCCCGAGGAAAAACAGTAGAAGCCCGGTGGGCAAGGAAGACATGCTGAACTGTTGATACTTGCATTGGCTGGGTTATAGAACCCGGCTTTGCATTGCACTGGGTAACTTGGTCCCCTCGGACAGTAGTTCCCAGGACGACACACCTCAGCCTTAGAGGACCCAGGCGGGCAGTAGAATCCCAGCGGGCAAGGAGATTTCTTCCCGTTGGCACAGACAAAGCCCAGGGGACATGATAGACAGGGATTGTTCCTGTTTTCTCGACTTGCGTTGTTGTTGGACTCCCTGTAGGTTCCACTGGGACAACGGTTATCAGCTGTAATAGATGTATGTCCGGTTTATATTATCCATGTAGCAAGTTTTAAAAATACGATTCCATTCACAGCAACCCTAACATACAACTATACAGTTGGTCATTATTAATCCGTGTTTTTCAATACCGGAATTTGATTTGTTTCAAGTTCATTTATCCGCATAAAACCGTGTAAATACTTGGCCAACATGACATCATACATAATAAATATCCTGGTCAGAAGTACATACATAAATACAAGTTTTGTTTTTGTTTTGATTTGTTTGTTGTTTTCTTTTAAAGGGTCTGGGGGGGGGGGGGGGGGAGGGGGTCCGAGAATTTAAGAACGGTTTGTCTATAATACAATGTTGAAAAAATTATGAAGAAGCATTTTCAAAATGTATTTGTGGAATTGAAGAACTAGTATTGAAGGTCGAGAATTTCAAAGAATTCTAAATGATACAGTGGTGGTTCTGTCTTACCTGTAAATTCTGCGTTGATTGGAGTCGTGTTGGTAAGAGGGGCACACTCGTTCCTGTCTGAATACAATGGTTACAAACGTTAACAAATCTAGTTCTGTCAGAATATCAGATTTTAAGATATTGCGAAATGGATTTTGTATGTCAAACTGTAAAAGATACATGGTTTTTTTTTTACTTTGGTTTGATAAAAAAAAACCAATAAGTCACTTTAATCGTACAAGAAATTGTGACAAATTTTTTACAGAAACTAGTGGCGGAAAGATTTTTTAAAAATCCGAGTGATATTTTCAACTGGTCCTTTTGTTTATTGCCGACTCTCTTGACACCTCCTGCAGTTCATACCTTTTTTTTTAAAATATCAACATGCTTACCAAAGCAGTAGCGCTGTTTACACTTGGGTACGGGTTTCAGTTTGAAGGTTATGAAGTTCGAGCAGTTCTTGATCTTGACGTGAAATGAGTCCTGACAACAACTGAACCCCGTTCTTACACACATCTGTCGCTCAACTATCCCATCGGCCACCGCGGGGTAGGTACCTAGAAAAAGGTCAAGGTCAATGCATAAAGTTATTATTAATTCATATAATTATTAATTCATAGAATACTGGAAAAATATTGAAAATATTTACATTGAATGCTAATTAGATTATGTATATGTATGATATTCGTTTGGTGAACTTTACGTTCGTATTTGATGAGACATCTTTTTTCAAAGCTGAATTTAGATCATTTTTAAGAACTTTAGAAAATAATGTTTAAAAAATAATGATAATGTTATAAATGTAATACAGTAATGAGCGTTATCCCTTCTGTGTGTAAAAATCGGACAACACAGGTTTCCACATAATTCGATATCACGTGACAATGATCACGTTTTTCACCCACCATTCATCCAGATAGGGTTGTCTGTTCCACACGTGTTCTGCTTGGGACACTCTCGGTGAACTCTGAGGGTGGTCGATCCGTCGGATGAGTGAAGGACGTACCACCCCTCGACGAGGTTATCATCACAACGAGGCTCAGACTGGGATCTTCGGCAGGCGGGTGACCGGAAGCCATCGTCTGTCAGAATGTCGTGTTCGAAAGTGTTGGAACAGGGGTCTGAAAAGGAGAGATTGTTGATATAAGAAATAATGTTCTGTCTATATTAAAGACTAGTCGGTTGATTAATGAAACTATTAAGTAATAAAACGATGATTCTCTCAATATATCCAGTCATTAGATGCGTTGTCTGTCCTTGTACAATGTATTTTTATTCAACCCATACACCAATATATATATATATATATATATATATATACACACTATAAACATTCCACTTTAATTTCTATTTTCAATATTTACAAGAACCACGTTAGTTTGTCATTTTTGTCACTGCTTTTTATTGAAAAATTTAACTTTCTTTTTTCTTGAGTTTTAGGTTGTAATGAATTTTGTTTAAAAAGTCTTATTTTTCTCAATGAACCATAATAAATCTGTGTAAACAAGGTATAAATATAAATTATTCAATATGCAAACAGAAACTTGAACTAGCAATATGCAGTTATTTGCTTTGCACTAATGAAACAAGATGACATTGTTTACCCAACGGAACTCTACACAAGCTTCCGGTAATAAATCTTCTTATAGCAAGCTTGATCTTTAACACTAATTTATCATTTATTGCCAGACATTACGAAATGAATACCTTAATCTATGAACTCTATATATCCGTGTCCAATGCCGCATCCTTTGTCAAGTTAACAATCATTCGCTTATTTGCACAGTAATCAATTACAATTAATTAAGTTGTGGATGATGCCTTCATACACTTCATGATAACGATTAATCTTGCTTTTGAGTTGTTTATAACAACAACAAAAATCCCGAAGCGTAAGTTTAACATTTCTCTTCTATCGGTGCAACCTGTAAGCTAATTACAAATTATAAGTGATTCCTTAATTTCAATTTCTGAAAGAGTTGACATGATTTTTGTTATAAACCTTTATATGATACATTAAATCTTAAAGTCTTAACCATCAAATATTTCGGTACTGTGGTATATTTTGTAAAACATACATCTGCAATCTTTTAAAACAAAATAAATGTCCAAGAAGTTCACCACTGGGTTTTGCATTGTGACGCAAGTTCACAACAAAATGATGGCATAGGCCATCTGTGATATATCACTCCAACAACTGTAGATCATCAAGGATTGTTACGGCTTTGATGATCTTCAAAGTTGAGGTATAAAACACATTCTGGGGCACGAGCGGTCGCTAAAAGCGCTCCAGAAAGACGCCACGGTTTACATTTAACGTTGTGTCGGGTGCCCTTAGGAGATTAAGGCGGTTCACCTTAAAATGTGGGTAAAACCTAAATGCTCGTCAAATGCGCATCTTTTCGTCGAATCATATGTTCTCTGAGTGCATGACAATAAAATAATAAATGTGTAAGGTAACTAAACATTGTAACTGTTTAAAGCATTTTAACAGTCATGCATGTGAAAAGGATAATATGCAGCTATAGATCTCTAAACTTGCATGCCACATACATGTGAGTTTTAATATGTGTTTTAACTCATTTAAAATGAAAATTAAATGAAAATTATTTTTGTGAGAAAAGCACTTATTATCGTTTTCATCAATAACCATTGTACTATGAGATTTTCAGTTTAGGCAATAACGTGTGAAAAAAAATAACCACCTGTGTTTATTGTGTAAATGTTTTAGGTTGATGTAAAATAAGTTTTAAAATTCTTTACAAACTTGTATGATGTTCCAGCATTTACAATAGTCAATTATGAATATTAAATGTTGTTTTTCCTTTGTGAATGACAAGCTACTGATTTAATCGGTTGAGTTGAGTTTAGTTATTCCTAAAGCCAAATGGCTCATCAGATACAAAGAATACATAATATATATACAATATAAGAAATAATATGTAGCAATTGACGTATTAAATGCATGGAAGTATTATCTATTTATCTATAACAAACAAATTTCTGAGTGTTTTTCCTAAATTACTTAATTAATTCAGTAGTACATTGTATTTCCAGTTGACAATTGTTGTAACAGTATATACATACTTGGTTCATACCAATAGTATTTTTTGATGTACATATTTCCTATATTCATGATACAGCGAGCATTTAGAAATAAAGTGATACTCATTTTCAACATTCAAATGACAAAAAAAAACCCATAATCTTTGCTCTTTAGGTAACTGAGTAAATCCTCACTTCTCTATCATTAATGAATGCGCACTCAATCTGTATCTTGTAATTAGCTGAATATACTTGACTGAAATTGGTTTTAATAAATAAGACTGTAGACACAACTTGTTTGTTAAATATCTATACAAACACATTTTGACGATGTTGGAAAAAAATGCAAATACAATTCAAAACAGTTAAAAACCATAGACTGTTCTTTTGTATCAGCTATAATATATAATGAAAATTCGCACAAAGGCAACAGCTTAATATATATATTAATATATATTAATATATATATATATATATATATATATATATATATATATATATATATATATATATATATATATATATATATATATATTGATTTCATCTTTCTGTAAATGATGATATAATTATCATGTACATCTGAAATATATGCTACAGATGTTAGAGAGAATTTTTAGGTATTTCACTTCAATTAAACAACTAAATATTTTCAGACACAAAATAGTCGTTCATAATCTCGATGCTTATCCTTTGAATCTGCAATTATTATCATTTTCGCTCTGCATGTTTTTTATTTATGTAAGGTTAAAAGAGGTCATAGAAAGAAAAAATAAAAATAGTGCATACATGCATATTTATATCCTTGTGCGTCATAACAATAACATTGCCACAAAACATCAGATCACAAGTTTGGTCAGAAAACAATACAGGTTTTCATTAGATTTTAAATGCTGATAGGTCAATTTCCTGAAAAACAAAACATGATTCGAAATGATTCGAACATTTCATCAAAACCCACTCTCTATCTACTGGGGAGCGATTGATTTCTCGCTGACGAAATCGAAGGATGGGCACCTATACACAACGACAAGATTCTACTTCCGTAGCTCTAGAGTTCACACTCATTGTTCATCTCTTTAAAAAACTAACATTCATTGTTCATTTTTGAAAACTGAAAACTGGGGGGGGGGGGGGGGGGGGGGGGGGGGGTTAAGAAGAAAGCATACTGGTACTGTACCTGTTATCGGCTAAGACCAGTTATCGTTCGGGTTTATAGCACGCGACTATCCGAGATTTTTTAATTCAGTCGTCTGTTTCGAATAAAGAAAAGTAAGTTTGCTTGAAAACTTTCTTGAATATGATTTAACAATGAGCTTAAACGATCATTACCGCTGATTTACATCTTTGCACTTTCAGCAGTGGGGGGAGTGACGTAATAAGTTAAAAATAGAATATGACATCTTTGTGATACGTTATTATATACCTTCTTTGTTTTGACATATAATATCAATACATATAACATGTAGAAATTAACTTCTGAGAGATTTAAAGCGCATGCAGTTGAACGCCTGATTGCACAATATTATGTATTGAATAGTCTACGATTTTGTGTATTACCGTATGATAACAAACGAATGATTTTATTAGTTTTGTTTATGAATTAAGTATCATAAATCCTACGACCTTTAATTTGATCCAAAAAGGGTCATAATTCAAATTACACTTTGCAGAGAATCAAATCAGCATGTACAGGAATATTTCTATGTTATTATCGCGAAGCCGTTAACTGGTACAATAAATCGTAAAAACTCGGTAAATTCGGGGCGTGCTAAAAAGCACAAAAAACAAGATGTTTTGAGATCTTGATAATTATATAATCTAACAGATGGATAAACAAGGAAATCACCATTTAAAGTATGTCAAGTTTTATCCAAAAATATCAAGAAATAAGAAAATACGAAAAGAAAACGTTAAATTTTACCCGATAACTGGTACAGTGCCAGTATATACACAATCCTTATAATTGTATTTGATGAATCTTGACTGTTAAGTAACATTTATTTGTGTTTAGGAAGATCTGAAAACCACGTATACTTATATCTTAATACAGCATTTCATCAATTTGAATCAATTTGAGATGATGCAAAAATATGACAAATAATAATTCTCTGTCAATCATAGAATTAAAAAAAAATCACAAATCAATTGTCTGCAGGTTATTTTATCGACAATTAACAGATGTTACTTAAAGCAGGACGCCAGAGTTTCCTCTCCATGCATAGATATTTACCTGTCGTGCATATATAATTGTCTAGCAATGCAAATAAGGTGGTATTCTCTTTTCTTAACAATATTTTAATATCCTGTAAGGTCTAGAACATTTTTAACATTTTCAGATCCATCATTTTCATGCAGAGCAATGTCAACACGATCGCATTTTACACAGTCTGTATGCAAATGGTTCTAAGCATGGAAATTATTCTGTTTTACGTGACTAATTTAGTCTTAGATAATCTTTAAAATATCATTTGAGGTACAGCTATGATAATAAATTGCAGATAAAAGTTCAAATGCAACACCGGTATCCCTCTATCTGCAGGGTTTTACAATGTTTTCTGGCTAAAAGACACAAAACACGACATGCAAAGTTAGCTGAATTGGAAACAAATTATTTTCTGAAAAAATGAAAATATTTAAAAGCAGCCAATGAGTTGGGTATGGAAACATGTGTAGGGGATAAGATTTACTCAGTATCTCAAGTAACTTAAATACGAGCCAATCAAAAAGATGGTCAATGATGTGGAAACCAAAGCTAACAAACGGGTGTCCATGGAATGTTTCCTGGGCACAGTCGTGTTAACTTTACCAGGTACATGCAGGTGCGACCGCGTAAGTGGGTGTGTTCGTTTCGCAAACTTTAAAGAAATTTTTAAAAGCAACGATTTTTAACAAAGGTTGCTTGCTACAACCAATGTTGTTCAGAAAAATTCGACAATAAGTTCTACGATAAGAAATAGTCAACCTTGATGTCCACACAATTTGTAGAAAAAGGTTTTTGTGTTTGATTGCAATGTAAACGTTTACGAAATTATAAAGGCAGGTGACAGCTAAATTGTGGTTTGAATCTTTCTGCATTCCTAGGATTATCCTGTAGTCAAGTTTACATCCGAGCTGAATTCTTCCAAGCTCTGTTTAATATGATTTTATTTGTTCGCTCTCTTATGAGTTGCTGGTGAATTTTATCTAGGATTAAGATCGCCATTCTTCAGATTTTTTTGTACGAGGTTACCCTTTTCTACCATTTAAATGCGCAAGTGAACAGAAGTCAAGAGACTATATATGAATTATAGTTGGTGTATATAAAAATAGTATCAAGATCAGTCGGCTATTGGATAGTAAATAAAAAGGAATTATCATATGAACTGAAAATTATAGTGATCTAGGTGTTTAATATATTGAAAAGTCGTGATCTCCCAAGGAAATAACTGAAAGATATTTTTAATTGAGGGTGTTATTTATCAAAGGCATGGTTGGAGTTCACTATTTAAAATGACTTCCTTTTCATTTAACATTGGGCATATAATTCAAATCAAAGTCTTGAGGGATACACACTGTACGAAAATAATTAAAACGCACAAACCACGAGTACTTATTCATTTGTTTATACAACTATCATAGTTTTTTTATTTTAATTTTGGGCGCTGTTTGATTGACATCATGCATACAGAGGACTTTATAAGCAAACATCATATGAAATATATATATATATATATATATATATATATATATATATATATATATATATATATATATATATATTCCTATAGCACAACAATTTCATCGCTTGAGTAAGTTTTTTTTCAACACCTGTTCATATCTCTACATAGAGGGGGCCCAATGAAATCAATATGATTCATAGATTGTATATATCCACGTTATCGTTTAAATATGGCATTCAAGTTATGCACCAAGTTTCATTGAACCCCACAGGGTGCACGTAGCTATATTGTATTGTATATATATATATACAACCTATATTGGGTTGTTTTAAAAATAAAAATGACAAAAAAATTCAGTTATGTTTTACACCAACGTAAGCTGGTATACAAGGCAATGTAAACCATCCTCTTCGCCACAGAATTAACTTGTTTTAAGAATGGCCATAAAACTTTGTTTAAGTGCACATTTTACTGACAGCCATACCTAATGAGGGTGAATTTTCCGCACCGTTAGCTACGTGGGTCGTTGAAGTCCCCTCTGTTTGTGGATCTTTCGGAGCATCCGTGGCGAAGTCCTGACAATATGAACACCTTATCACAATCAAGAGTATAATCCCAGATATCATTCTCACATGTTGACAGTCCATTCTCGGCATTATCCTACAACATAGAAGGTGACAACTATAACATGTTCGTTTGGAAAATACGAGAAGAGGCGTTGAAGAAGCGACTAGTGTTACTAAATCTCGCGCGGGGGAAGGGGGCACTCTGACAGATGAGTCAAATCCAAACTGTCACCGCCAGGGTTTTTTTTTAGGTTCTCCATACTTCCCATATTTGTCTCTATTTCGAAACAGGATACAAAAGAAAAACAGAGGTGTTTATGAATATATTTGTTACTTACAGAAGTTCTATAATTACTATATAAATAGTATAAATGACCTACCTTTCATAATGAGCCGCATTCATTGGCGGGAATATGTAAATCACAGAGAGAGCTAGCTAGGGTGGTGTTGATATGAAGTTTATAAGTTCAGATAAGGTTTATTACACGGGTCCTTATTATCCTTAGAAAATTGATCACAATGTTTACACACAGTTCGCAAGACACTCCCATAAAATATCGTAACATGAAATTACAGCGAATCTCTCAAGCTTAAGATTGAACAGTCAATTCTTCTTACAGTCTGAGTTTGAGGTGGGCGTATGACTTCGTATGTTCAATCGAGGACCTGCCATCCAAGACAAGGGCTGGTTGTACTCCTTGGTCACTGGTTCCCTCAAGAGCGCGGTAAACAGTCCGCGAGTGAACGTACGCCCATTGTTCATACGATACGCTTCAAAATCCCTTGGTGACGCGTGCCAGCAATTATTCAATTTCGCCGTATATGATCAATTATAGACGGAAAATAGTTTGTGTTTTTATGATTAATATCCAAAAAGCCAAAAAATCATTGGACCATGTCAAAAGTCGAACGGACGACTCTCGGTTGTGTATTTCATTTCATTTCATTATTCGTTTGGAACAAAATCAGGAAAGGGGGGATGTACACCTCATTCATTCATCACAGTTTTCACGTAATATATTATATATATATAGATGCTGTGCATGTGACGTGTGTCGTGATCCGTCGAGCCTTGTTTTTCATTGTACATATTCCCCGAGGACAACAACTTCCGCCTCAGACTCACGGGACACTGTGTCAAAGTAGTTTTTTTTATACATATAAATGCAGCAAAAACAAAAGACCTGTGTCCTCCGAGGGTTCGCGCCTCTTTGATTTGTATCGCTAAAAAGTCCGTATATTTTCCCCCTGAAAAAGAAGTTGCACAAAGTTTAATTGATTCCATCCCGACCCAAATGCATCATACATCCCTCCCCACCCCCACCCCACCCCATCCCATACATTACGCTTATAGGTCATACCACGATGGTCGCACTCGGTTCCTTCACAAACAATATCATTAGATGAAGGACTCTCAGCGCATAAACATATCATGTAGTACGTATACTTAACATAGCGTACAAATTACGAATTTAGGCGGATATAAAGGTCTTAAAGTGGATATAAAGGTCTTAAAGTGATGCCGAATAGAAGCTTGATAATTCCTCTTTCCTGTATAAAGTTACTATCTTGGATGACATTAATAAGACGGATATATAAATCACAAACATTCCGGTATTTTGACAACTCTTGGCTCCTCCAACTCGAGAGTGGGCGTTTTCACAAGTTTGATATTACTTGGAAAACCTCTGTGTCATTAATTAAAACCTCCCTCCCCAAGAACTCTATAACCCATTTTACATTTGTTTATCAATTGTTGTTATTAAAATGTTATTGATAATAATAATTTAGCAAATTTTACGTGATGTTTTCGGAGAAGAGAGATCGCTGAACCAGAAACTTGGCTTGCAAATGGGTGCGTCTTACAATTCAATTGTTTTACAGGCACGTAAATGTAAAGCAACATGGGTCAGGCAACCCCCTCCCCCCCCATCTCACTTTTTAGAAAATCAACTTTTTTCCTTATATAACATGTAGACGATTATAAGCAATATTGTGATAAATTGTGAGAATCACCCAAATAAAACTAACGGGCATTATAAAAAGGCATAAATCAAAAGGAAAACTCAACTCTCCATCTCCCAATATACAACAAATAAGGAAAAAATTAAACACAAAAACAAGTACCAAAGTAAACAGTTTGGATCATTCAATATGCATGCTTGTTTCCTTGTGCGACTTCTATGGTCTGACGATTTTACACTATTAAATTTAATACTATAATGTGCGTATAATTTTGACAGTTTATTCCGTCATACCATTACACCCCTCCTCTCTCACCTTTCAAAAGAGGAAAAATTTCTTTGCGTGAAGCAGATTTTTGTTACGGAAGAATGACCTATTGTTTTGCCTGTTTTGCCTCGAATTAGAATGGCAAAAATACGCAGCACGCTGATTCCGCCTCTGGAGTGGAAACATTCAGAACAGAACAAGATAAAAGGGACGGCTTTTTCTGTGCATTTTTGTTTTTGTATTCTTTAATAAAGTTCACTGAATGTGCATGTGCAGATCTTGACAGGTAGTCTACACAAAATTTAATGCATGCGCAGTTTGGAGTTGAAGGTTGAATTTTAAACTTTACAGTTCCTTGCCCTGTGCTCTATTTTTCTTTGTCAGTTTAGATATGTAATTATAAATTTCAGAAAATTAACACTTAAGAATAAGTTTAAGCAATTTAAATCAGTTTTATTTTGTTACTTCGAAATTTCAAATACATATTACTTAATTTTGTTACACTAAGATGATTTGCTGTTTTATTTCTAAAAAAAAAACTTTTTGTATGTTGCACTCTTTTAGAATTACACCAGTCAACACAACGATTGTTGGATATCGGTTTGGTACTTTTACATGACTTCCCAGGTAGTCTAGTGGTTAGGATTCCGCGCTCTCACAGCGGCGGCCGGGGTTCGATTCCCCGTCTGGGAATACATTTTTGCACCTCAAAACTTGCAAAATAGTTTTTGTTCAGACAACTGAACGTACAGAGGAATTTTTTTTTCAATGGAAATTAAGAATGAAAGCTTGTCATTCATTTGCAAGCTTAATTTATGTACAAGAAGCACACATTCTAGATAGTAAATTGTTTTATTTATAAAAAGCCTATTAATTTGTAACTTGTTATTTCCCACGCTTGCGCGGGACATCTTCTAGTAATTTTTTTTTATTAAGGACTAGATGATATCTCGCGCAAGCGCGGGAATTAACACTTATTCACATAAAAATGATGTAATGCTTGATATGTTGAACCAGATGTTTTTTTTAACATCTTTGTATGTACTGTGTTCAAATTTCCTTTATTGCTTTTCCTGACCTATTCTATAAAACTGAAATAAAAACCAACTGCATGGCTGGATATTTAGAGCCGCGGACAGGGATGAAAATCTAAACTGAAATTGATTATATATACACATGTGCATGAGCATAACTTTTATTCTTTTTGTTGCAGGTGACTGAAAAAAAATTACAAACTTTTTTACTTCCTTTTAAACCAGGGAGTGGGTGTATAGTTAGTGGTATCTCTTCTCTAAGTTTTGTTCTTAAGGTCAAATTTCACTATAATTTTTATCATCGTCCCAAATGACAATTTCAGATAAAAGACTTTCAACTAACACCCCCTCCACCCCCGAATTCAACTTCCCGTTTTTATGCGTACATCATTTATTCATATAAACAAATTAATGTACAAGATTTACTAATAATCTGTCGTGGTATAAAAATTGAAGGTAATTTAAAAACGTGTACGCATATTCATTTGCATATCTTAAACAAAAGTTGTCATCCAAGGTATCTGTCCAATGATAAACTCGTCCAACACTTTCCATCCTGATGTTAATAAGTCAACCCGCGTTTTTTGGGGCATCCCGTTCTGTAAAGTTCTTTCCGTCAAAACTAATATCGCATCAAATTGGCTTTTTTTTTTGTATCAACCAAAGATGTCCGATCCAAGGTATCTGCCTGCGATGCATTATGAGCTCTCCCTACATTCTCCACCACCACGTTATTTAGTCAACCCGCGTTCTTGGTTACCCCGTTCTGGAAAGTTCTCTCCATCAGAACTAAAATCGCGCATTCAAGAAAACGAATTGGCCAATTTTATTTATTCACTATTTGTCAAATCTATATTTCTCTATACACCTAAATAAGTTCCCAATAAATATATTCACTCTTTACGTTAACGTTAAATATTATTTCATTTCAAGTATATATTTTGATGCAAACTCCCACTGACTTGGATCCGCCAAAGCGTGTCCACCACCATACTCTCATTTTTGCTATTTCGGGCTGGTTTATCGAAAATGAAAGTAGATTTTTAATTTATTTTACAATAATTACTTTTCAGGTTAAATTCAATTGTAGTTTACGGACATCAACTCACACGTGTTGAAATACGATAGGTGTAAACAGTTACTCTGGCGCAGGAAGTTCGTAGTTTATTGGCAAAATGTCTTAATTTATAAGTATAGATTCTAATATGAATTGCGTATACTGCAAGTATATTTCATTTAAAGTTTCTGATCCGCTTGTTAATATATATGCATGTATCTAAATACTAGTACTCTGCTTTTAAATCTCATTAATCAAAAACCTATATAGTTGTCTTCAGTTTAGCGCTCATGTGCATATGACAGCTACGTAAAAGGATATGCAAATCCGATTAAAAAACTACTAATTAGAACAATAATCGCAACAAAAGTATTTGTTTTTCATCATTGAATTTTTTTTTCTTGAAAGAGTTCATTCATACAATGGTCATTCTTTTGAGTTAACTTACCATTCGAAAGCAATGCTTTTTTGCAATGAGTTTTTGCACTGACATCAAACTCGAGGTCAGATTAATCTCTTGAGATTTATATCTACCTCCACATGTCCTCTATTCAGCCGTAATGGTTGTATTTCGTACATAATAATCATTTCAATTTTGGAATGCGACCTTGGATATTGATTGTCAAAATGTTATACTACGTTGTTTAAACAAAACTAAACGTGTTAAACTCCATCTGTCTCTCTCTCGCTCTCTTTCTGAGGGTATATGTGTGTGCAAGTCCAGTCCAATCATTCCCATTTCTTATCATTCAATGACATAGTTTTTTTTTTTAATTGAGGTTGCTTATTACACTTGCTGACAGTCGAGGACCCCCCCCCCCCCCTTTCTCTTACCTTCTTCGAGTTCATTGTTCATGCATTTAAAATTAAAAAAAATTGTGATCAGAAAAGTTATGAAAGCTTTAGAAACTTTTTTTTGCTTCCTGTACTTTGGTGAATAACCAATGGAAGCCGTAAGGTGCTTGTATCTAGGCGACTCACTACACCTTGGAATAGTTTCTCAAATCAACAGAAAATTACTTATTATAAAAGATACAATGTAGCAAAATGCATCAGAAGTATACACATGCAAGTTAAATAGGCGAAAACATACACAATTTTGTATTCAAACACTTATAATTTCAAAACTTTAAGCATGACGTCGCGTTTAAAATTTCGACGTTTTACTAAAACGGAACAGTTTTCAGCGTAAATTTCATGATGTTTATGTTAAAGTCACACATATAAGTTAAACACCATTGGATTTGATAAATTCAATGCTTTTGAAAATGTTTTGTGCTGTGCACATTTGAAAAAAACGGCATATTTCGGCCAATAACGTCCCTTGTTCTTACACCATTAACAACAATAATGAGTGTTACAATCAACACAACACTCTAATCTACATATGGACCTGTCTAATTTACCCAGTATTTTCTAACTCAATATAATAAAATACAAACAATGTATATATCAATGACTTTAATCACACCAGCCTCTGTTTCACATATACCGTACTCTGGTAAATACTTCTTTTATTTCACCCTAAAGCTGTAACAAATACATACATATCAAAGTACCGCCTAAATCATTGAGTAAACTCACATCAAGTGTAAATACTTCCTTTATTAATCCTAGAGTTGTCACAAACACAAGTATGATATCAGAGTCTGGTCACTGGGACTCCCTCCATTTTAGATGGAGGCGCTCTTGAGAATGTCCGTGTACAGCTTGATCTTAGATTTGAGGGACATGTCTATAAACTTGTCCCCGATAGTCACCGTCATTCCTCCCACCAGACTGGGGTCCACCTGCCCAAAAAACACACCAAAAGTTAATTAAAAATATGAGATCATACTCTATAGATTTTTAGATTTACCATAATGAATGCATGCATATATATGTAGTAAATATGGACTACATAATGTATACACATAGCAGTTTCAAATACATAATCTGATTATACTTCATTTAAACATTGCTATCTCTAATACAAGGGGACTCTGAAACTTCAAGGGATTCAAGAACAAAGAGGTGAAAATACATGACAGAGGTTGTAATTTTCAATTTGTTTCAACATATCCAGGATATCTGAGATATAGATGTTGGAAATACCAATACATGTACTTAACTGTATTTAGTAATTCCACACAATCTGTGTATAATTTTTATTGAAGTAGAGCAAATAACAATCTAATACAGCCAATTGTTTTCTGCTGATTAATAAGCATTTGAAAAAGAACTACTTTCAAACTTATCAAAGTTTCTCTTTTTTCTTCCATTTCACCTACAGCCAGTCTCCCTGATTTATTTAGTTCTCATGAATACTGGTAACTCATGCACAATTTTGCTCTTTCACACTTTACTTAAGGATATCTCATTAATGCTTAGGCAAGAATCAATAAACATTCAAAACATGATCTTTTTCATTCAGTGTGCCTAAAAAAAACTAACAAGGCTTTCTCATTGGCAGATTGGGAAGAAAAACATTCATAAAAACAAGAAAAGTTCTTTGACATGGCCTATGGACAGTAAGCATAAGTGAGACTGAATGCAAGTTGGATGGATGTTTTAGGTGCGCTGGTTTTCCTGCTGAATACAGAGGGCACCTGTTGGACATCCTTTAGACAGGTGCTCTGTGACTGTTACAGCCCAGTGTTAAGACAAGGTTACTGTACCTCTGTCTGTAGATGAAGTTTTTGTCCTTGCTGCAGGAATCCCGCTAAGATACCATTAAGCTCTTTGTTTGTGTTAGCATCCAAAGCCTGCAAAATTGAAGTGCAAAATTACTATAAGTGTGGAATCTGAAAAATATATACATATCTGTAAGAGCATATCAGATATCTACTATAAAACACTATGGATATTAACATGCAAGTACATGTGTTTACCAAATTTCTACATCACTTGTACCGGTTATGTAATAGTTAGATCATATTAAGTAAAATTTACACGATTAAGAAGGAGGCGGAGGCAGCGAAGCGACCGAGCCCCTTCTTAATTGCGTAAATTTTACCTAATATGATCTAACTTACTAAGAACATAACCCACTTCTTCATTGGCTGATCAAAAGTTCTGTGCCAATCAGACATTATCTCTCTTTTGTTTACAGCTCTCTTAGCTGTCAATCGAAATGTGAAGTCGCTGTGAACTTAGAGAAATTCTTAACGATTAAAACCATCACTTAAAAGAATATTTAACGACTGGGCGATTGGATGAAAAAGTGGGTTATGTTCTAAAATACGATAGAAAAACTTCCATTTAAACACACATTGTCAAGCATGCAATAGGTTAATTTCAGGTCTAGTTTTACCATATGAATTAAAAAGAAAACAATTACCATAACCCTTAGGCCAAAACATTGTTTTGAACAGCTATTTAATTTCTGTCAATTCAATGTGTAAAATTCACTTCTACTTAAAAATAGTTTTATTTTCTATTTCAAAAAAATTCAATGGAAATTCACTGACCTTGGCGGTTGTGACCTTACAGATGACCTCTCCCCTGTGTGCACTCATAAGCTCTAGGTACAAGTTAATGACATCAGTCAGCTTAGAGAGCCGTCCATTGTCAGCCATGGTATCTGCAAAAATAAAACCTTTATGAGTATTTGTAATTCAGGAATACTGCTAAATATATTCGTTTTCATTGGTCACTTGGGCTTTCACCTGTAACTTTTGTCAATTGAGAAGTTTCACTGTCCCATTTATAGATAATAAAAGACTTAAAATAAATGGTCTAAGGGAAAGTGGTCTTCACAAAGCAAATCTTAAACATAGTTGTACGATTTACTTGTACCAGACCATGAGTGCCATCAATTAACTGAAGCCGAGACTGAATTACACAGGGTTCAAATGCTGAATTCATAATGATAGGGATATGGCCACATAATATTAATATTTAGATTCTCATCCTAATTTGCAAAAAATATGGGGTGGGTGGGCGGATTTTATTTCTTATTTTTTAAAAATATCATTTAACCGTCCATGTTTATGAATAACTGCTCTATTTTTTTAAAGCTAATATGAGTACACAAACCAATTTGTAATCTTTTAATTCCATTTTCGTCAACCTAGGCTTACTGTTAATGCATGTAGACATTTGTATCGTTATGATAACAAACAATACTGAAATCAAACAAAAATCCACGTCAAGTAGCCATTAAAATGATCTGACTTTTTTGTATACCAAGCCCAAATTTTCCCCATAATTTTTTTTTCCACACAATTCTTAAAAATAAATACATCGGGG
This sequence comes from Magallana nippona, assembly GCA_033439105.1. Classification (NCBI taxonomy): domain Eukaryota; kingdom Metazoa; phylum Mollusca; class Bivalvia; order Ostreida; family Ostreidae; genus Magallana; species Magallana nippona. The sequence continues at coordinate 51,576,101 of CM065919.1, forward strand.
CGGGCCACTTTCAGAGGGGCAGGCGGGGGATGAGAATCTCAAAATTAATTTCATATGGCCAATAGGATATATAATACACACCAAACATAGAGACTTACCAAACAGGTTCTGTGTTACTTTTGAGTAGCTGTTCTTTTTAACAACAGACTGAAAGGCAGCTAGAAGAAGAACAATTCTATTTTAGAAACAAACTGGGATTTTTTTTCTGTACCATTGATTATACATTTAAAATTAAAATTTACTCTTTTTTTCTTTTACTTTCCATTTATCAGTAAAAATAGCTCTCAAAGTAAAAATTTGTTGTTGACATGGTAAAATACTTACTCTTCTTCCTATTGGCATTTTCTGTGGGATCAGCAAAGAAATCCCTGAATTTGGTATCCTTCTCCCACAGTTGCTATGTTAAAAGAGAGGGAGAATCAATTGACAATTAACAAATGCAAATAGCAAAACCAAATACTTTTATCTAACAGCCAATTACACAAAACAAATCATAAATTTCTCCCAAACTTGTTTGTAATTGGTTACTCAGAGACATAAATAACATATCTCTGGTTACTCAGAGAAGTAAATTCACCAGTTAGACCTCAAAGGTGTGCTGCAGAGGGAAATAACTTGGAAGAATAATATGAAAATTATTTATTGGTATTTACAACCCAGCACCGGTATATAAACTGCTTGTTAGTTGGTTCAGAAGCAGATGCCTACCTTCACAGATTTAAGGTCCTTCTCCACAGAGTCCAGGGACTTCTCCTTGCTAGCAGCTGAGTAGAGAGCTGAGGCATAGCTGCCTGTCAGACCGTACACCTGGACGGGGGTCTGCAAACAGAATGATTGACTCAGGTCAAAATCCTAACTGCAGCATCTATAGCTTTTGTATTACTTTAGTCACTGCATTTGACTTAAAAGATGCATGAGCAGGCCTCCATATTTAAATTGAGCATTTGGCTTACATCATAAAAAATCATTACTCAGATAATAGGAATTGAAAGTACAACTGTACTAGAGAGTCAGAGAAAAGAGGCCATGATGTATTTAGAATAAAATGAATCCTTTTAATGACAAAAACACAGGTTGCATTCAATTTTGACCTGTTTTTAAACACCGGAGATCAAAAATTGATACAGAGTCCTAAAATTTTGTAAAATAATGTTTTATTATGAAGTAAACATGTCAGAGTACTTGCCGGGTGGTAAGCATGATGCACTTTTTCTTCAGAAATATGTTATTCAATTTAAACGAAAACTGACTCCTGTTTGTTAGGTAATATAGGTGTTTGTCCATCAAATGGGCTCAACGTGGTTAAACCACCAAACAGTGGGTATGTCCAACCTGATCACAGCACCAAATGTAATGGTTTATAATGAAAAATAATACATACCTGTACAAGTTTGTTACATCTGGCTGAAGAACTGAATGTCCTTGCCTATTAAATGTAAGGAAAACAGAATGTTTCATTGGTATTTGAATATGGTATTAAAGGTCAACTGAGAAAATTCGGGATACACTTAGTTGATTACATGTTCGTGTTAAAAACGTAAATACAAAATGGCTATCTAAGCAGAAAATTTTCAATATCATGTCCATTTATATCTATAACGACTTTAATGATTCCTTTGGAGTAAAGACCGGTTGGCAGGGGAATAAGAAAGGTCAAAGTTAAAAAACTGAAGTATAAATATAATTGCAAATCTTATTCTTTGGTTCAATTACAGCAATACATTGGTCAATAAAATGAACGTTAATTGGATTTCAGCGTAACAATTTGCAATAACATTGCCAAAAGTTGCTTACCAAGATTCCAAGTCCCGAAGTGGCCATTTTGACCGCTGATGCAAGTTCACCTGAACGTTTCAATATAGTCTTCATTTGTTAGTTCGTTCCGGTCGTTAGATCTTTATTTGCAAAGTGGTGCACATGCAAAGTGATGAATGTGCAAAACATATGACTTTTGATATTTTAATTAAGATATAGAAAACATAAGGGAGAACAATATAAATAATTTGAATTTAGATTTATTCCATAAAAAGGAGATTTTGTTGAATAATATTTACGAAACATTTTAAATACGAGTTACTCTTTCAAGCTTACATTACACATCGATGGAATTGAAAGTCAAGAAAAACAGCGACACACATGTTGGTGAAGTGAGACTTTTACTGTTTCTCTAATTAGAAACATGCCGTCCTATGAAATGTCCGTCATTGCTAAATCATTAGCTAAGGTAATTTGATACATTGTGTGCAATGTCGCAATGCATTAAACTAAAAAGGTTTATTTTGTTTAGAGAAGTGAGCAATTGAGCGTGGATGTAGGTTTTGCCTGTTGTTTTATCTAAAGACTAGAGGGTAGAGATATAACTCCTGACCAATGCTCAATGATCTTTTCCCTAATAACTACATTTTTAGCTATAGAAATTATTAAAAACACATGATTATTAGTCGAAACAAACTAACATAAAAGTATTTTTTATAGAATAAAAATTGTTTAACGATATTTTAGTACTTAGTTTCTAATATGTTTTATGGTGTAACCGTTTGGAGGGCGAAGCCATATAAATGGGGCTAGATCAGTAGATGCCCTTTCATCATCTCTAGCCTGTCATCTCATATATTGTTTGTTTTGTTTGGACTCTAATCTTATTGTTGGCCCAAGAGCATTGGCCAGCCCATGATCCTTGTTAAATTTGTTCAAGCCCTGATATAGCCTACTAGACTAAGGTCTGTCTCAGGTTACTGTTTCCATCACATTTTGACAATTGTTATAGAAATATACACAGCTAAAATAAATACACTTGAAATCATTCATTAAAACGTCATCTTTTTTTTTATTAGAGATTTTCACAGGAACGAAAAACAGATTTCTTGTGGAGATTTATCTTTTTTTTCCATTCAGAAGTCTCTTGGATCACCTCACACGATATTTCAAATGCTATCATCCAGACCTTATTTTATATCATTTGCAATTAATGCGAATCTTCTTGGTTTTATTTAACAGCCACTTTCTTTAGCCGAACAAGTTGAGAGAGAGAGAGAGAGAGAGAGAGAGAGAGAGAGAGAGAGAGAGAGAGAGAGAGAGAGGGGGGACAGGAATTTGGTAATTTGAAAATATTGTTTTCAAGATCCCAGATATATTTCATCTTTGCTAGTCAAGGGTTTCTGATCTGTGCCACTCCTGCGGATCAAAAACCCTTGGCAAGCGAAGGTAGGGGTATTTATGAATGCAAAAAAATCACAGATCGCTGGATAATTTCTCAGCATGAAGTATCTTAACTTTTTACTCCCTTATTTTAAATGTTTGCATTTTTTAAAATAAAACATGAATTAAAAAGTTATGTTTATTTATTTTTTTTTTTTTTATAGGAAAATCAATTTATCTTAAGAATATTTCACTTGTATGGCAATGTATGTACAGAAATAAATTGAGCCAGATTAGTTTTGGTCCCTAAATTCACTAAAATTTGTCATCCAAACACTTAATTATTGAACATTCGATGATTGATTTGTGTATTAAAAATAGAGAATTGAGATGCCCTAGCTAATTCACATCATAAGGTGCAAATTATGTCCTTCATGTATTTTGTACAATCATATATAATTTAACCTGAGTTTATCTGACAAATGTCTTACATTTAGTGTGTAATACATATTTATGATTGTGAATGCAGATCAGTACTTTCTATTATGCATAAATTTTAAGTATTTATAATGCATATTGTTGCAAATAGTCTCCCTATTTGTTTTTATTTTCCTGGCAGATTGGGGGTAATTTGAACATGATTTGTTGTATATATAATATTATACAAATATTAATCTCTTTTTTTTGGGGGGGGGGGGGGGGGGGTAGAATGGGGAAATATTTTACAATGTGTCTATCAAAGACTATCATGACTACAAAATTAAGTTTTGATTATCTTTTGTTTTTTTGAATGAGTTATTAGTCGTAACTTGACTTTTTTGGGGTTTTGAGATATAATTTGAATTCTTGGTACGAAATGACCTGGGTACGAGTAGGTCAGACTACGATTTGAGATGAAACCTAAAAACGAAATTTAATTGAAAGTAAGGGAAAACGTCTTTGCTGTTTTCATAAAGTAATCAGAAGGCAAATTAAATAAAAATACATGATTTTATTTGAATAACAATGAAATAAAACTGCTTCACTGTTGAAACACGTTTTTTTGTCCAATCAGATGTCTTGAAATTCATTTGATCGGATCTAATGCAACTGTTGAAAGTTGTAGGAAACGAACATTTGTTTTCTTAATTAGGAATTCATTTTTTAAGAACACACTAGGTAAGTTTGAATGCATTTATCACTCATTAAACAATATTGATAAATTATCACCAAGTTAGTACGAGATTCAAATTCAACATGGATGCCGGTGATGTCACTGCGCGTGAAGTGATTCTTTTTTCCTCCATCTTGGAAAAGTTTTTCAACTTCATAAGTATAGAGTGTAATTTCCATATTTGGGCATATATACACGTGTTGTCTTTAGGGAGAGCTTTGCTCTCACGGGCCCTCCGGGCCCGTGAGAGGGCTTCGCCCTCTATTATGATGGTCAGACCAGTTCAATCTTCAGCCCGAGTAAGCTCAGTTGGTATCTAGCACCTGACTAATGAATCAAATCAGGGGCCCCATGTTCAAATCCCTGTCTGATCCATCATTAAGTCTCCCATTTCATCTTGTGAACCATTCCTGGAACTGACAGGTTAATCCTGCCAGGAGAAAGAACCTGGAAAGTTGTTCATCAAGAACAATGATCATTTAAGGGAGAGGAATATGAAAGACTGGTGTTTTTTGCCCAGACTGGTTCATTATTATTGCTCCAATGATGGCAATCTTATTACATTTGGTGCCATGCCAACCCTTTAAACTCTGGTACATCTAGAAACTTTTCCCTCCATAACATATGAACATATGCAGTGTCATATACCAGGTATACAGAGAACCCAAAACTTAGTGTTCTTCAGGAAAGACAAGAAAAGAGATGAGTGTTAAAGCTTTTGCCAGGACAACCAGTGGGAGAAAACCTGACTAGAATTGCTGGAGTCAAAATGTCATCTTTTCAATGACAAATTGAAATTATTATGGAAATGGTATTTTTGGTTTTATTTTGAATTGCAAAATTACACTTTCAAAACAGGGATCAAGACAGATATTTTGTGTCTTATGGCTATATTCATTGGTACTTATGTCATCATGTCATTGATAAACGATGAATGCCAATTCATATTTCTATTTTAGACAGAAACAGTGCAGGTGTTGAAGCGAGTTTGTCAAACGATATGGAACGGAGAAGGTGTGATAAAGAGAGTTGAACACCTAGGGGTGAGGGACACCCCCTACAAAATGTCTAGTCCTGATGGACAGAGGTGGACCCAGGCAAGGTGGGAATATTAAATAATTATAATCAATATTGTCTGGAGAATTATTATGTCCTCTTCTTTTGACATAGTTTACACAATAATAAGTACAGACAATCCATGTACCGGTAGAGCTCAACGTTAGAAACTCAACAAGAATCTCAGATTTGGTTACCATTGCCCATCTTAGATGTGGTTTTTGATTTTTTTTGCTTTGGTTTGGGTTTTTTAAAAATATTTTGTTTGTTTGTTAGTTTGGGTTTTTGTGGGTGTTTTTTTTCACCAAATAATATCCCTGAGAGTAATTTACAGTTAGTGTATATAATGGGGCCGTATATAATGTTATCAAGATCACATGGACACAAACATATCCATGTTAATGAAATGTGCAATTGATATACATAAAGTGTCACAATCATTTTGTCCATTTCTTATAAATAAAAGAATATGATTTTGCAGGTATATTCTATTGGATGTTGATATGTCCATTCCGAATTCTCGGACAATATTGTCGGAGGTGAGAAAAGACTTTGATGTGATCCGCACAAATGCCATTAGATTGGATCAATCTTTCATCAGACCATGTACATCTGGACGAGAATGTGAATTTGGTGAAATATCAATCGATGAATCAAAAAAGAAGAACTGGAAAAGGAACAAGCTAAAGAAAACCTACATGAGAACACAAAATAGAGAAAAATAAATCATCAGAAACAAGCCTTTGTCTCATTTGATAAGTTAGCTAAGTTTTATAATGAAATCACTTTCCATGTGTATACTTGTCATAGAATTAGCTTTAAAGGGTTTTAAGATACAACTGGCGTTCTCTCAAACCACTTATTAATGTTTATGAGATTTTATGTTCTTGCAGTATTAAAAAATGATAAAGAATATACACAAGGTACATGTGAAAATAGTCGCTAAAACAGGGGCGGATCCAGGATTTGAAGTTAGAGGGGCGCCAGTTTTAGGCAAGGGGTCTGGGGGCTGCCTTGAGGCCCCCAGTGGGTCCAGGGCAAAGCCCTGGTGGGCATCCAGGGGGCGAAGCCCCTGGAAGCTCCTGGATTTTAGAGATTTTGTAGGGTAAAAATGAAGTCTTCAAATTAAGACTTTTGTGATGTTTCTTCTCATGAGTATACTTAAAAGTAAAACAATTGTTTACAATTTTTAAAGGTTTGGAGATTTAAGACCTGCAGTTATCCCATCAAAAACCTCTGCCTTGGACAAATGTAAAGAAACATTTCCTTTTATTTTTATGAGGGTCCAGGTGGCGAAGCTCCTGGATTCTAGAGATTTTGTACATTCTATTATATTTAGAGGTCGCGTCATCAAGCTAACACTGTTGATGTGAGGATCACGTGACCTGGTGTACACATTGGATTTTGTAGGGAAAAAATGAAGTCTTCAAATTTAGACTTTTGTGATATTTTTTCTCATGAGTATACTTAAAAGTAAAACAATTGTTTACAATTTTTAAAGGTTTGGAGATTTAAGACCTGCATGCAGAATTCCCATCAAAACCTCTGCCTTGGAGAAATGTAAAGAAACATTTCCTTTTATTTTTATGGGGGTCCAGAGGGCGAAGCCCCCGGAAGCTCCTGGATTCTTGAGATTTTGTTGGGTAAAAATAAAGTCTTCCAATTTAGACTTTTGTGATATTTCTTCTCGTGAGTATACTTAAAAGTAAAACAGTTGTTTACAATTTTTAAAGGTTCGGAGGTTTAAGAGACCTGCAGCAATCTCATCAAAACAATATGACTTGCAGAAATATAAGAAACATTTCCTTTTTTTCCTTACGAATGGCTGTAGATTAATCAGTTAAAAAAATCTAGTTCAATGGGACGATGTAATTGAAGTTTAAAAATTGATAACGATGCCAGTTTGTATCATAATAAACATGGAAGAGTCGTTATAAACACAAGCTAGTATAACCAATTATAAGTGAGTGACTGGTCACATTTGAACCCAAGGAGAGCGTAACTACACTGGGCTTTCTACTGTACGTTACACCATTGAACCATTGTACTTTATTATATATTATCACATGTTTATCTCAATATACGGTGGATATCACTCATGGGATAAATTTTTGATATTACACTGTGTGTTCTTACGCCACGTGACATCATAATTAAACATTGCGTAGGTTTAGCCGGTTGATTGACGTATAATGAAAAACTAAAAAATAATACAGTTGAAAAGTGTTGAGTTGTAAAAGTGAAGCATTTAATGTTGTTTTATTTATTTTTCATGAATTCCTAAAGAAATTGTTCGAAAATGAAATGTTTGTTTGTTAAACTTCAAGGAACTTTTTTCCATGCGTAAAGTTGTTGACGTCTCGTAGTTAATGTGTTGTGCGGCTCACAATTATAATTTATACAGAAAAAAATTGAGATTAACAAAATACGCGGTAAAACATGTGATAAAAAGAATCTCTCATGATTTGCGATGGTATATGATTTTTATCCAACTCGTGTGTTTTCTATCCCCTCGCCAAGGCTCGGGGATAGAAAACACACAACTCGTTGGATAAAGATCATATACCATCGCAAATCATGAGAGATCCTATATATATTATATTTGAAAACAAGTTTCTTAGCGAATCCATTTATATGTAACAATTCACTTATGAAATGCAAATGCGGATGGAATAGACATCAAGCAGTACAAACAATTTTATTTTAGACAAAATGACTTCCCAGACGGGGAATCGAACCCCGGCCGCCGCGGTGAGAGCGCGGAATCCTAACCACTAGACTACCTGGGACGTTACATAACTCGTATCAAGCGGGATATCGAAAGATGTCATCACATGATAATATGATAGTCAATGAATATGGGATGACGACTTCATATTGATTCTTTATATTTGTCTTACGATTTCATCAGAAAATACATAAATCCGTAAATCAATGACTAGAACAAAACAAAAAATTAAATACGTTATATGCAGAGAACAATTCTAAGTGATATATATCATAATTTTCTGTCGTAAGCCCCAAACCATATGTGATGGGTTTTTTTTTTTTCAAACGGAAATGTGTCCGGCATAAATCCAATTCACACAAATAGGAACAAAATAACTTCCCAGACGGGGAATCGAACCCCGGCCGCCGCGGTGAGAGCGCGGAATCCTAACCACTAGATTACCTGGGAATCTATTGCAAATATTAGGAGCCTTTCTCATAAGCCTAAGATTATATTCTCAATCTGGCTTATCCCTCGATCTAGCTAGAGTGTATGTTTTACCTTGCCACATTGTGCAACTGAACAAGTACATGTAGAGGTAACTCTTGATGGCTCGAACTACCTGGGAATGTATCTGCACATTATTCAGCAGGATATCAAAAGATATCGTCTATATTCATACATATACTCGCATGCGTTATTCACTAGATCTAGTGCATGGAATTCATTAGAGTTTCAAAGATTACTAAGCTTTTGATGTTATTACATGCCTTTTAAAGAGTCAGTTACAGTTACCGGTAATTTTTTTAATTTTTGTAAGTTATTTACAAAGTAGATTTTCCAATTTGAAACATGTGCCGAATACACAGTCTTCTCGCCTAAATGGACATTGAAAAATGAGGGGTTGGAAGTTTTATTCGGGTCTTTTTTTGGTGGACACAATTTTAAAAAGTTCACGAGAAAATCTGCAGACAAAAATTTCTGAATTTTGAAAGAGAACGAGGAGGCCAACCCCAACTTCCTCGAGGAGTTTAAAGGTATATATGCCGTTTTTAACGGCATTTTTGCGATTTTAACAACCAGTTTTACGGTTTTATTCCCGATGTAATTCACCTTCTGGATAAATATAATTTCTTAGAACATCTGAACTCATTTCTACAAAACGGAACGTTTCCAAATAAACTTGAATGGAAAAAGACTGTTAACTCAGCTGTGCTATACCACTTTACAACTTCCAGATCAAACCGCATGCTCCGAGACAACGACTTTACCCAATTTAGACATATAACTGGAAACAGTGAACCAGACTTCCTATCGACGTTCACGAAGTTATTCTTTGTAAATTTATTGTTAAACTTTGGACTCTCCTTGACCTCCTCCCGCACATTTGCAGCTTTTGTCAAAAATCGTTCACAAATGTTTTTGAACATGTTTCTACTTCTTGTGATGAAACTTATTTATTTAGAGAAGCCTGGTGGCAAACTGTTATAGAAAATTTCGACAATAATTTATCTGCTGAACTATGTGGACTTAGTAATACCGACTTCTATTTGTTTCTTTCAGGCTCAGGGTCACTTCCAGACCTTTCATTTACAGATTTTTCGTGTAATTTCCACCTTCTTAATTTTCGCTTAATTAGGGATGCAGGAGCATGGTATTATAGAGTCACGTGTAACAGCCTGTCCTGACACATAGATGTCACACGATTACAGTGTATTACAAACATCAATACTACGATATTACCTGGTGGTGTGTACCAGCCTGCAAACTCGTTGTTAATTAAGCATTATATGTACTGGATCACTGCATCCCAGTAGACCTACATTGTCTTTTTTTTTTCTTATAAATGCCTATATGTTTGTATCCTTGTAAATATGTTAATTGTGATAAATTCCATTGGGAGGAAATAAAGAAAGAAATAAAGTCAGCATGACTAGATGAATGGAAAAGAAGTTTCTAGTAAATTTTGCAATTTTTTGATAAATATTAAGGCACTAGCCATAAATTAAAAATGAGTAACGGCGATTTACCTATGCATATTCATGATCGATAAACGTTTGAGGTGGATTTGCGCATTTGCGCGGGGATAGTAATTCAGAAAAGCAGCTTGCAGAACGAGGTAATACGACAGGTTTGTTTACAGTTGTTTGAATTCATATAAACAGGTTTGTGTGCTTTTAACAGAAAAAAATACCAGACATTGTCATCTGCATTTCATGAGGATGGTCGCGTATCGTTGTCGATGTCAATCAATGAGAGCTCTCTTGCAACTGACCATCATTTTCATATATATGACAACACATATAATTATAAAATAGAACGTCAAAATTATCCCTCCTGGGGCCCCTCGATTTAAAACATATACAATTTATAGATTTTAAGTAATCGAGTGATAGCTATACATGTTTTATCATATTCAGACACTGAATATCGTACCATAGACATAATTAAGCTTCTTTTCCTTTATGAGTAAATATCTTATTAAACAAAGAAAACACACCGTTGTGTGACCCACCTGTCTATAGCAAGAAGCCGGTAAGCTCATAGTTAAACATGAAGTTTCTAACACGTGTCCACCGCTCAAAGTGGTATCCAATATAGATTCTTATTTTATAACGTTCTCAGTCAAACTGGTTTTTTTTTCTTTCTTTTCTCTCCGAACGCGTTATTCCACTGCCAACGGACCGACCCGGTCAGTAAATAAATTATTTATAATTTATATGTAATACTTTTAAATGCGTTAGATTTAAACTGTGCAATTTGCAGAAAGTATATAACTTTTGCAGCTTAATTGAAAAACGCAAACATTTCTTTCTTTCTTTTAAAATTTTCATTTCAAATGGCATATATACCTTTAAATATCTAAATTGAAATTTTAAAAAAAATAATCAAAATAAATATTGACACGTCCACACTACCCAAGCCCAGGAATCAACAACTCTAACGTGTTTATTGCATATTTCTGAAATTTCAAGTTTTAGATTTCAAAAGGACCAGACAGCATTGACAGAAAAACGACAGTCGTGGTGTGAAGCATATTTTGACTTTCAAAGAAGTTTTAATACTTTGATTATATATAGCATTGTAAGATATTATGGTCAAAGAACATATGCTATGTCATTTAAAATTTAAGGTTGATCTGATGGGTAAATTGTTGAAAATCAAGGCTTCATAAATTCTTTAAATAATTTAAAATTAACACCATATATGTGGTTCAATATATATATATATATATATATATATATATATATATATTGAACCACGTTGATCGCTCACAGTATGAATTTACATGAATTATTTATTATTATAAATAAAATATGTTTTATATAATGTTATACAGATATAACAAAACAATTTCCCAGACGGGGAATCGAACCCCGGCCGCCGCGGTGAGAGCGCGGAATCCTAACCACTAGACTACCTGGGAAGGTGTATATTAGCACACGAGTCAACAATATGTACCCCTTATAATTAATCTACTATTACCAGCTGCAGATTCACAAAGACAGCTGCTGTACAATGCAAGTTAATTATGGTAACTCAGTTATCTACATCGTGTGCCGTTACTGGCACACGCGTTTTTATTTGCATGTTTACATACATGCCTAAACACGCTCACAAATAAACAAAACAAACAAAAAACTCGGTATTTAAATTAAATCCCTCAAATTCAACCAGTTTTAATAATTATGGAAAACGACAGAGGGACATATTTTGTGATAACTTTTATCATCATTGTCTTTATAATTGTCTACAATTGTGATTTTTTCATGCCTCTCTGTGAACCTACGATTAGTTATACAATTGTTTATTTTTATATTAAATATTGAACTTCTGGATTAAGACTGCATTCGTGGAAATCATACATTATATAAAATCAGACATGAAGAATGGGGGGTGGGGGGGGGGGGGGGGGGGGGGAGGAGGAGGCTTCCCCCACTTTCTCGCAACAATCATTTTTCTAAAATTTACATATCATAGAAAATTCAATTTTGGAGGAGTTCCCCCATTTACGTCCAGATAAAAAAAAATGATATGAAAATTAACGAAACTAACCTTTAAAAGTAGTTATCGCTCTCTAAAATATCTAGCGTTCAAAACAAGACACAAGCAGATCTGGAACATTAAAAAAATATATTCATAACCAAAATTCTACAGTTCCTGAGACGGGCGGCTCTATTAATTACCGTTACGATAAGTTGACGACATTGTGCTGACAAAAATCATTCGATTATGAACTATGTTAATTTTTGCATGTACAACAATCAGGAAACTTTTAGAATATATTCGTATTTTGATACCAAATAGTATTTAAGATTTTGATTTTCTCTTTTTTCCCGACCACAATAGACCTCACCTCGGCGAGATTTATCCTAGCTTGGTTGTTTGGACTTATACGCTTCAAGTTTGAATACCAAAGCCCAACCATGCGCTCAGCCATTCAGAAACACAGAAGCCCCCACCGGTAAGGATCGGCACTATAAAGAACCCTCACCGCTTAATGGCCCCGAGCACCTACTCTTTGGAATTATTGAAGAATATTGGGAAAATGCGAGTTATAGATTTTAAATTTATGAAATGGTAGCTACATGTAATTTTTATTCAATAGTAGATAATTAAAAAAACAATTTCCCAGACGGGGAATCGAACCCCGGCCGCCGCGGTGAGAGCGCGGAATCCTAACCACTAGACTACCTGGGAATCTATTAAACATTTTAGGAGCCTAATTCATAAGCCTAAGATTATATCATGGCTTATCCCTCGATCTAGATCTTGTGTAACTGAACAATATACAAATACATGTAACTATGTATATATACCGCTGAACTACTTGAGCTCCGAGTTACAACATGTCTTAGTAGAAGATGTCGAAATCATATCCTATAGTTGTATGTTCATTCAACGATCAGGCCTTAGCCTCAGCTTTTTATAGTTTAGTGGCATTTATCATGATTCAACGATACAGTGTAATTTAATTTTTTATGTATATAATATGAGCAATTCGAATGATTGACTAAAAAGTCAAGTTATAAGAGAGATACAGAGGTAAGAATTCATTGATATATAAACAAAGCTCGAGTCTTATATTTGTTTACAATTGATGTAAAGTAAGAAATTCCTGTTTCTTTGACAGAGTAACTCGTGGCAAACAAGATAAACTGATTCAATGTGTTCATAAATAATATATCAACAGAAGAAAGCAGCATTTAATTGAAATAAAACACATATGTAAACAATAACAAGACTCAAGCTTTGTTTACAAAACAAAGAATTTCAAACTCTGTATCTTGCTTGTAACTCAATATTTGACTTTCAAATTTCGACGAAGCATTAAAACTAGCAATATTTACCATTCTCACCATAATAAAAACTGAAAAATAAAATTTAAAATTTTGAGCTCAAATCGTGCATGTCTCGGTCCCTTAAAAAAATTGATAAAATAAGGAATGTCTACATTTCCCCATTGGCTGAAATTCTAACTCTCCCATTGATTTATTGAAGATATATACCATACTGCGAAGACCTTAAAGGATGAAGTAAACTCAGAGTTTGGTAACAAAACAATTTATTTTAAAACGGATAGAATTTTTAAATGGAATTTGAACATTTTATTTATTTCTTTTTTTTTTCACTAAACAAATTAAGTTCTATGAGTTTATCGATATTATTTTGTGTTAAAAATGTCATGTACTATTTCAGATAAATGGACGACGCAATAAGAGAAAACTGGGGGAAACACACAAACACGAACATTATCTGACATAACATCTTGAATTTTGATCTTATAGTTTCTGTGATAGTGTGTTTATTAATATATTTTAATTGTTGCCATATCTTTTAGTACTGTTGAAAGTTATGAAATAACTTTCAAGGTTTAATTTGTATATAACAACAAATAAATAAAATTAAACTGAGCCATTTAAATAAATAGGAAAATAAATATGTATTGGTTTAAATCTGGAAATCTCCAGAACATAATTACTTAAACCTTTATCCTTTGAACTTAAATAAAATATAAGTCTTGTGTTTCATTGGAGAGATTTTCCCGCCATTTCCTCATTGTTCTTATACTTACTACTAGTATGCCAGTAGCAGAGGGGCAGGGAATCATAGAGGTTATACATATGGAATAAGCTTCATCTGCAGTGACAGTAAGTTGACATAATGATTTTGACAATATATAGAGTCATTATATTGGTTTTATATAATTCCAATAATATAATTTTGAGAAAAAGATGGGAGAAAGAGAAATCGAAATCGCGTTAGCGGGTTATATAAATGTTTTCTGCAATGATCGCTACCTTCATAACCCGCATGATTTATTAAAGAAAGCATTTTATTGTTTATATTTATAACTTTCTTTTAAAGGGGCATGGTCACGATTTTGGTCAAAATTTATTTTTCCTTTTTTAATGTTAACAATGCTTTAGTAAGGCATTTCTAATAGTCAACCAAACTTTGAGTGTCAGCCGTCGAGTTATAAGCGAAATACAGAGCTCACAATTCTTTGATATGTAAACAAAGCTCAGGTCATGTTTTTGTTTAAATTTTAAATGTTGAAAAGAAAATTTGTATATTTATGTTAAAAACAAATTAGCAGATAGAAAAATTAGCTTGAAAAAGAACTTTTATCGGTATATTGAACCAATGTAAAGAAAAACATGTCGCGAGCTTTGTTTACAAAGCAAAGCATTGTGAGCTCTGTATCTTGCTTATACATGTAACTCTACGACTGACACTCTAATTTTTGATTGATCATCAGAAATGCATTACATTGTATTCATATGAAGACAACATCTATGTAGTTTTTGGAAATCAGGTCTTCCAACAATCAATTGGAATTCCCATGGGTACCAATTGTGCCCCATTGTTAGCAGACCTATTTTTGTATTCATATGAAGCAGAATTTATTCAAAAACTTGTACGTGAAAAAAATAAATCACTCGCTGTGGCCTTCAACTCAACATTCAGGTATATCGACGACGCATTATCAATTAACAATTGTTACCTCCATACTTATGTCGATTCGATATATCCCAGTGAACTTGGAATAAAAGATACCACAGGGTCTGCGTCATCTGTTTCATATTTGGATATTTTACTGGAAATGGACATTGATGGTAACCTAACAACAAAACTATATGATAAACGTGATGACTTCAATTTTTCCATAGTCAACTTTCCTTACTTATGTAGCAATATACCATCATCACCTGCATATGGTGTTTTTGTCTCTAAGTTAATTCGATACGCAAGGCCATGCTCTTCGTATGAACAGTTTCTAAGGCGAGGCAAGATACTGACAAACAAGTTAATAAAACAGGACTATCAACAGGCTCGTTTGAAGTCATCTTTTCGTAAGTTCTATGGTCGATACAACGACTTGTCAGCAAATACAATCTTCCACTGGGTCGCATGTTGACTGACGTTTTTCATACTAATTGTTAGACTATAATTAATCACCTAATTGTGTACGGACTTTTCCGGGGTTTTTTCCGATTACGACAAAGAGCACAAGGCGGGTGTGACCGGTCAGCAGAGGATTCTCACTCCTCCATGGCACCTGATCCTACCACTATTTTTTTTTCAGAGGTCCGTGTTTGCTCTGCTCCTGTTTTGTAACTTTCCTTTGGACTTTTGAATTTGAACACTGTTCGTTATCACCACATGTCATTGTAAACAATAAAAATAGAAAAATAAAATTTGACCCAAATCGTGTCCATGTCTCTTTAACAAATTAATAAAATGATCTTAAAGAGTAAGTTAAAGTAATTAAATTAAAATTAATGTACATCAGTACAAATTATTTCGTGCAGTCCGTGATTTTTCTTAGGTTGATGAAGGTTTCAACGGATCGATAAACTGGTTAGAACAGGATCTTACCTATCAGTTTCTATAGAGCTTTGAATAACAGTCGGGTTTCTTAAAAAATAGAAGAGAAAATACTTGGTAGATGTAAATATATAAGATTGAAATTATATTATCTTTTTATATACATTTCACAATATTTACACCAATATGTATAAATATTTTCATAAATTATAGAGATCAGACTGTTAAGCTTACTCAATCATCACCAAATCATATGATAAAATTCAAGCCCATAGTTTGGTATATTTTAGATATTTTGTATCATAATTGTTATCACAGTAATGTATATAATGTGAAAGTCATGTGTCCTTATTAGTTTTTATATAATATAATAATGAGGGAAATAACTCTAAATTGTATTTGTTGTAAATTGATTTTACTAACATATTGCTGATCCTATAAGCAAATCATTGTCATGTTTTGTAGGATTTCAAATTTTCAATATCAAGATACGAAATAAGTAATTTCAGTTTGTTACACGAAAACTGGTTGAAAATTCCAATTTGTCGGTTTTGTAATATAATGATAAAATTGATAACTATTGGAAAATTCGTAAAGAAAAGGGTTGTTTTTTTTTTTGTTTTTTTTTTATACTTTATGCATAATTATAATGAGTAAAAGAAACATAATATACGATTAATTAATAATAAATGTGCTATATTTTACAATGATTTTGAAAAGAATACATTTTTCCAATGAATCATATTGTAAATAAAATGGAAGTTTATATTAAAACTACTTCCCAGACGGGGAATCGAACCCCGGCCGCCGCGGTGAGAGCGCGGAATCCTAACCACTAGACTACCTGGGAAGATGACTTTTCGTACAGGAGTCTACAATATGTACCCCTTATAATTAGTATCATGTCTACTCTTACCAGCTGCAGATTCACAAAGACAGCTGCCGTACAATGCAAGTTAATTGTGGTAATTCGGTTATCTACATCGAGCTCCGAGTTACAGTTTGCCTAAAATGAACATGTCATCTTTTTACAAATTCGTATGGCAAATTAATATACTATACTTTTTTCCATATTTGAACTGTAAATATTAAATTGTAAATACATGTTTGCAATTAAACATCTACATGTTTATATGAAAAATGCAGCTATAACAAATTGTGTTGAACGCAAGGATCATGACAGAGTTTACCTATAACAAAAACCAACACAATGTTTGCAAGCATTTAAATGACCAATAGTATAACAACAAGTGGGTCACTTCAAAACATAGACTTGGTCCCCCACTTGGATTTCCCCGCCCCTCTCTGCGGCAGCGTATACCCCGAAGCTTGTAGGGACCCCACCCAATGACTCCTTGTATCTACAAAGATAAGAAACCATTAGATAACCACACGGTACCAAATTAAAACCAAAAAATGACAAAGAGGGAGAGGGAGAAGATGACGATCAAAGAGGGAGAGAGAGAGAGAGAGAGAGAGAGAGGTTACGTTTTCAGTGTTTTAAGCGGTTCGTTCTTCTGACTTCTTTGGGCTGTATCTGTGTCAATGGTTGTTACCATACACCTTTTAAGGAAAAAAAAGTCAATATATTCATCTTAACATATAATCTATCCACCAATTCATTTCTATTCAAAACTGTGTAGTTCATTATTAATAATTAGGCCCTTTTCAAGGTATGCATGCGTTTTTCCATCCGTATTAATTAAGGAAGGAGTCTTCTCGTTATTAGACATACTTCTTATAACAAGAAATTTGTGAAATTTTTACATGGTCAAACAGATCATATCACCATATGATTGTATCAGTTTAATCAAATATGACCTCCTTATTTCGCATGAAGGTGAGGTCAAGGTCACTACCTTTTTTCTCAAATTGAAGGATGATAAAAATAAAGGTAGTTTTCTGCAGTTTTGTAGACATCTGTTTAAGATATGAAGTTTGTATTCTTCAATGAAATGATAGATTATCAGAATGTCTACCAGCTTATTTTACTAAATCAAAATAAATATTTAAACTGAAATTGATATTGCTTAGCCCGCATTTCCTCTAATTTTCTTAAAATTTGAAGATATTTTGATCATTTTTCTATGCTTCCAATGACAAAAAATTCCTGATTTTTACATATTACGAAGACTATACATAAAGATATAAACTGACAAAAAATCTAATATATTGACCATTTAATAAGAGAGAAAATCCTATTATTATTTCTATGCCAAGTTGTATAATAGTAAAAAAGATAGAAAAATATGATATTTTGATTTCCTTTCATCTTCATTTAATGAACATTTAATCAAATTTACTTTTGACAAGTCGAAAACCAGAAAAGACTCCTTCCTTAAGTACGCTTCACTCCACTATATACCTCTTGCAAGACTCTTGGCAACGAAATACAACATTTTCACCGATCCGAACCTGACTCCAAGTGTCCTGTAGAATTCAAAACACTGTTGTCATTTTTAATAAGCGACACTTTTTATACATTTTTCAATGTGCATTGCAACTTTTCTGATATTAAAAAAAATGATGACGCATGGTATCAAAAATCAAAAAATTAATGGCGTTTTCATATTATTTTTACCTCTTCAAACGGTGACTTCCCGTCGATGACGATGTTGGGTCTAAAGTTGTCCATCTTTATAGACTCGGGCGTTTGTTTGGCCAGTGTTTCTAGTGTCCTTTCATTGGCTAGTAAATAGGATGACACGCAGGAAAAGGAAATCTTTTATTTTGAAGATAGAAGAAACGGAAAGCCATGAAATTACAAAAAAAAACCCACCAAACACATTGTGTACAACGAATAATGCAAGTAAAAGTAAACAGTGTGGGTCTTCCGTTAATATTAAGAGTAATAGTTGAAAGTTCCTGCTAAAAGCGCAGGATTCTGAAATCAGTATAGAATTCACTTCACAAAAGCTTTTAAAATCCATTGATTAAAACTTTTTGATATGTAAAGCCGAGAAGGAGTCAGGAAAAAAAATTAAAAACAAATTATAATAAAAAGAAACCGAAGAAAAACAAGAAACCAATAAATATTTGAAAACTTTGAGACAATGTGAGTGCGTTGGATATGTTTTAATGATACCGCAAATTGTAAATTTTGAATTTACTTGAGGGCATGTAAATACAGAATTAAGATGACAATTATTTTACTCCTAAAGTCATTTGCATGCAAAAGGGATAAAACTAGGATATAATTTCATACTAAAGTATTAAAAATGAATAGAAGAGAGCAACTTTTTCGCCATAGATCATTTCTCGGCCGGGCACTGCAACTTTATTTAAAGTGGTTATTCAAAATGTCTTATTTTCCTGATGTACTATTATACAAGCTTTTTGATTTCATTATTTGTTTACAAAGAACCTACAACACATTAAATAAAATAAATTATATACAGCTAAGTCATGTTTAAAATTAGCAAATAAGCTAGCCTTTGCAAATACATGTACTAGGGTTTTTTGGGGGTTTCTTGCAGAATTTACCATTTGAAATTCAACTAGTTTCAAGTGCAGGATGTAATTTATCAGTGAATTCCGTCAGAAACAAAGTGAAGTCCGGATAAAAATGCAAATGTACATTGCAAAAACTGTTGTTCCGGAGTGGAATTCAGTGCGTGAAAACTAGGGAAAGTACATGTACCATGCAAAACTATCCGTTTAAAGACCTAAGGTGCGTTTTGCAAAGGAACTATATAAGAACTTAGTCCAAATTAATTATTCCTAATTTTTTTTTTATAAACTATCAAATGTTTCAATACAATTAAGTTTGAGAAAAAAAATAAGTATAAATTTCAAGTTAAAGGAATCATTCCGTAACAATTTGTACATTATATCTTTGTAAAGATGCCATGGAAGATAACATCAGTAGAAATAATACGTACAAAAGGAAACTTATCTTAAGGGGTCTATATATCTTTACCTTGTCGTCCTGCGAGATTTGGAGATTGCTCTGGCGACGGTGGGTAGTATTTCCAGTTTCTATGGTTAGCCTATTGTTGCTCTCCGTGAAATGAACTAGTCTCAGATTTTCATTTTCGAGGAATTCAGCGATCCATTTAGCGGCTTCGTCACCAAAGTCCCTCGTCATCAGTTTGCAATCATGTATTCTGTTCGATATAAGTATATCAGAGTTCGTGTAGTATATTCATAATTGTTCACAATGCCATAACAAAGAAATAACTAAATTTATACTTGTTGTTTAGAAATCTGGTAGAGACATAGGAAAAATATGTATTTGTTAATAAAATTCAATACTTTTTCACTAAACTTCACAACTTTTGCCAATCGACAGAAAAATCCCCTTTTTATGTTTCATTTTTTTTTTCAGAAATAAAATTATCACACAAGTTTCTATTGTTTTAGTGTTAACACATGTACCGCTAATAAGACATATACAGTATAACTTTACATCGTCCACATATTTAAACAAGCGTTCTCAATAGTCACAATAAATAATCATTTTATAATCTAAACACAAATTCCTAACATAAACCGCACAATTATTTAATCTAAAGCCTCAACTTGAAAGTCGCTGTCATGTAATCTCTGGAGTGACATTTCTAACTGCTAAGTACAACGTAAGTACATATAAGGACATCAACCACTTACCACACAAAAGACTACATGTACAGGCACGGATCTAAAGGGGGGTCGGGGGTTGTGGGGCCTGATGGGACATAATACCGTTACCGAAAATATGCTTTGCACCCCCCCCCCCCCCCGGAAAACAAAATCATCCCTCGGACCCCCCCCCCCCCCCCCCACCCTCCGTCGGAGAAAAATATTCCGGATCCACGCATTCTGAGTATATAATTACTTATGTGAAGAATTATATTTACTCGCAGATGATAAGTTGCTGGCTTGGATCCGGGTTGTGAGGCAAACACAAGGACTCCATACCAGGGGCATCCAGAACGATGGATCGGTCGTCAACAGTAGCGGTTATGTTGGTCATCTTCGGAAATTGCTTCATGTACTGACCAATACCCGTCTTTTTATCCACAACCATGATGTATCTGTAAAAAATACCCTTTCATTTTCTTGACCTGTTAAGTGATGCTGTTAAAAAATCAATCGTAATTAATTTTCAATAAGGTACTGGTTAATAACAAATTGATTATTTAACAACAGGTTGTTTAGATTGCAACGATTTTAAAATGATATGGTTCCGTAATAAAGTGAAACATATTAAACACACACAAAATATACAGGACATTAAATAAACATAAAATAAACTTTGATCCGCTCCTTGCAGGCTTTCTTGAATGTGATTAGGTCATACCTGTCTTTAACTCCATTGACTTCTAAGCCTCGTGATCCACACTGGGCCGACTTGACACGTGTAGCATGGCAGCCTTTAACCGGGTACAGATTTATACAAGACACAGTACCGAAATACTGGAACTGTCGCTCGATATCCCGACGGATCCAGGCGGCGGCGAGGTACTTCCAGATCCCGACCACTGACAACGGAACGAGTGTCTCCATTCCCGTGGTCCCGGCTACATAATGTATATGTAGGTCATGCCGTCATGGTATATGATAAATAGGACATACTCTCCATATTTTGATTTCTAAAGGAAGAGAGTGTTGATAACGATTGGCATATATGTTTCACCCAGTAGAGGGTTTAATTTGACCTAATACGTGATTCAAGTATAGTTAGATAGTTAATACGAGGCAAAATTTGTATTAATTTACATGCATGTGCATTGTTAAAAACAAATAGAAAAGTGTGTCTATAGAAAGAAAATGAAAAGCATTTATTTAATTTAATGGCTATTTAGTTGTTTTTTTTAACATGATGATCGTCTATTTAAAGACATTGAGTATTGAATTCTTTTTTCACAGTCGAAAAGGTGAGATGTAAAACCAACATAAAACCGAACATCATAGAACGTCCTCAACTTTAAGTGTGTTTACTTATATCCCATATAATATAAATATAAGTGTTGGGAAGCTTAAAGGGAAAGTCTCTATGTTATACGATAAACAACTGAAGTATTTTCATTTACTTTTTGATTTAACATTTTTAAAGTATCTAAATCAATATTAATATTGTCAATAATACTGCCCAAATTACATAGAATGCATAAAAATTGAAGGTGTACTGGCTTCTCAGCAAGACTCCTCAAAAATAGGAAACTTTTAAAACAAACCCTCCGGAAATTACCGATACAACAGGAGTATTGTTGAGTATTGAGGAGTATTGTCCCTGGGGAGTGTGCAGTCCGTTTTACATACAAACGGAAAACACGTGGTTTTGAGGGTACACATGTTACTGGAGCTAGATATTAGCTGATGAGATAGGTAACAAATAACATTAATTTCCTCCAAATATTTTGTCAAGAGAAATACAAACTGATTTTTAAGATTCCCCCCCCCCCCCTCTATAGTGTTATATAGTGAAATCAATTACCGGTGTGATACATTACACAGTCACGTATTGACCACTTTATCAGATCTATAGAGACTGAAACTTGCGCCTCAACTGAGATAATGCGCAGAGTGTTTCCCGAGTGGATGCAATCGAGTTGACCTGAATAAGGCACAAGCACCTGACGTTATGCATTTTTCTCATTATAAAAAGTTTGTACTCTAATAATAATGTATTATAAGGAAGATGGTGTATTTTTTTCATATGAGAAAAATATACAACGTCAAGTGTCTGTGGAATAAGGCCAAGATATAAGCCGAAAATTTGTGTGGATGACAAAAATTTATTCCGGCAGTTTATTTATCCAATTACTGAACAAGTTAATGTAATTAAGTGATTTTTTTCTTGGAAAAATCTGTTATTTACTAAAGGGATAATGTATTCAAATACTAAAATTGGGGGTACAGTTTTAAAAGTACACATTACAGACTTCCCAAGGTATAAATATGTACAAATGCAGTAGTAGAATATATATAAAACACGAAATTAAATGGCTTACGGAAAGAGATTCTTTTAATGACATTGTTAATTTGACAAGTAGTAGCTGTACTAGAATAAATGTTCATTTAAAAAAAAGTTCTTTCTGGAAATAAAGAGTATATTGATCCCTAAAAGCAGTAATTATAGATCTTTGTAAAATGTTATATTTCTATAGTACATATATATTTAGCTCACCTGACAGAGGCAAAGATGAGCAATGTGGCCCATTGACCTCTTGTGTTTCTTGTATTCATGACTATATGCCTATGTCTGTAATGCTATGAATAAATAGAATTGAATGCATAACATCTGTATGGAATCATGTAAATGAGATGAAACATATCCATTTTATATAAAAAACAAAAACCCACTAAAACACTGTACTCAGTACAAGTATTTGATACATACACGAACTTTTCAAAACCTGCTTACTTCTTAAAACTTGAACATTAACGAATTTCATCGGGTTTCTTTGTCAAATGCCCTAGCAATTATAACTATGCACACTTGTAAAACTGTGCTCACTTAACCTCAGAAATACAATGGTCAATCTGGTAGTAGATGAACTTTTAATGTTTCTTCTGTTATATTATCGACAGTGATACATTAAAAAAGTTTTGAAAGAATTTGAGTTTGTTTTAGTTTTGTTTTAATGTCAACAGACAACGCAAAACACAACCATTAAGCAAGAAACATGTTAAGAACGATGCCTGAACACAAGGTGTCGACTGTGCTGCGGTTTCTTACCTCTGGTGGTGCTAAGCCAGGAAGAACGATCATTTCGCCATTACAGACAAGCAGTAGTTTTTAACTGAAGGTTTCTAACTGTGACAGGTGATTGATGACAGCTATTTTCCTTGTGAAGTCATATCTCTTCAACAGATTATTTCACGTCCTGCGTCTATAGTAGCATTAGGTAATAACCAAATGAGTTAACTTGAGAGGGAGGAAACCAGTACCTGCAAAATTTTCGTATTTTTTGAGGAGGATTTTTTTTTCTTCTTGGGACGATCATGAAGAAAGGTTTCCTTTTCGCCTTTTTGATGTGTTTTTATCACGTGGATGGAGGGGTAATGACCAATTATGACCCAAACAAGACAGAAGAGAAACAGGAAAAGGTTGGCCTGATGTCAAATTTTCAACTTAAACTCAAAGGTACTGAAAAGAGAAATGGCGGAACGATTACCAAGTTTGAAGTGAAGCTAAAAGACAGCGGAGAAGACAGACAAGAACCAAATTTTCAGCTGAGTTTGAAAGACAAAGAAAACGAAAATGAAAGCATCGAGTAAGTACAATGTATTGTGAATTATAGAGAGTTAACTGTATTTAAAAAAAGAGAAACTTGCAATTGACAATTAAATACAGGAAGAATTATCATATAGAGAGCTCTATTTATAATTTCAATATTAAACATGACCTTAGGAAACCCTTAATTATGAATGCGCATGTACATGTATGACACAATTTATTCCAAATATGCTACACTATAAAGGTTCTTTTAAATACTGTTTCTGCAATAAAAATATATAGCAAATGGTATTTTTTTAGTTGCTACTGTAATGCATGTACTTTGATTATTTATCGACAAACAAAATGTCATCGTTTTTCTGATACATATTCCCAGAGCTGAGAACTCACCATATGATTTTCGCCCAATGAGTGGTGTATCCAATCTTAAAAAGATAGCGGACAATATTTTAGAAGGAATTACCTCAGATTTGACGTAATATTTAACTTAATATTTGATTTAAGAACATGACTTGAGAACTCGTGTAATGTTAACAAGTAATATTTATCTCGACATATTAACGTCAAACACCACAACTTCACTTCAATGAAAAATTATGTTGCTGTGTGTTAATGTCAAATACTTACCGGTATTATGACATTATTTACTTTATTTGTCCTGTTTCTTTACTTTTAGACTTAATTCTAAATACGGATCTGAATAATACCAAAAAACGAGATGACAATTATATACCTTCATGACGCGCAAATGTTTGATAAGGGAAATTCTAATGAGAAAAGTTTTTAAGCATATAACATTGAAGAGCTTATTAGATAATTAGATGGTAATAATATATTCATAAATATCGACACACTTCCTTCTTCTGAAATTGACAACATGTCACCAAGCATTGTTTATGTACAAAAAATCATGTGAATTTTATTTCGAACGGAAGCATGACGCCATTTGAATTTTCCTCATGTTGTTCACAAACAATTTCCTAATTAAACTGAATCTGAGCAAAGAATATTTTTTTTTATGAATGAAAATTAACATTTTGTAATATAGAGACTGAATTTGTAAATATTTGTTTTGTATAATGATTCTGTCATTTTTATTAAACAAATTCTTACAGTAAAGCATTTTATTAAACAAATTGTAACTGTAAAAAGGCATATGCATGTAAAAGAAATTTAACGGTAAAATGTTGGTAACTTATAATTGATATTGATGATGTAAAAGAAATTTAACGGTGAAATGTTGGTAATTTATAATTGATATTGACGATACAATAAAACAATTTAAAACAATAGCAATACCTATCAACACAATCTTTCTCAAATAGGTCCAAGTTTACAGAGTTTTTATAAAAGTCAATTTTTAAGTAACATACTTCTTTTTCTCTTACAGCCGATGAATGGCTTGAGTGAAGTCTAATAGTTTTCTTCTTTGACATTGAGTTACTCCCCTTTGTGGTTTTATATTCATAAAATATAGAAAAGAAGAAAAACTAACTAAAGTTAGCTAAAAATGCTCTCTTTGACAAAAACACAGGCGTCTGACCTTAAACATTTGTTTGATAATAAGATTATCCCTAGTACTATGATACAAGTATTATAGTACAGAAGATAATCTTTTTAAAAGAATTTTTTTAATGTCAGGCGCCTGTCGACAAAAAGTGTCATCATGATTAATTGAATTACAAAATAACAAATTGTAATCATTCTAGATTTTTGGGAGTTGAACTATTTTCTCCCTTGGTCATCAAGCACTTTTCATGCGCAGTAATTTGTATTGATTATATAGTGACCTGTCGGCTGATTTACTCCTGTGATATTCAATATAACCATGTATAAACATCCGCCACAAAATAGTTCATGTCATTTTTTGCTGAACTGATCTAATTTTGATAATAAATGTAACAATTAATTAAACATATTTTGAAGATTATATCTCGTTTACATAATAATACTGTATGATACTGAATTATACAGAACCTTAATATCTCCGTAATAAGCGTTAAAGACCTCATTTGTAGTGTAGCCTCACCTGTAAATATTGAAAAAGAAACGAAAGACAACTCTGCATAGGAACTATTGACACAGTCGCGCAAAATATCTGAAAATGGCGCGAAACCTACATGCATTGTCTGCCACGTATTGTAAAAATTAGTTTACTGGTAATGTTATTCATATTTCTGAAAATAGCAATATTCGAAGTTTTAAGGAATGTCTCTTTGGTATACTGTTAAAGATTCATGGTCGGGATTTTTGGCTATTACAGTATCAAATAATTTTCCATAAAAACCAATTATTTAGAAAGATTTAGACTTTTGCCTATTTACACCAGCAGAATTGGTCTCCTTTCCAAGTTAGAAATATTCAAAGTAAATAAAAATAATTTCTTTATGGGTACATCCCCCCCCCCCCCCAAATAAAATTAAATGCATCATGGGAATGTTTAAAAAAGGGAACCGTTTGGTTTCGTCCCCCGAATGTTTGGGTTAAGTCAACCGGTATGCATTGATTGTAAACAAAACAAACTTCAGAAACAATAATGAACAAAATATGCACAGGTTTATTTTGGGTTTGCCAAAACATTATGACCTATATCAAAAGCGATGTCAAAGTCGTAATATATCTCCGCCTCGACGTCAGGGGCGAATTTAAATAATATGAAGCGACATAGGGTGATAGCCTTTTTATGTCGTTTGTTTTGTAAACAAATTTTGTACATCATCTTGTCATCGAAATATGGCTTAATTGACCGGGAAAACTACTGCCATCTATTATTATACACATACTTAGCATAACCATCTTTTAAAGCGTACACAAAATTTGGTATAAAATCGGACAAGCAGCTTTAATATACAATGTATGTTTGATATTGAATTTCCATTTATTGGTTTTTCTTCCTTCTTAGTATTACAAAAAACTTAAGTTCTGACTCCACAACAATAATCATATGGTCATGTATTAAAAATACATAAATATTCACAGTGTAGTTTTATACAACAACCCCTTTAGCACTTAATATGATGGTCTGTGCTACATTTGATCAACATTGAAAATATTCCTGATAAAATAGTTAAATTTTCAGAACATGGGTTAATGTACTTCTTAATTGTCTGTTGGAGTTTAACCTAGCTGCAACTTGTGAATGCACTGCAGCATTGCATTTGCATTGCATTTGCAGAACAGAACTTGAATATTGCTCTGGTTAAAATATATGATTGTTCTGCCTAGTAAAAAGTCTTATTAAATTTAGGATAAATAGCTGTGAATCTTGCAAATTCAAATAAATACAAGATTTTCAGAATCAAAATGTTTTTCAGTCTGGATCAACTGTTTATCCCCAAAGTGTCAGGTTAATTCTCCCCATGTTCAGTATTGTCCATGGTATAATATTATCAGTCAAATATAACATTATATAAATACACTGGTTTAAATTTCAATTTTAGCTCACCTGAGTTGAAAGATCAAGTGAGCTAGCTGCTCTTATCATTTGTTGTCCATATATTACATATTGCACAATATATTGGAAACAAAGACAAGACTTGAACCAGGCGAGCATTGTGGCCCAAGTGCCTTTTATTATATTCAAATGCTTCTAAAACAATTTCTCGGGTTTGGTGAAACACTATGAATATCTGCTACAGCTAAGTATATCTAAAATAATGATAATGTTCAGTCACTAAACTTCCTGTTGCCTGCGTAACACAGTGGTTAAGAGCGTCTGCTCGGAGTTGCAGATTAAGGAGTTGATCACTTACGGCGCCGATTCAAATCCATACGGGACGTCATGGAGACCGGTCCTTCGGATGAGACCGAAAAAATTCCCTCACTGCTCAATGGCCCTAGTGCCGAGTATAGGTATAAATGCAGCCCCCCACTGGCAAGTGGTTGCGTCTTCATACGAGTGAAAAAATTTTAATCAACAAACAAACTAACATGTAACTTCCCACCCCGAGTGGTACTGCTTCTAATTGAGTTTATACAATGTTTAACTCCCATGAGTACTTTCAGTACTTTGATTTTTATAATGGTCTAAATGTACTTCGTTTGTTTGTGTTATTCTCATTTGTAAATCATACATATCAGGAACACATTTTAACCATTACATAACAATATTAATGATTAATAATAAAATTATCTTTATGACAACATAGACAGTGTTTAAGCCATACAATTGTCAAGAGTTGATATAAAGAAATTAAGCCTGAATGAATGGTATATCATTTTTATCTTTAAAACATTTACCGAAAGTCAATAGAGTAATAAAATTCCTAATTGTTAATTTTTATGCATAATTAATGATAATATATGATATTAGTAAACTTGATTAATAAAGAAAACTACTCGTTTACTCAGACAAGTTAATACTCTATGGAGGTGTACCAACCCCTTCAAGGACATGCATTCCTGCCTGTATTTGGCCATGAATCTTAAACAGTGTAATGCAAGATGCCATCAATTTTCTAAATTATTTTCGTGCATTTAGATATGGCTTTGAATTGCGCGTCATAAAAATAATGCAGAGATAGCAAATATACTGTAAACATATGAATCAAATGACACCATAATTTTTCTAAACTATTTTCGTGACATGATTTTGCATTGCATTTAGTATAAAAATATGGCAGGGCTAGAAAATAAATAGAGTGAACATTGGAATAAAAGTTGGATATTGTTGATTATGGAAGGTTGTGACCCTTGACCCTTTTGTAAAACATACTGTTTTAAATTTAAAGGAGAACATTCATAATTATATTGCAGTATATGAAAAGTGATTACAATATAGAATATGATTTATTTTCCTTAGAAATTTTATCACATGAAAAATATACTTTTAGCTTAAGAGGTTTTAAATTTGCGATATAAAGTATATATTTATATTTGTACCATAGCTTGGCGTGTTTTCTATTGTTAAAAGTGTGGGTTATCTGTACATACCCCACACTTTTTTTTAAAACTCCGCCCACTATCTCAGGTAAAAACAACGCCAACAAAGTTGTGTTTTAACACATCCATGATACTGTCAACGTCAACAAAGTTGTGTTTTAACACGTCCATGATACTGTTCACAGTAAAAGATTCCTCCAGATCAAAATTGCTAATAACTCAACACGGATAACTGATTCAAACTAAGTTCGTCGAATAAATCTCATTTGAAGCTTGAGACAAAACTATATCGGCAATGGCTCTGTCAGAATGACTCTATTTTAATATTCTCCTCCATGTTTGCGAACAAGTAACGCGTGTAAGATGAAATAAGGGTATCCTGTAGAAAGGTTTTATAGAAAGTCAATCACGTGATAGGAACGTGTTTGAATAGTAAACTTGTTTTGTGGACAGAGTGAACAGCGGCGGCCAATCGGATTTGACATTTATCATTTACGCTTTTGCGACATACATTCCTCAATTTTTTTTTAAATTTTTTTTTTTTTTTTGCTTATTGATTTATTTTTTAAAGTATATATATTAGCCATTTTTAAAATCATACATGTATATTATTGATACAGAGTATCAAATAGTATTTCAAAAAGAGTAATTATATCATCATCAATTTAATCTAATTTCAACAGGCGCATTGCACAACTTAGGTTACTAGGATATTGAAGTCGGAAAATGAATAAATATGAAATAAAAGTATGACATTGAACAGTCGATTTATTCCTAAGCTATGAATTTTTAAACAATTACAGATAATGTTCGTCGCCGATAGAAAATCATTTTAGAAATTCACGGAGTACAATGTACATACAGTATATAAGACCAACACATTGGCGCCGTATTGATTAGAAGCATGTGCACGCTCGAAAAATGTAATAATTGTAAACTATGGTACAAGTAACTTACCCCATATAATATTGTTGATTATGTGTAGATACCCGATGGACGTGGCCATAATGACACTCGGGAGCTACGCTCCCTCGTGTCATTATGACCACGCCCATCGGGTATCTGCACATAACCAACAATATTATATGGGGTAACTACTACATATACGAACAGCAGGCAAAAACAAAACAAACGAACAACAACACATATTAATTCTTTCCATTAGAGATCAAGATACACTTAGATCGAAAGAGATTTTCAATTTAATGGGGTTTTTTTCGAATTGAAACTAGTATACAGCTGTGATAAACTGGTATATAATATGTCATACACAGAGATTAAAAAAAAGTGTTCATTTAATAGAGCCTAACCCATCATGCATAAATAAATATTCTTTTTCCCCCAATTTAGTATGTAATACAAATTTGATGTTAGAATTTAAAACAAAAATTATATTTAGTTTCTTTATTTCACACTTGCATAAACAATATGTATAGAATATAAGCAGTAATCAACAATTACTGCTTAAGCACAACGATATTCACAATATTGAAGTTTCACATTCGTCCCGGCCTAGGGTTGAACGTTGTACTATTGACCTTCGGAACCCACTCACTCACCCACTATCCTAGCGGTGTGTGGCCAGTAGTGGGACTGGCTTTAAGGCTATTATACATGTAGTAAGGTGTTATATCTGCGATCTAATTTTATGAAGTCTATCATTCTTGTTCGCGTCTTTTAATTGATGAATTCATTTATCATTAATAACCTATGACAAAGAAGTACTGTGAAATATTTCTGAATCATCACAATTTTTAAAGGACATTTAAAAAGAACATTATGCCAGGAAATTAGTTTCCTGTTACTTCTTGTACAATATGAAAAGTCCAGCTTACAAAATTTTTACAAGAACTCGACGCTGAGTGAAGTTTTAACAACTGAACGAGGACCAGAAAGATGATTTGGCAACAAAATCACTCCAGTATTTTTTACTAGACAACCATATGCCACACCCCTTCTATGAACAACGATGCTCATCCTTGAACCTTATACGAAACTGATTTTACTAAACGTATATCGAAGGCAATACAAAAAAATGTCCCTCGCTTGCATACTAGACATTGCTTAAACAAACAAAATTTCCATATATTAGTTTCCTTAACAACTGCCTTGTAAGACTGATTGCATGTATTCGAAATAATGTACCGATATCTAAACAAAATAACCCCAGAGTCTCAGGCTCTGTTGACTGTTTCAGCAATGATTCAAAACTTAAAACCGAATTTGCTTGTCTTTTGTTTTCTTCTGTTTGAAGAAGATATTGCTATAAAGATATTTGAAACATTGTATTTGAGTTTGCACTTTAAGAACATTGAAATAATTATATGTGTTCCTGAAAGGCAATGTAATTTATGTATTCTGCTGAATGTTTTAACTTTCATATCATTGGCATATAATGGTTTTTCTTTGACTTTCCTTCTCATAATAAAATTCAAATATTCTATAGCTGATTTACCCATGATTAGGACTAGCAAATAATTTGATGTTAAAGGTGTTTAAATATCACTTACCTTGACAAGAAACAGCAAAGTTTAAGACAGCCTTGCAAATGTTTTAAAGACATACCGTGCGATAACCATCAATGTTTGTTAAACGAGCAGCGGAGAACTGATTTTCTAAGTAGTCTTTCTTGCTTTAAAAAATGTTTTCATAGCTGCTTATGGGCCCATCCTTTTTTAAACAAAAGAAACAGTTTGCAACATTCTCATTAAAACACAGGTTGTCTTTAATCAGAACGTCAAATAGTTGGTTTATTTCACATTTGTAACTAGGGCATGCCAATCGACAAAATTGGAATTTGAAGCTCAGTAGCTGACATATCACAGAATAAAATTTCTAGATTATTAGGCATTTAATTAATATCGTGGTTAATAACCGTGATTGCTCCATGACAGGAACAAGAGGATATTTGATAACTTACAAGGAAACATTCACTTGTGTGCACATGTAAAGCTCACCAAACCGAGCCAGGTCCGATCCCTTATTGGAACCATTCTACGATTTTTATACGCTTTGCTAATAAAGAGGTGAATCGTTTTCGATCAAAGATGTTAGCCATGATGCGTGAATGATAAATAATAATAATGTTATGTCTTCTTGTGGTTAATGGGTTTTCACCGTCAGTAAATCTCCTTGCATTTCTTCTTCGTGACTTTGATAATAAAGATATACATTGAAAATACGTTGTAGATAATATCTTATGTCAGGAAAATTTGGATTGACATTTGAAATATTAATTAAAGTATTTTTTATCTTTGCGTACTGCGATTTATTTCCCATGGAATTTAACCTGACTTTGGCAATGCATGCTTTATTTAATCGCTTAGAAACTACATGTATCGCAATGATTGTCAAAGGATCAAAACGATAATGCACTTGCAATCAAGAACTTAAATATGCCTTCATCATTCTTTATAAAATACCATGCCAACCAACCATTGACCATGTTTTCAGGTTTCTAGACTTTAATTTGAAATTGGAACAAAAGTCTGCAATAACTATTATATTAAATCAATTGAAGAACCCATACCAATAATAGAATATCCCAAAAATATGTATCAGTTAATTTGAAAACCAATCAGCAATAGCAAAGAGATGTTCTCTCTCTCTCTCTCTCTCTCTCTCTCTCTCTCTCTCTCTCTCTCTCTCTCTTATTTTCAGAAGGCCAGCTTTAACCGAGATTCGTTAAATGAGCCAGGGGTTGATAGACTAGGTTTTACAGTGACTGCAAACTGGGTTGTTGATCTCACATCAATCTT
Organism: Magallana nippona; assembly: GCA_033439105.1. Classification (NCBI taxonomy): domain Eukaryota; kingdom Metazoa; phylum Mollusca; class Bivalvia; order Ostreida; family Ostreidae; genus Magallana; species Magallana nippona. The sequence continues at coordinate 51,608,794 of CM065919.1, forward strand.
ATTCCTGTCCTCACGACCAAATCGTCTTCTACCTGCATACTAGGAGGCTCTTGTTGTTGTCTACCGAAGTCCGATAAGTCAGAACTTTTTCTAGATTTACCAGTATCTTACAACTCGGATTTAAAAAAATCCAAAAGTCCAATTGTAGACTGCGGCACCACTTATCTGCATTGAATGTGATTTGTGGACACGTTAATTATTACAAGTATTTTGGAGTTCTTTCAGAATACACAGTGTACATTGTAAGCGTAACATTCCAAGCTTTAGAATATGAATTAAGATATATATTTATTATATGTGCATGACAGTCCTGTAAACCAAGATATTCAACGCACTTTATGTAGATGCCATGACAAATATGCAGCGTTTTATCATCTGTTAAATTCTGGTGGAAAGCGGTTTTGTTAACACATTGACTCCAACATGAATTGGTATTTAACTTTTCACGTTTTATTGGTGAGGGGTGGACAGGGAATGATCTATCCCAAAGTTATCTAAGTACAGCGCCTCCGATATTCAATTATTGAGGTACATGTATGCTCCACTCATTATTCTCATTAGTGGTTTATTTAATAGCCTATTTATACTAGGTACCCCCTGCCTTAACGATGAAAAGGTAATAATGAGATAAATGTAACAGCAATACATATCGTATAAAATACCGATTACATTTATATTATCGATGGCATTGCCCACTTATAATACCAAAAAACCCAAAACAAACACATAATTTTGCAAGTCCGAAAAAATCCCACTTTTGACGTAAGCATATTACATGCAATGCACGTGCATAACGAAGGTCTTCTTACTTTACTTTCCCCTGCCCCCTTTTGACTGCGCACTGTTTTGGCTTGTCTTTGTGTGATGAATGTCTGTCATCAACTATAGCCCGCGGCAGTCCAGGTAGCACTTACTTATCATATTCAACAAGAGCTTTGTTCAGAGGGCAACACTTCTTATTAAGGAATATACACAACTGATGGGACGTTGAGAATGAAATTGATACGGGCTATGATGTCTGTCCAATTTCTCTTTTTCTTGGGAATTTTTGTGCTGGATTCCACTGCTCATCAGGGGCACGAGTAAGTTGAAAGTTTGATAGAAATATAGTTTTATCATAATTACACAGATGTTGTTTAGTTTGGTTTTGGGTTGCCTGTCTTAAAATCTTAAAATCAAGGTAATACCGAATGAATTTATTATTATAAGACACTCAAGGTATAAACTTGAAGATTAATTTATTTAAAAACATATACATGAGTATTAATGTTTTCAAAATATTGTTCTCGAAATAACTAGTATATATTTTTCTGTGGAAATCTGCGGAAAATTGACATTGAAGTTTCAGGTGTGTCCCCGTATGCTAATGTGTCTACAGAGTCATGATGGAAAGTTCGCTGATATATGTATTTTTGGAAAGCAATTGGCATTTGTTTCAACGTCTTTTTTAGCTTGTATTTTTTTTTATTGAAAATTGTCGTTAACTTATTATCTAATAACTGATTATTAGAAGAAAGTAAAATTAAAATATTGAAATTGTTGTTAGAGAAAAAAAAAATAGGCAAATGGTCGCTCGCTTGTCAACTTGTGGCACTTATAAATGCTATCATATGTAATATGATCATGTGGGTATATAAACATAAGGTACAAGTAAACAAATCTACCTGTCGGTGAGTCATGTATTGATCTATCGACATGCTGTTTATGTATTGTCGTACAGGACTAATGCAAGGTGATGTACTTAATCACTCTCTAATAATGATGTGTATGAATGTATTGTATCCAATAATGGTATATGTTTTGATATTAGCTATAACAATTTGTCTATCAAATTTGGATACAAGAAGATTAAAAAGGATATAATGCTAATGGTGTTAACTTCTATATTAGTAGAAGCGCCAAGATTTATATTTTTCATGTTAAAAATCTAAAAAGAAACTTGTGTTTTCTGATCGAGGTATTAAACAATTTACATAATATCGATTTGCTTTCCGGTTAAAGTTATTTTTTTTCTAGAACATGTTCTTTTCACCAAAAGGGAATGTGTTCCCTTTGGTTGTATGGTCATGTTTGCATCTAAAACAAAGCCCAACTATTTTGTTAGCAAGCTTGTTTGCACTAGACCATTGTACATGGAGGTCCCTCACTTTTGTAAGCACGATTTACGGCGAGGAGTAGCTATAGGACCCAGTGAACATAACCTCCTACCAGAGTCGTCAAATTGGCCATGGGGCAGTGTTCTCTCTACCATCTAACATAATACAGATATCTTCCAACAATTAGAAGACTCTCTATATTTGTCTCACCACACACGTTTAGTGCAGGTCTTATGCATACTTAATGCCTCCATCTATATTTATTACATTAATAGGTAATCAAGTGGTACAACACATACATGTTTGCCCATACACGACCACCCTCGCAAAGGTTGAGCGCAAAGCATTAGATTAAAATACTAATGCAATTAAGTATGGTTTTTACGGCCAATAATGGTCTGAATAAGTGTGAATGCGGAGCATTGATGTACATTGCATGATGTATCTTAATTCAACTGTAGGATTATTCCTCAATTAAGTGGTGTTATTTGTAGAAACTTAATGAACTACCATTATTTAAAATTATTTTATAATGGACACGGCCTAAATTGCCCATGTTCATTAGTATTTTTTCTAATTACAGCATTAATGTCGTGCCAATGAGCAGAATTAAACATTTATGGAACCAGGGGATAGTATTAATGGCATCTCCATAGTTTTGCAAAACGGTACAAAAAAAAAACAATACAAAAATGGTCGAACATCCTTTCTGAGATGTAAACAAGCCTGTGTTGTGTACTAAATCCTGTTTTACTAGATTTTGTCTTGTCTGGTTGATGTGAGTGAAAAGAAATATCAAAATAGACTTTTTTTCGTAACTTTGTTTCATAACACTCTTATATAAAACTTACATAGCAGCCCATTTTGCATAATACATATAATAAGAATATATTAAGAATGGCAAACGGGATTCTCCTTCAGGGTTCGTAAAGTTTTATAGCACGTTTCAGACCGAATGTGATTAAGGTAATTTGTTAATACTAAATTTTTTTTGAGTAGTTAGTCAACGTCTACGCAATTTCATGGGTTTGTTTTAAATGATATAGTGTATGTCAGAATATACCGGCATTCTTCAGTACGAATAACTAAATATACATTTTATTATTTTTTTCCAGAAAATATGCTAAATATTTCTCTAAGTAAAGTACAAGACAGTTAAATATTTGATAAGATAAAAGATTACATTCAAGCCAGTTGATTGGAATAGGAATCCAGATATATATTTACAAAATTGCAAGACCCGCATGTATAAAGTAGCAATCCGGAAGAAAATTAGTTAACAACAGATGTAGCGATTGTCAGTTCTTCAAAACAATCTCAGCTGTAAATGACCATACCTTAAGGGGACAAGACGTCCAGTTAATGAATTCTTACGATCTCTTTATAGCATGATAAAGCCTCCCTTGTGCTTGATCTGACACCATATAGAACAATACAAGAGTCTTATCTGATGTTAATGTATTAGTTGTGCAACGTGTTTACATTTCATATATACGTTACACAATACGAAAGTCTAATTCACCTGTAAACAAGGTAATAATGCCAAGTTTGATTTACCCACGATGTTCATAACATGATGATAAAGTGCCGTTCCATTGATATTGCAATTTTATTCTCGATTTTTGATTTCAATCGAATTAAACTAAAAATAAAATATCAAATTAAGATGTTCATACAGAAAATGTTAAACAACTGTTTCATTTCAATTGAAAAATCTTTCTTCACATTCTTCTTTTAACATCAAACTATTTGTAAAGCTTTGAATTATAAATATGCTTGCAAGATACAACCATACGAACATACCTAACAAATGAGAAACATCATTATTTTGCAAATCAAAATTATTTATAAACTTTTCCCCTTACATAAAATGATAATAAATTGAACGGTGAAAAAATCTCGTATGTTTTGTTAAAACACAAGTAGTCACGGAATAAGACTCGAATTTTATCACTCTTTAATATTGTGTCTTATGTGGTTAACAAGTAATTCATCAAGGTTGTAGTTCGTATTGGTTAAAATTTTACTACATGGGCAGACCACATTCAATAGTCAAAAGCTGTAGTTTTCAGGAAACGTGAGGATGTTCTTTCTAATTGTGTCTGGGTCAAAGAAAAAACCAGCGATGCTAAGAAATATTATTGTAAAATCATGTTTTACAATCTGGAATAATTGCAGTTTTATTTTGGCGGGGCTTGTGTAAAAGCAAATCGGAAACTTTCTGACGGTATCATTTTACAAAATGTATCCCCTATCTAAATCAAATTTCCTTAATATAAGTTGAATTTAACAATTGTATTTTTAGATAACAGATTTAAGATTTGTCAAAGCTGTGATGCACGATATGGCAATTGACTTTCGCTGTCTGTTTAAGAGATTTTTTCCATGAAAGGTTATATAGTACTCGGCAATCAAAATGAAAGCCGATGTGTCACATGGCAACATGTACTGCCCAGGTTTCACTGCTCAAATGGTTTGATATATCCTGGCAATTACTCAAGTTGCGGTAGAAATTTGCGTTTCTTTGAGCGCTGTCCATTGTCAAAACACATTGTCTGTAATGCTAGGGCTGCCAATCTTCGCTTACCACAGAGGATAATAGTTGCCTCATCAGAATTAGTGTTATTGTCACTGTCAATGAGACGGGACATGGAAGGCTTGCATATCATGGATCAATTAATGCTTCTGTCGTGCCAAATATTTAAAAAAAAAAAACCGTCAAATCTGAGACAAACAAACAAAAATGTTATGTTTTTTTAATAAGATATTTGTTTTCTTGAAAATGATATTAAATTTTATTTGTCATCGCCTGATGGCTATTTTATTGGTATCATTGGATTTGTTCTCAGCACAGTAACCTCTTTTGGTAACGCACATGTATTGTGTATTGTCATGAAGCAAATGCTCCTGTTATCTATCTTGTTTCCAAAGAAGGAAACTCGATCTTTAATTCCGCGCACTTGTCATCTTTTACTTCCGCCTTCTTACGGACAATTCCCTGGTGTCTGTTTTATGGAATAACATAGTGATATTAGTTCAAGAACGTTGTTTACATCTCCTTGTCCTATGGTAAAATAAGGGAGAAGAATATACATGTACTAGTACACATGTAACAGAGTTTTAACATATTTCATGTTTATCATTTTGTAAGATACCAAAGAGTAATTCGTTTTAAAATTTCATAATCAGACAAAGCTTCTCTGTAAAATAATGAAATAAGATGTGAACTCAGTCATTATAATTCCTTGACCTTTGAAAGGTCAGAAGATAATATGAAAGTCATTACACACTGAGGCTCTCTCTTCTGGTATACTCCATTGATGATCTCTTCTAACATTGTGTATTTATCAATTCAACAGTCACCACCATTCTCCCGCCACCCCCCAGCCCGGACCACGCCCTTACAAGCCCGAGACAGGAGAACAGAAATGTATGGTGATAGTCAGGCGGACCTTCCTGGAGAAAGAGATGGTCATCTATCCGTGTTTCCGACCTGTCAGAGGGGTCACACCTGTAGCAGCTCACCAAAGGTAGCAAAATCGAAGATCTTCTATTGAAATTGGCGGGAAATTTTAATTTTAAAAAACCTTTGTTGAGAGTTTACTATATGTATTCTTACCGTCCTTTGCTAAGATGAAAAAAAATTGTATTGAGAAACTACCTTTGAATCTCAAAAATTGAACAGTAAAGGACCTTAATGGCACATTTCTAAACTACAAGGTTTTACCATTTCTATATCCAGCCATGTTTAGTTCATATGAAAAATTATCCTGAAGTATTACTTAACAATCACATGTACGTATATCGACCATTTAATTGTCAATGTCCTGGGGAAAAAAAAAACCCAGAATAAGTAAATAGGTCGATGGGTTTTGATCGGTCGTATATAGCATTAATGTTCCGCAAATGTTCGAGTAGAGTTTCCATGCCCAATATAAAAGCCTTGAAATGGCCATAAATGCATGACTAATATTTCCCGCCGTTATATTGTGTTTACATAAATGTGGATAACAGCTATATATGACTCTACCTGGGATTTCTGTGAGTCACTAAAGAACTAACCTACGTAAGTTATCACTGACACATCTATGGGGGCCATGGTACATCAATATACCCATGAAGTGAGCTGAATTATAGCTTATCCTTCTCACTCCTATCTAAATATCAAACGAGAAGAGCCTTCTTTGACTACAGCACTCATACCTCATACAGTGGCCTGGTCATTTTTACTGGTTTACATAAGAAGCTGATTCACATGAAAAGCACATTAGGGGAAGTAATATTCAGATCAGATGACTTGATGTATTTATATGCGTTGATTAAGTACTTATTCGTTGATCGTGCATTGAATAACTTATTTCTGTAGCTGGCAATTATGTGTAAGTGTAATGTTGCCGTTGCTATAGACACCAAATAACAATTTCCAATGGTTGCATGAAAACATGTCAACATTGACCAACGTTACATCATAAAGTTATAAAAAGTGATGTTATTTTATGAAATTTTAATTATTTCAATTTTCTTTATCTTTTTAATCTTCCTGAAAAAAGGGACGTTCTCAGGTGTATTGGTGAACCTCCATATATAATACACAAAATCACAATACTTTATCAATCCTAGGTTGTTATTTTTTTTTTAATTTAAATTCCAGTTAGTTGTAGAAAGTACATTGTTGTTATGATATTTTAATTTCGTATAATTTTATGCTCTTTTGCTCAAAGTGTAGGCATAGGTTTGAAACAGTATAAAAAGTAAATGTAAAATGTAAAATAATCAGTGCCTACGAAAGTGTATATAAAGGTCTTCTACGGGGTTCTGGTATATTTTTATGCCAATAACGCATCATGTAAATGTAATGATCTAAATTTCATCTCTCCGGTAATTGCAATTACAGTTCAATTACACTGTAATAATGAAAATTCAATACAAAATAATTGTAATGGCGTTGTTTTCTATTCCAGTTCTGTAGGATTGGTGTGCAGGGGATTCACTACCATCCCTACCACTAAATACATCAGAATGTCCATCTGTTGCCCCGGATGGTACGCAGACGAGCAGGGACGCTGTACCAAGAGTAAGTTTTCAGCGTCTTTCTACCGAACTGATTTTTAGTTTTGTTTTAATCTTTTGGAGTAACCGTACTTGCTTAAAGAGCATAGTATGATCGTTGTCTGATATCCTATTTTCTACTAGAAAAATACATACACGAGTACCACAGGGCCGGTGTACCAGTGATCGAGTCTAATGCATTGATCCCTCTGCTTCAATTTAGAAAACTGATTTGTGTGTTTGGATTTTTTAATTTATTTATTTTTTGTAATCCTGATTGTTGTAAGAGCATTGGATAAGCAGTTTATTAGGATGAACGTCATTTCCCATCGACAAAATACATACACAACTACCATCACAAATTAATCTCGGTTTATTGTCATTTGAATCATGCTGCATGAAGGGCTTTCTCTTCACTACTTTTTTTTTTTTACTGTTAATTAATTACTTTTATTTCAATCGTTAAACTTGAAGTTGTTTTTCCGTCTTCATGAATTATATCGTCTCATGACTTCTCTCTAACAAAACCCTCTTTGTTCGCCTGACTGAATGCTGAACAGACTAGGGTCAGAGAGGGATCGTTAATTAGACTTTGCTGTGAGGTGGTAAACTTTGTCTGTTTTTCGTGATTTCAATTTTATAAAAATTATTCCACGGTTCTTTAAAGACGGGCTGTGGGTGTGTGAATTAAAATATACACCCATATTGCAGCCTTAAGTTAAATGATTGATTGAGATTGAGGAAGTCTTTTATTTAGCCTTTTGTAATTGTTTACTCAGTGTGTAAGAATATAAACTCTATGGAGGAAAGTTTATTAATAAGTTTTTCATATTCAAGTTTTGAAATCTGTTTTGATTAATGAACTTGTATCAATTTTAACCCTTTTTCAGTACAGCAAGTTGATTTTGGATAAAATAAACGTGTTGGTTATTTTCTGTATTTCTTCAAGTTTTGCAAACGGGAAGACATTTCGAAAACAAAGAGAGACACATAACGATATGTATCGTGCAATAGACCACAAATGACAGGCCATAAATCTACGGTCGCCAATTTCAAATCATAACGCGGAAAAGCATACGTTTGGCATGGGTTACAAAGTGCTTCAGGAATAAACCCTGTTTTACATAGCTCTCTCTCTATAGACGCATGCCCTAAACCAATTTCTTCCAACTTCGCCAAAAAACGAGCTTTGATTAGTTTGAATCCACAAAATATATATTTTCTTTAAAAACAATAGTACTTGCGTTATATAACACAGTTTATATACAGCTTAATTAATAAAAATTATACAGCTATGTTAACTTTATTATTAAAGTAATGTAAAGATAATGATTCTGATGAAAAGCTTTTAAATTTTTGCAGTGGTAGACGACAAAGGACGCGAGTCTCAAATGCCCAGAGTTAGCTCCCCTGTGCAGGAAGACAGAGCTATGAGCCTTGACAGACTATCCAAATATCCCTCATCTTACGAAAACGGACAGTTCGGTCCAATGATGCGCACGCAGCCACCTTCAGATAGATGGACGCCAAACGATATGGCAATGCGCAGAATCCAACAAATGATGGAGCAGAGATTAAAACTGATCGAAATGATCGAAAGAAAAATGAAGGAACGGGATCAAATTACTACTGTTCCTTCTGTACCGCAGTCTCCTGTTGGAAAACTGTACCCAACCGTCAGGAAATTCATCACAGTAAAAAAGTCGTTCATTCCAGCCAGGAAGGCGCTGCCACCTCAGCAGCAGCAGCCAAACAAATTCCCAACACAAGCATTAAGCAGCTCTCCCAGCCGAATACCTCCCATCCAACAAATACCCAGAATCCCTCGGCCTCCACAAAACAAGCCACACTTTATCATTGCACAGAAGAAACAGTTTGTCCAGGTGCCACAGACATCGAGCCCGCAATACACACCCGTCAGACAATCCACACACATCCGCATCAACATACCCAATGTCTTCCCTCAAATCCCTCGACGTCCACCAATGCAACAGAGAAAAATGCCCCAGATTCCAAATACACAGACCCCACTGTTCCATCCTATGCATATGATGGCACAGAACTCTCCTATGCATAGACAAATGATGCAGTCTCGATCACAATTCCCACAAATCCCGCCCCATCCCATGGCTCAGCTTTTCCAGCGCATGCGTGAGGACAGAGTACAACTTCCCAAGATTCCCGTACAAATGCCACCAGTTCAAGTTCAGCCTGGTCCAAACCTTGGTAAATCTTAAATCTCTCTCTCTCTCTCTCTCTCTCTCTCTCTCTCTCTCTCTCTCTCTCTCTCTCTCTCTCTCTCTCTCACACACACACACACACACACACACACACACACACAATTTCAGTGCAAGATTTGAAGCTAAATTTGATTTTTCCTAGGTTTCCCAACCCCTCCTCCTTGTTTCGCTGCCTATCTTGATGTGGTTCAGTCTTGCTTCAAACAGGCTGAGGTGGAGATGCCCCCAGACCACGGCATCCTGAACGGTGACTACAACTACCAAGGAGTCTGTCAGTGAGTTCACTCGTCTGCATCGGGTTTTGTATTTTTCAATGTAAACAGTACCAATAACAGATAAACTTTACCAATATTGCTGTTGAAAACATTATTCAGTACGAAATACGTGTAAATGACACAGTTTTAACTTTTGGTGTTGAAATTGTTTTGTAGAAAGAAGATCCAGATCGCCGACTGTATCAAGCAGTCTACACACCCCTGCTCCTCTCTCCAGGAACACATGCTGGTCCGTACCACCATGGTCAACACACTGTCTGAGATTGACAGGATATGTCGTATCGATAGCAGTAAGTTTCACGACACGGGAATTGAAGGCCACAGAAAATCCCATTTCAAAGTGATAGTAATCTTATTATAATACAAGTTACCAATTTAACATGTATATCGAATTGAAATGTGTAGTCTTCATAAAAAAAATCCTAAAATACCGGTACAATACTTACTACAGTAGTATATTATTTTGCTCCTATTTCAATTTTGATGCTTTCTTTTTCATAGTCCAAGGTATTGAACATCGCATGTCAGTTGGAGATGACGTCAATACACCATCCACACAGGTTCCACATGACCACGTGCATATGCACGGAGATGTGATCCACAGTCATCCACATGATCACCCACATGATCACTCACATGATCACTCACATGACCATCACGATCATGATCACGCGCACCTGCCGCTGGACACCCAGCTTTTGGAGAAGACCGTTCAGGTGGATCCTGCCACAGAACCATCAACTGACGGCATCCAGTTCTTGGGACCTTCAGGTAGACGGTGTCAAATCTTGATACGCACACAGGGGGTCGGTAACATATGACATCTTGAAATAGCGTCACCTCCATTCGTATACAAAATAAAAAGTTGTGTTCATATGGCGATGACCTACATGTAACACCAAAACACCGTACGTTACTGATCCTTTTCAACGTGTGGTATAATCTGTCATCGTGTCTTAGTATTTTGACGAAAATATTTCTACACCATGCATAAATTAAAGACTTGCATACTAAGTATATTCATCAAATGGGAAACGTACAATGCTTGTATCTCTATTTACAGCTCAAGTTCAGCCTGATACTGTTCCAGAAGTTAAACAAGAAGAAATTAGACTGGATGTGAAACAGGAGGTCCAACAAGAAATCAAGGAGGCCATTGAGGAGGCAAAGAAAGATGAAACCGTCATCATGGATGTGTCCAATATGGTCGACACCAATGTGGAGAAGCACGTGCATGCTCATCCTCACGTGCAGCACGTTCATGATGAGATCACTCACGAATATTATCTTCCACTTTTGATCGGTACAGCTATAGGCGTGGCCGCCATTTTCTGTCTTTTGCTGGCCATTCTCTGTATCTGTTGCAGAAGAAGAATCAAGAAGAAAATTTACGTCGAAAAGGAACCAGAAAAACCAAAGTTGTTCGAGGGGATTTACACCATCGGAGTGCCTCCCCCAGTTTACGAAGTGAACGGCATTCCCCCGCTTTCCTATGAAGAAGTCCGAGGGATCAAAATCACCGGCTCACCCTCTTCTATGCGACGTCACAATGAAGAGAATGCCGAGAACAACTCGCGCCGCGGAGTCGTATCTGATATTTAAAGTGAAAGCGGGCTATAGTTGTGATGGCGGACAGTGCTATATATATTCAACATTCCCAAAGTTTTCGTCTGACAGCGCAAGATTTTTTTTTTTGTAATATTGCAATCTCGTGATAGAATCTCGTCCAGTCTTGTGTGTCAAATAACAATTCAATATCTTCATGTACATGCAATGTAATTGGTTGAATAAAATTCAATATTATTATTTTCTGTTGCTTCTTAAAATTACAATATACTAGTATTCTATGACCTTTAGTCTCAGATGATACACTGGTGTATCCTTTTAATATAAATAAATATTCTTGCATGATTTCTTTTTGAAATCTGATACTTTCTTTTCCCATTCTCTTTCTCCTCTCTTTCTCTCACTTTCTCTCTTTTTCTTTGTGGTAAAGATGTATATAAATGCCATTTTTTGTTCCAATATTGTATTATCTCCTCATGTTTTGCTATTGTGTTTTTTACAAGAAAAGTGTTTGCTGGTCACTTTGGTTAATGCAATGCACGAGTAACTATATTGGAAGTGTAGTGTGAGCAAAATGGAACAACCGTAGAAAGACCGTCATTTACCAGTAGTTAGCCACCTGTACAGCGGCTATGTACGGAAGCCTGTTGGTGCCACGTAGAAAAATATTTTATCTGGCGGCCGCCAGATAATTTTCTGGCGGCCGCCAAATATTTATCTGGCGGCCGCCAGAAAATTATCTGGCGGCCGCCAGAAAATTATATGGCGGCCGCCAGATATTATATGGCGGCCGCCAGATATTATATGGCGACCGCCATATAATTATCTGGCGGCCGCCATATAATTTTCTGGCGGCCGCCAGATAACACCTTGCTTCCTGATGCGCGCGCATGTTTTAACGTGAGATTTTAGGAAAGGGTGTATACACCGAAGCTAGCTTGGAGTACGCTGTAGTTTCATTGCAAAACCAACCACCTTCAAAAAGTAAGTAATTTTATTGTAGTGTGATGACTTCCTTTTTAATTATTTAGTTATATTATAATTTTTGAAAATATGATACCAAATATCAATAACAGAGCTAAAGTTTTGAAATACTGGTGGCGTGGAATGTAGATTAGACTTTTTTTAAAATCTAGAATGAATTAGATGTTGCTTTCTGCTTTGTATCTAATTGTTAAACATTGTACTTCAGGGTTTTTAAACTGAAAAATATATTTTAACAATATAAAACATTAACTTAAAAGGACTGTTTTCTAACCTGTATAAGTATAAGCAACATACTGTCTTCTGTATGTTTTAGTTTTGGTATAAAAGTTTAAATAACACATATTACAGTCAAGCCTGCTATTATAGTAAATGATAACATTGACAAAATTAAGTGATGACCTATGTAGATTTGTGCAAAGTTGGTACATTTTCTACCGATGCAACGTTTAAAGTTTTTTTTGGGTAAAGATTCGGGATACTTTTTCGTTGAGAGATATAGCGGAGGTAAATGATCTGCAACGTCAAAGAATCGTGCTTATTTGACATAAACATCGGATTTTACTGCTGGTTTTTTGGGGTTTTTTTTTTTTTGGAGGGGTACATAGCTTTATAAAGGCTTTTGATGATTATACTCAAATTTACCAGTGTGAGGTAAGGAGAGGTTTAGAAATCGACTCCGTTGTTTCAACCATAAACAAAGTGGCCAGCTCTTGTAATACAATTCAACAAAAACAAACAACACCTTTTTAATTCAAAATTTGAAGCTAAATTGCTCTTGTGGGTGAGTCGCCGATAACAGATTGAATATAAAAGGAAAGGGTCATACAGTGACTGCGTAGTTCACCAGACAGATCGATGTATTATGTCTCGGATGAACTTTAATTAATTATATCTGTAACTAACGGACCCCCTCCTCACTTTCTGTGTGTAGTATGCAACACGTCGATGATGACCACATATTTTACTTATAAACAAACATATCTCAATAGATTAATTTTTTTTTAATTATAATAAAAAAAAACAACAGCTGTTGTTTCTAACTTTTAAAAGAAATTGTTAAAAATGAGTATGAATGCCTTGGACATTTACATATACAACATATGCATGCAGAATCATGAGGTGTTCTGTTTCTTGTGTTCAATTCTTAATTCAAAGTTTTGGGATTAGTGATGTTTTTATGATTTTAAAACATTATTTTTTATTTGTTTGAAAAATATTCTTTTTAAACCTGTTGCAACAAGAAAGAACTTATTGTTAGAAATATCAAAATGGAATGATGCATGCAATCGCGGATCTTAATGATAGGGAAAAAACTTATTAAGGTCACTTAATTGGCCTCGACTCCCCTTCGGCAACTACTCTCGGATCCTTCCCCCACCCCCCCCCCCCCCCCACCCCCCCCACTCACGAGATTTTGTTTTGATTTCACACGTGATTAGATATGCCGATTTCAGATACAAATTGCATGATAAATCCCTCCTTGCAGTAGTGATTAATAATTTTCTCTTTCCCTGTTAATTTACTGCCATCAGTTTCTGTATACCATTAGCGCTAAACAGTTATGTTTGGATAATGAAAACAGACAATATTCCTTTGATCACATGCACAAATCTGCAGTAATTTTGTCAATGGCAATTTTTTCTTCTTCTGTTAATCATTGTTAATGTTTAGGGCTAACATGCGTACTCTCTCTCTCTCTCTCTCTCTCTCTCTCTCTCTCTCTCTCTCTCTCTCTCTCTCATGTTAAAAACCTGCAAAATATTTGCAATAATCAAGTTTCGATCATTTTAGTAATATCGTAGTCTTTTCGGACAGCCAGTTTTACAGAGTTATATATAGCTTGCAATACATTCAAGGTGATCCATAAGTTAGTTTGATTTAAAGGATCCGATCCATTTTATGACCTAATTTTCTAACCTTGAATATTTATTATGAATTAAATACTCTTACATTGATTCGAAGCAGCATTTTAGAGTAGAAAAGAAATTACCAAGAGAACTTTTGAAAAATGTTTTATCTAAGCAGTAATCAATTAATGAAGACTGCAACAAGATCTATGTGGAAAACTAATTATATGCACTAAATGCATAAGATATATCTGTTATGCATTCAGATTCATAGAATTTGGGGCTAATATGGATCGGAGACCTCAGTCATGATCTTTTGCACCATTTCAGGGTCAGGAAACCTAGACAAAAAATAAAATTTTGATTACTTAGTAATCGAGTATTTTATTTCAATAAGCCAATTTATCGTTCGTGACGAGATCTAAGTTATGTGCCTATGGTTATCAGATTGTCAATTTTTTAATGAACAGTATATAAGTAAATTAACTTTCCACTAATGCTCATTCCGCTGTTCACATAACTAGTAATTAGTTATAATTGTAACCTCTTATGTCAAAATTTAGAATAAAGAATTAGTGTTGACATACATATACTAGACAGTGATTAAAAGTATTTCAATGGACCAGGGTTTCCTTTATGGAGACTGCCACTAAGTAACATTTTTTTTTAAACTGAAAAGCAGTTTTAGAGAATATCGCTGATCCGCTTTGTCTTTGTAAATTACTTGTTTATTACATTGTAACGTGTATTTACAGGATCACCAATGTCCCTTCGGAGGTTTTTACTGGAGAGAGGTATTGACGAAGATATCGTGAGGAAAATGGAAGAAGAAAAGGTACAATCTGTTTGTATTGAAAATATCAAAATAAATGCATCTACAAATTAAATAAAAGTTTAACTTTTCGAAATGATCAATTATCACGATGACCGGAAGGCATTTAAAGAATATAAAAGACATAATTTCTAAGGTACGATCTGCCAATAGTAAACCAAAAACGATCGATTACACCATGTACGTACATGTATATGCATTACTTTCATTTAAATTACAGATTGATATTGATGTAATCCAAGAAATTAGTGATAACGATCTCGAAAAATATCTTCAATGCAAAGGAGACCGTATTGCTGTGAAGGCGTTTGCAAGTGAACAAAAAAATAAAGATACTGATAATGAAAGGAAATTGGCACTAATTGATAGCTTACGTAAGCGTATGGGAGTACCAAACATGTCAGACACAGATGATGAAGAAACGACAATCGGGAAAAAACGTCCATACTCATTTTCAAGAAAATTCAAGAAAAGGAAGCAAGCAGAAATCGCATCCAAACCGGACAGGGCGATAGTGGTTGGGTTTGCCATTTTTGACTCAAGTGCCAAGGCATACCGTCAAATTCGGGCACCATTAGGTGGAGGCACTCGTTATGCACGCGTGAATAAAAACACACGAAAAAATGAGTTGATAAAAATTATCTGTCCCCTATTTTTTCCGGATGGAAAAAATTGCCATGGCAATATCAACGATTACTCGTTTGACATATCGACGGA
The DNA here is from genome assembly GCA_033439105.1 of Magallana nippona. Lineage (NCBI taxonomy): Eukaryota > Metazoa > Mollusca > Bivalvia > Ostreida > Ostreidae > Magallana > Magallana nippona. Next base: position 51,624,403 of record CM065919.1, read on the forward strand.
TGTCCATGGCACACAGTTAATGCAGAACGAATCTATCGAAGAGATTACAAGACGTCTTGGATTAAAACATTTCAGATGTTACTTAATGGCAAAATGCCAGGCAGAGGATTTTCCAGACGACGAGAATAATCAAACAGAAGTAACATGTTCCAGTTCTGACAAGGGCTTTCAAATTGGTTCCTTTACAAAAACAGTAACAAAAAAACGAAACGAGATTGTCAAAAGAAATGATATTAATGATGCACAAATTTCAAAGAGACAGACAGAAGAAAGTTCCGATACTGAAGAAAGCCTTCCGGATCTGATCCATGGCAACGGTTTTAGTTTAAGCGAAAGTCTGGAAAACGTCAGCGAAAATCAAATTACACCAAAATTTCCTGAGGGTCTGGAAAAAATGCCATGTAATGAAAGTAAGGAAGGTACTCTTTGTTCAAAAATCGATTTAGTAAAGAAGACTGCCATGACACAAAGTGCTAGTTTCAGTGGATTTATGGACAAAGATAATAACGAAAGAAACAACGACAATGTTATTGTGGAATACCTTCCTGATCTGTCTTCTTTGCCTGGCTCTAGTTCGGTCGATGCAAGTGGGACTGCTTTCTTGAGAGGAGCGTCGATTGATTACGAATCAGACAGTTCGGGTGTGATTCAGTTTGGTCAAATTTCAGCAGATAGTATCGAACTAGACGAAACCCTACCACTGGTGTGTAAAATTACGGTTCACAGAGGGCGAGTGGCTCGAGATTTAATAGATTTCTTCTCGCAGGAAAATATTCCGTCGCATAGTTCGACAGTCTTCGAAATAAACATGCTGAAAGAGGATGGTACACCAGAGGCCGCTGAAGATAACGGAGGGGTGATGCGGGATTCTCTTACTGAATTTTGGGATACTTTTTATTTGCAATACACAGAGGGAAATACGTACAAAGTACCCGTACTAAGGCACGATATGACAGATGTACAGTGGAAGTCAGTTGCATCCGTAATCAGAATGGGTTTCTATCAGGAGAAAGTATTTCCAATAAAACTCGCCCCGTCTTTCATGCAGCAAGCAATTTTCGGTGCTTGCACGGAGTCGGATCTAATTGATTCCTTTCTCAAATATGTTTCAGCGATGGACAGAAGTGTGATCGAGAGTGCCCTTAAAGATTTTGAAACTGTTGACAAGGATGAAATATATGATGCATTGGAACAATACGATGTGAAGAAAGCCATCAATGCGGAAAATACAGAGCGTATCGTAAGAGAAGTTGCACATAAAGAATTGGTACAAAAACCAATGTTTATAGCAGACTGTTTTTACAAGGTTCTGAATGCAACCATACTTGTACAAGAAGACATGTCAGTTTTGTACTCAACGCTGGAACCAACACCAAAGAAAGTACTCAATTCCATAAAGTTCCCAGAGCAAATGTCCTCAGAAGAGAAAACTCTCAGTCAATACTTGAAGAAACTTGTACGCGAAATGGATGATCCCCAAAACTTGCAGCTCTTCTTAAGGTTCTGTACAGGGTCAGACATAATGACAAAAAGCGATATCCAGATACGTTTCACATCCAGCAATGTATCCAGTAATGTGCGTTGTCCATCGTCTCACACATGCGGATGCGTTCTAGAAATTCCTCGAAGCTATTCCCAGGATCCATACGTCTTATTCAAATCTGATTTTTTGTCACTTCTAAGGAACAGATACTGGCAAATGGACTTTGTCTAATCAGAAAGTCTTTCCATAACATGATAAGAATAATCAAAATAATTCAAACAAAATGTTCAAGGTGTTTTAAGCAAAATTTAAAGAAGTCAGCAACGTTATTGTTATAAGAATTTCGTTTTAAGCATACATGTTTTTATACTTATCGTTTTTATAGAGATGTCTTTGTTTAATGAATTTGATGTTTGATACAAAATATTTGTTACTAGTTTTAGTATTTGATGTTTCTTAAGCAAATAATTAGTATTTGATCTAAAGATATCGAGTTGATTGACAACAAGCTTAAAACAATGATTTTATCTTTTTTATTTGAGTCTGATAGTGTCTTTTTAAATATAAATATGTTGTTTCGCTGTGTTTGTTTCACATATCTACACTTCGATGCATAATTGGTTTAGATGTCAGGTTGTTTTAATTGTTTTTTTTTTGTCAAAGGAAATGACATAGGACCGTCCATATTGCATACGCTGTATTGACAACTTTGGAGAGTGACCTTCTTTTGGAAGTTGTGTACTTGTTTTCTCACATACCAACTAATTGTTGATGCATTCTTTATAAAAATTTGTTGATTAAATAATAAATAGTTCTCATTTACATATTGTTTTTAATCAGAAGAATCCGAAACATGCATAAACATATAGTCTTCAAAAGTAGACATGTTAAGACAAAAGTTCTAACTTCTCTCCTTACATGTTGGGATGTAAATCATTTAGGACTGAGGTCCTTAGTTTTTCATACAATTTAAGTCCTTCACGCGCTGTTGTTGGTGGTGATAAATTGTTCTCCGTCATATATATTAGCAGCAGCTCAAACATTTCTGGATCACATGTAGATCTTCCTCTAAAAACACACTCTGACATGCAAATATTAACATCTCTCTGGTCAACAGTCTTCAAGAAATTCTTTGTGTGAAATATTTCTGGCATTGAGAACATAACAGTGGGTCGTCCATGTGGTACATTTTCGTTTTTGCTTGGACGAATTCTATGGGAATTCCAAATTGCTCTAACTGCATCCAATTCTCTCTGAAATGAATTTTTTGGGAAATAAGAAGGTTGATAATATAGTTGCTAATTCTTGTGAATTTCACCATCAAACACAAATCGTTCTCTTAAAATGATAAACGGAAAATTAGTTTATCCTTAAATTTGATATAAATATGCATTAAAGCAACCTTAAATATTAAATATTATTTCTATGATTATCAATTATCACTACAAATTATTATTATTATTATTATTATTATTTATCTATCAATTCAAGTTCACATATCAAATAGGATGGTTATCGAGTTGAAGTGATTACAGTTCGACGCATTGATGGTTGGATTTTTTAATAAATAACAAGTACATGTATATAGGGTAGCTGATTTCCAGGAAGAGAGGATACATGTTTGACAATTTTACAACTACTGTCGATCTGTCAACTCGACTACTAGCATCTTTTGACTGGAAATGTCCATTGTCAACGTGTCACCAATCCGGCGACCTGCTGACCTACTTGTCTATAAACTAACTTTCTTCTTCTTTTAGGAGTCATAATCGTTTAATATAAAAGATTAAGATCTCGTCATGATAAAATCCGTTATGAAAAAACAAATAATTTTGATGAAGAATTAATTTGGTATGATTTTATCTGCTCTATCAGACAAACTACTATTCAATTGAAATTATTCGTGTCGATAGCCATTTTAGTGCTATATATATATATATATATATATATATATATATATATATATATATATATATATATATATATATATATATTATCCAGTGTCTTTGTCTGTGATAACACTACGTATCGATTTTGTACTATATAACTCATAATACAAATGACGCCAAATCGAGGCGCCAGCGGGGTTTGTTTATTTATATTTAAATATTTAATCGTATGATGGCTGAAATTAGTAAAGAATCATTCTTTGAATATTATGAGGTGATAATTTCGGTCGGGGCGTGATCAAATCTATCATAAAGCCCTTCGGGCTTTATTGAATTTGATCACGCCCCGACCAAAATTATCACCTCATAATACTCAAAGAATGATTCCTTACTGTAAATTCCTTATTTTACGCGAGTACTTAATTCCGCCATACAGCTGTTTTGCATCAAATTGCGAGAATATAAAAACGCGAGCACCAATTTTTTGTCATGGTTTCATAGAGCTCAAAACTGTCTGAAAAATAAGAGCGAGATTTTAAAATCAGCGAGGACTGCTTCTCGCGATTTTACGCGGAAATTAATTCGTCGCGTTTAATTAGGAATTTACAGTATTCCTTATATATATCTGGAAATTCACTATATTTGAACCTCACATCCGCCCCGGTCGGAGCTTGAAGTTGCATCCTTAATGGAACCTACTCTCCTAGCAGTGAGCGGCCACCGCGCTAACCACTCTGCAGTGCGCTCGTCGCTAACTACACGGTCGTTTGAAATACAGATGGAATACAGTTAAGGTGGAATTCTACACCGAAATTTTTTTTTAATGTATCGTTAGAGTATCATTTTTGAAGGAAGATTGCATTGTTCGAAGAAAGATATATGCCCCTAATTTTTTATACCATTTTTGTTGTTTTTTTTACGAAAAGGTGGAAAATCTGTTTTTGTTGCAAGCAACGTACTGTAGAGTTTAATATTTGATGTAAATAAATGCATAACACAAACATCTAATAAACCGAAAAAACAAATCATATAAAAAAAAAATAAGGGCATGTATCCTTCTTTGAACACTATTCTCGGCCGGGTGGAATAATGAACTTCCCAGAGAGAGAGAGAGAGAGAGAGAGAGAGAGAGAGAGAGAGTATTCAATTAAAGCTCAACTCCAGTATTTGTTTTCTCACTAACCTGTACTAAAGCTGTGAAACAAAACTGTATCAGACTTATATCGACAGCACTACCAGTGAAGTCAGCACGATTCTTTAATGATCCCAGGGTATCCATCCAAAACTGAGAGCACTCCTTTCTAAGTGTACACCAGAAACTTTCTATTCTTTGATTATGCATGCTTGCGCCATATAGAAAGCTCTCTTCTCCTGACAACAACGACTGCATTCGCGCTATATGCCCATTCTCAGTCCCCATGTCTCCCCTTACCATTTGAGGACACCCAAGTAATTCTGTAACCGTTTCCATATAGTATCCCGCGATTACACGTGGATTGCTGCTTGTATGGTACACATTTAACCACATAATTTGCCTCGAAAATCCATCAATACAACCACTGATACATAATCCGTATGGTTTTAATTTGTCGTAAGAATCCACGTGCCACAAATAATTTGGACCTTTGGCAAAATACTGTCTTCTTCTCAAACTTCCTTCTAACTTCAATGCCCATGGGATCCAGAATTTGCATTAAACTATAAACCACATTCCTCGGAACTGTCATACCTTCTTTGAGACACTTTTGATGCATCCATCTGTATCCATGCATGCAACCAGATCCACGAAGTTGTGTGTAAATAAAAATGGCGACATCAATGATATCAGTGTAATTTTTGCGACGAAAAAGATTTTGTCGACATAACACTCGTTTTAGAGTTCTTAAACTAATAATAATTCGATGATTAACTGCCAGAGAACACGAAATTTCTTTGTAGGTAAACCCCATATGAAAATAAAAAGCAACGGCTGTGTCAACGTCCATCTTCTTACACTCTCCTTTTGCAAAATAATTTATGTGGCGGCCGCCAGATAATTATGTGGCGGCCGCCAGATAATTATGTGGCGGCCGCCAGATAAATTATGTGGCGGCCGCCAGATATTAAGTGGCGGCCGCCAGATAAATTATGTGGCGGCCGCCAGATATTAAGTGGCGGCCGCCAGATAAATAAGTGGCGGCCGCCAAATAATAAGTGGCGGCCGCCAGAAAATTATCTGGCGGCCGCCAGATAAAATATTTTTCCTACGTGGCACCAACAGGCTTCCGTAGCTATGTGATTGATGTTGACAACACCAGATTTTACTGGGGGAATTTTTGTTCTCTTCCAACGAGAAAGTAGTCACGATATGTGTTTTAATGACAATCATCTTTGAAAACTATTTTTGCCTTAATATAATGGGAAAACTAAGTTTAAATACAGAATTTTCTGCTTCGCTTAATAGGGCCAAAAAATTATTGTGTGTTTAGGGTAACCCGACCTAACTTACAAAAGGGCCCCGATAATACCAATCTTAGATGTCTATTTTTATCCGACTGTGATTTTCATACTATTATCAGTAAAAACCCATTTTAAAATACGAAAAAAACAAACATTCTTAGGATTTGATATTTGTATTTGTGCCCTCGTGCAGAAAAAAATATGACAAAATAAAAAAAATCCCTACCTACCTAACCTAATTTTTTCATCAGTGTAACCCTAAACACACAATTTTTTTTTCTTATGCCTAGTTATAGCTGGACTCCCTTTTCATAAAGTCACTGTTCTATATCATCATGATCGTTTCAATCAAATGTCCAGTGCTCTCTGCTACAGATCTGTAGCTTTTCGTTTATTTTTTTATCCACAGCTACAGTCCAAAATTTATACATGGGTTGCGACAAAGTTCCATTCTATTTGTTATCTTCCTAACGACGTTGCCTGGGTTTTTTTTAGAACCATTTTAACAAGAGCTTGGACTTTGGGTAGTTGTTTCAAACAGCATTGTGACGTAGGCCTGTCTATTTCATTGCTGGCCATTCAGCCATGGCTTTTTGAAATCAACAAGATTTGTCTGGCTTTTGAGCTAAGACTACGCAATCGGTGTATATTTCGCTTGAAACAAGCGTCATTTTTAACTTGTTTTGACGCAAGAAATAGATAGTTACGTCCTACTGAAAGTCCTAGGCCTTGTTAAAATGGTTCTATACTAAATGTAGTTATATGAATTAAAATCAAAAGAATTGTTTTACTATGATCTCCAGCACAGGCACCTGAAGTAATAAATTTTTCTCATAATAAAAATAATTGGGTATTTGTTTTTATCATGAGAAAAATTTATAACGTCAGGTGCCTGTGATCTCCAGGTATTTTATGAAATGACATGTACATGTACATAGATCAGATTTGTTTAGCAGAATTATAAAAAAAAAAGGAGATATTTGTGAATTGGGGCCAATCATCAGGGTGATAAAAAGAAAGCTACTAAGATCAATATTATTTCCGGATTTTAGAGTAAATAAACTTAATGGGGAGCAGATAAAATTGTATTTACCTTGCTTAGGCATTCGAATATCGTACGCATGACAATTACTTTAAACTGGATAATATTAACCTTTTCAATTTTTCGAGTTCCGTTTCTGTACATAACGGCTTCAGTGCATCAATATGCCCTCTTTTATGTCCTCTAAGGCGGGATGTTAACCAATGATGGATAACTGTTATCATTGCACCAGTAACGTGAATACCAGAGTCGCTATTTTTGTCTAAGTGATGTATTGTATATATGCCAAAATCCACAAAAATTATAAGCTTCAGCATAATTTATATAGTATCATATAAAAGAAGAAAAAAAAATGTGCTTAATAAATCAGTTACCTTAAGGGACCGTCGACCATACTTTTGTATATCTTGTGATAAAAATATACAATCTTCTTATCTTTCTAAAACATTAAATGATCTAAAAACCAAAGTGGAATAACTTTTTAGATAGCTTAGTTTTCAACGTGGTTTGAAAATGATTACCTGTAAGTATTAATTATTATGCAAATCAAAGACATCAAAAATTACTCTGACAAGATGTCAACTTACAATATTATTTTAAATATTTCTTAGCATAGTAAAGGGTGCCTATTTGGATTTGTACAATAGTTGAAATGGCTTGAATTGATATACGTCCAACACACAGGCACCTGACGTTATAAATTTTTCTCATAATAAAAATAAATACCCTATACCTAGTAATAGATAATAATAGTGTATTATTAGGTATTTATTTCTATTACGAGAAAAATATATAACGTCAGGTGCCTGTGGTCCAACGCTAGTGAATCAGTCAAGAAGTACAACTCCAATTTAAGCGTAAGTAAGACGTAGATTTGCATTACAACAGTATCCTATCCGATGATCACTATGTAGGATGCATCTCAAATAGATCAGAAATAGTATGCAGTCACCAAAAACTCAACTATGTACATATATATGCTTCCAAATCAGCTAGAACCATTTTATCAGGAGCTTGGACTTAGCATGGGTAGTTGTGTCAAATAGTAATGTGACGTAGGCCTGTCTATTTCATTGCTGGCCACTCAGCCATGGCTCTTTGAAATCAACAAGATTTGTCTGGCTTTTGAGCTAAAACTACCCAATCTGTGCATATTTCACTTGAAACTAGCGTCATTTTCAACTTGTTTTGACCAAGAAAAAGATAGTTACAGCCTACCAAAATTCCAAGGTCTTGTTAAAATGGTTCTAATGCTCTAAGTTCGATCAGTAATACTCTTTATTAGGAATATAACTGGTATGACTCAACTTTAATTATTTATGTAATGTTTAAAATTCAATAGAAACCGTAATAAACCAAGAAAGTCCATCTAGAAACAAATTACTGTGGATGAAATTTTCCTCCTCAAGTTGTTGACATGTCAGCACTACTTTCATAGAACTCATTACAAGATTCATGACGCTTTATCTGACTAATGTAAATAACGTTACCATCTCTGCCCTGCTACCATTAATCACAAATTGCGTCTTCTTTTTCTTCTTAGCTGTTTTTCGCTTTTTTCACTTTTATAAAAACCTCTATATCCCCTTGAACTTATGGTACTTCTAATATATACAAAACACAAAACCTGTCTTTTTAGTTTTTCATCGCATCTTTAATAACATTATATTACATAGCATTAACAAATTAAAAAATATATATACTGTCTAACAGGAAAAAAAATGAGTAGTTCTCTAAAAAGTAACAAGGAGAGTAATAAGCAATTTGTGTAGTTGTTTGTTCATGGTCACCTGACAAAATCTGTGTCTCTCTGACATATTGTACAACCACTAAGGAATGTCATATTGAGTATCACAGTACTACAGTCTCCATTTCAAATTTCATTTTCAGCAGATTCTAGAGCCCTTCACTCTTATTGCTCAAAACTTGTACATTGCATTTACAACATTCCTTTCACAAACAGCACTTCTTTGTAAGAAAGTCAATATAATGTCATGCACCCAATCCATCTCTGACTCATCTCTACTGAAAAAAAAACCCATTGAAATATCAATCCAATTCATACAAAAGGAAAGTTTGAAATAAAGACACCTAATAGAGATCTGTTGGGATTTTGACTTGTAAAACAAGAGCTAATATCCATGTACCTATGTACAGTCATTACATAACCATTCACATGTAAAGCAATAAATCTATTTTTCATGAAATATAGTCATAACCATACACATGTAAAGCATTTTATCTCTCATACAATGAAATAACATGTAAAATAAATGACCCAATCCATGCTGGAAGAATACAATGAAAATATGATAAGCAGACAAACTTAGCAGTCTGTACACACAGTGCTTTTCAAGCAATAACACATAATGTATAAAAATGATTCCCAGCCCGCTACCTCTGGACTGCTCGACTATAAACCATCACATAATAGACTAGAACTTTGTGTAACGTGTAATGGAACTCTCCTGTTTGTATTGGTGATTCAGAGTTACCCCCCTTTTAAATGTTGTATTGCTCTTAATAATTTAGACTTCATTACAAGCAGATTGCCAGAAAACATTCATATTGCAATAATCGACTTGATGCAATTAATAAATTTACAAAATATACATGTAAAGATAAATCATTATGCAAATATATGAAGTTATTGCAGACAGACAATATGAAAAGCAATGTAGTTACACATCAAGACACAAAAAATGTTGTGTATTGTTCATGATTCTTCTGAGTATCGATAATCTGAGAGAGAAAAGTGTTTGGTTCCAAGATTTGTCACTGTTGCAAAGACAGAAACCAACAAACCAATCTATACATATAAAACTGTATATCCCAGAATGGGATTGATAAACACTCAATTTTCAACAAATCAGAAGTTAATCTTATAACACTTTCATCAAAATGTGTCATTTGTAAACATATTTCTTAAATCACACAATAAAGGTTTTTAGAATAACTTAGCCACCAACAGTCATAATTAAGAACCTTCCCCACCCCCCTTTCCACTTTTTCAAATTTATGTACCACGGTTCTCTTTACTTAATGACAATTAAGTCTGACATATGCAGGTATTGCTAAATATAAGTACAAGTGATCATCATTTATCAACATTGATCATAATTATCTAAATCTTGCTGGACATTAATATTGCAAAATAACCTATCAAAATGAAAAAATTAAATTAAATGAAAAGTAACATTTGCATCTGTTATGAACAAAGTTTATGTGAAGACGCATTAAACCTTTTGCTGCAGTAAAGGTTTTTATAAAATTGTTACAAATTAATGGCACTTTAAAATTAAATGTTTTCAGTAAAGCTTGATGTTAATTAAAGCAAAAAAGAAAACAATTAAAATGGATAATACAATAAAATTGAACAGTATGAATCAACAATAAAATCTTATTTGTGTCTGAAATTTAATCAACAACATCTTCTTTTCCTATTTTGTGTCAAAATAACATTTTGTATCTGGTCAGAAAACCTACATACATGTATTTGCTTCTGTTCCAAAGTACAAAGTTAATGATTTTATATTGCAATTAATTACATGTACTAATGCTTTTCTTATTTCAAAGTCTCAAATATTTCTTGTGTTTGAATTATTGAGCGCTTCTTCTCAATTAAACCAACTTGTACTGCATTCCAACCCTGGGTTTAACTCTTATATTTCTCTGTCTCAACGTTTTCCATTCTGTCGCTGACGGCCATTACTCTGCATCAGGTTTCGCAGTTTGACGAGATTTTGCTGTGTGGTTACGTCATCAGGCTTTAGTTTCAGTGCCTCTAAATAACTCTGCTCTGCCTTCTCCAGCTTTCCGTTGAAATGATACATTGCTCCCAAATTCATGTGAGCTGTTGCCACCTAATGAAGAGAAGATAACCCATTTCATGGAAAATATATCCTGAATTATCTCTCTTTGAGCACAATATCCAACAATAATTTTCAAATCTGTAATAGTTCTGTACTCACATTGGGTTTAAGCTGAACTGCTTTCTCGTACAGTTTTTCTGACGCCTCATTATCACCATCTTGTCTACACAAATAGAGGATGTAATTGAGTGGTATTGTTTCAGACAGTGAGGTAACTATTTATCATAAATACGCAATGTTAATTTCGGTGACAGGTGAACCACCGGTCAGCTGAGAGATTTCCAAAGTACTAATTAAAGCGTAAATTATCACATATTTTGCAATAACATTTAATAACAACAGGTACCATACCTATTTTCATAAAATAGGGTCAAAAACAGTTTAAATGAAAAAATATTGTGCAACACATGTATGGGCGGCCGAAAGGGTAAAAAAGATGTTAATGCAAAAGGAACAATTAATTTTTAAAAACATGATAAATACGAAACAGACATGCTTAAAACAAAATCAACAGCCTCTTTTGCAAAATCAACAGACACTGATGCAAAACAAACAGTCATGCACTGAATTAACATTAGATGACATGCAAAGAGGTATCGGGAGAAATATGGTACCCTGGACAAAACTTAACACGGAGAAAACTTGTCCATAAATTAAGGTGCGTCTTCTCCGAAAGAATCGTAACAAGGATTGAAATAGTTATAAAATCTGTTTTAATGCAATAAAATAACTTATTCGATAAACACATTTGCTTGTATCATTGTTTATATATCATGTGCATTAAATAATTACACAATACAGACACATAACATTGTTTTTGAAAGGGGGCGCAGACTCATCCTACTTTGATAAGCAAATAATTTGATTAAAAGATTAATTCACAAATCATATGGTATCCTCGGGCTGATCCATTTCGGGGGAGGGGGGGGGGGGGGGTTACATGCTCCGAAAAATGTGGGAGGGGCGGCAACTCCTTGATAATTTGGTTTTTTACATGTAATTTTAAGAAAAATGTTTGCTGTGATAAAAAGTCGGAGGGGCAGCCCCCCCACCCCCTCTCGATGCAATGTTGTAAGCCTACAACGAATGAAATAGTAGGGACTGGCTTTAGTCAGACTGCCAGAGCAGTTAAACTAGTCGGCAATTAATCAATTGATACAGTATAACTTAAATTGTTAAAAAAATATATACATGTACTAGTTTTGATTGCAATATAATTGGAGAATTAAAAGATTGATATTAATCATAAGAATAATGTGATGGTTTTGTGTAGATTTTAATATGTGTATTCATTTATTTATCCATATATGTATATAATTTATGTCAATAAGTATCCATATATGTTAGGCGCGCCCGGGTCTATAATAACTGGCCGGGATTTAGTATTTGCATATAATATGTGCATTTGTTTAACCAGCAGTGGGCAATATTATACATTTATTGCATGATGGTGAGGGAAATATGAAGATTTATTCCCCCAAGAAAAATCATATTTCCCGAGGGCTATGCCCGAGGGAAATATGATTTTTCTGGGGGAATAAATCTTCATATTTCCCAAACATTCATGCAATAAATGTTTTATTATACCAAACAACATATGATTTTACAAAATACGTCGATTTCTAATAATTTTTCGACTTCTGGAAAGCAATAACATGATTGTTTGGGTTTTATTTTATATTGTCTCTGTTTTCTTTCTCAAATTCGAATCAAATAGAGTAAAATTGGTTTTTGTGGTATAAAGAGAATTTAAATGCTTGAATATTTTTGATTTAATCATATTTGCCAACATCGTATGCTCATATTGGCTTTTTCATATTTTTTGAATGAAAAATCCCGAGATTTCCGAAGAGGTGAGACACGATATTTGTTCCCCGGGAGACACGACGTTTTGTTCGCCCTGTCACGTGACTCTCTAGACCAATCAGATTACGCGTTATATAGAATAATCATATTGAGGTATAATGATATTAATTATTGATTAGATGTATTATAGGGATTGGGGCCTAAATCTCTATCTACAATAATGGTAATTAACACATTCTTGGATTTTATATGATATTGTTTTGTATCTTTTAGGTTTGTTCTGCATGATTGTTATTTACACAGAATATCATGTAGTATCTAACTCTTTAAACACTGTCACTCTTGTTATCTTTCCGAACTCGTATTATGTACAAGACTAACCCCTAGGCAGTCCTGTTACAAGAAGATGATAGCGCGTTTTTACAAGAAGACGATGGCGTTTTTTTGTTTTCTTTTTGGGTACATGTACCAGTATTCCAATGTATCAAGAATTTACCATAAATATTTGAAAACCTTTGTAAATACATGTAACAGCATATAGGAAAATAATTTCGTTGCAAATATAATTTCAGAATCAATTTTTAAAGTGACTTAAGATTTTTATGTCTAGAATGGTAAATTGATGCTTTTTATGCTTGATCAAACTTCAAAAGTCAAAAGTCAAAATACAAATGAAATACAAAGCTTAAAAGTCTTTGTTATGTAAATAAGCTCAAGTCCAGAAGACCCCCACCCCCCGGAAAATCTATTTTTCTTAAATATACATAGTAAAATTACCGAAAATATGGCTCGGACCCCCCTTCCCCAACCCCAACACCACCACCCCACCCCCTCCCCACCCCTGGCAAATCTAAATATCCATCTTACCCCCCATCCCCCTCCCTGGAAAAAATTTCTGGATCCATGCATCAAAACGTTCCCTATAAGTCAAGGGTACGTTTTTCCGGGTTACGTTTTTTCCAGAGTACGATTTCTCCTGATACCTTTTTGCATGTCATCAAGCAATTCAGTTTATGGTTTTGCATCGGTGATTGTTTGTTTTGCATCGGTGTCTGTTGATTTTGAAAAAGAGGCTGTTGATATAGTTTTAAGCTGGTCTGTTTCCTATTTTAGCATGTTTTTAAAAATAAGTTGTTCGTTTTGCATTAACGTCTTTTTTACCCATTCTGCCGCCCATACATATATGCTTGCATACAAAAAGGTCATCACATGTATTTCAAAACTATCCCAGTTCTAGTTCACTATTATATAAGTGCTAACAAAAATACATGAAAAAAAATCATTCACTATTACCAACGATTGTTTAGGGAAAAATGTGAATCAGAAAAAAGTCTAACAATAAAAAATGGAGCATTCAATAGGGTTCAGCCTCTCACCTCAGAATATTAGCCGCATTGAAGATGAGTTCAAAGTCATTCGGAGACTTCTGTATGGCTTGTCTGTACATGGCAGATGATTCCTTCAATCTGCTAGTCTCTCCAAGGAACTGGGCTACAACCAAAATTAATTTACTTAGAAAGGGTTTCACTTAATTCTTTATAAAGATCTACTTAGTTCTGAATCGACAGGAATTGCTTTTATACAAGTTTTTATTTTGCAGTATATGTAAGTATTACAAATGTCCTACAATAAACAGTATATAAAAAAAAATAAAAGAATAAATTAATAAAAGTACTTCTATGTGTAATCTGTGTAAAAACAATTTCAAAAAGTCCAACTGATTTTCTTTCTGCATTAAAATTGTTAGAAGGGTATCAAAAATTATTTTCTTAGTTTTTAACGTTAAAAATTACACTCTGGATTTCGTTCTTGAGTTCATTCACGAAATCAAATGTTCATTGAGGTGCAATATTAAACCATAAATTTACATAATATCCTTGAGACAATGATTCGATTTTCACTAAATCTATGGGAATTGAGGTCCACAAATATTGGTGAAACCACAGTACCTTACGTTACTGAAAAGATCGAGTACTGGAAGTTAGACCAATTAACCTGAGCTTTAATTTTTTAAAGTGTTTATGTTTACCATAATGGTGGTCCACCATTGTATCATCGGGATCTAGAAGCTTCGCTTTCTTAAACCACTCCTCCGCTTCCTTAATCTGGTTCTGAACAAAAACAGGAAAACATTACTAAATTAATTATTTCCTTTCTTACAGACAAAATTACATATTTAAATACAATGTAATGAATATAGCTTGATAGATTGAGAAAAACCATGCAATGATCTTTTAAGTACTCTATACAGGCTTATTTTCAACCCGAGTAATTTTCGCCCTTCTACACTTGCAAACAGTTTCGCTCCATCTAAAATTTGCCCAGATACAATTGTGTTTAAAGAGAGATAATTTGCAACGTTGGAAGTGGCCCAGTTTTAAATTCGCCCCCTGACAACGAGGGCGACAGGGGTGAAAATAAAATGGGGGCGAATATTTCCCTGCTATTAACTACAAGTAAATTAAGAATTAATAGATATATAAATACAATGTATTATAATAAAATAATGATAATGATAACTTGGGACAGACTATAATAACGATTAATGAGATTAAGATTGCTTACTTTTTTATGAAGGAGCTTGGCCATAGTCAGGTGGGCAGGGATGTGGTCAGCTTTGGCCTTCAGGGCTTCCTTGTACCATCGCTCAGCCTCATCCGTCTGGCCCGTCTTCATGTACACCTCACCTGATCAAATCAACCAATCACAACACTAAATTTAAGTCATCAAAGATTTGGTTAACCATATATAACATAAAACAATGATGTGTTTGTGTGTATTATTTTTCAAACTTACATGACAAAAACTAACAAGAACAAAAAATGATGGTAATGTGGTGTTTGTGTATTTTTTCCAACCTTCATGACAAAAACTCAAGCACACTGAAGAAAAATAAATAAATTGACATCACTTTCTGCAAGGTTTTTTAAGGTAATTCATTTTTCATCTGCATGCTCAAAGGATCATGCACATTAAAATGCAAGAGAGTTTTCAAAATTCATTTATTTTAACAACAAGTTTCTTGGCAGTGAAAAAGAAATGATAAATCAAGTATTTTGTGCGTCACTGCAAGAGCTAGAACAAAATTTGTATCGAATTCATTTTTTTAATACTTAATAAATACTTAAAATGTTTTCATCATAAGGACATGTTTTTTTTCCCTTGGTAATTTCTCTCTTGGATAAGTTTATTAAGTGGTATATACACCAAACATAAATCACCTCATACTTTCTTTTTGAAGTTTTAGTTCATCACAGGTGAAAATAAGCAGTAATTTGCTATCAAAAGGTATGCACTGCTCAATAAAAACACTTTAATGGCCAGTTATTTATGGGCAATATAAATTTCATCAAAGGGGGAGTGTTTGCTAATTGCTAACAAGTAATGTGCAATAAAATATCTCATGCACATTATCTTGTGCACTTGATGTTATTCAGTCAGGTGTCCAAAATTAAAATTAAATGCATATTTCAAACAGCAGCGGCAAGTCTCGTTTTAATTTTTACTTTTGACATCATTAGGGATGTATGATTTTCTCCCATGTGTGGTTGGTCGCACATTTCAAAGGCATAAATTAAAATAAATTACTGGGACAAAAAAATGCATCATTTGATGCCGAATGACTGCAAATAAAATTTCATATCCTTTTTTAGAGCTGAATTAAACCCCTGTCTTTAAAGCAATACCTGTACACATATGATGCAACTCCAATGTGAACGATTTAAATTACTGTGCACTTGAATTTAAAATGACAAAGTAACGAGAAATTAATGCACAACTTCTATTCCCTTGCAGTATCATGGACAATTTGATTGGGGCCCTGGCACTATAAATCTAAGACCTTTACCGCTCATGGAAAAAATTACTTACAAACCAAACAAAGACTAGAAGCGGGCTAGTCTGAAGTTTGGCCAGCATCCCCTACCCTTGTCTAAGCGGGGTGAGGACTGCAGTTTATTTATCACCAAATGTAAATGGGATATACATTTTTTTAGTGTTCTAAATTGCACAATTATACGTAACTCTAGAAATAGAAGGAATTTGATGAAGTGAGTTGGTAACAGAAAATCATTATACCTTCAACACCTGCTGTTTGTATGGAGAGAATTGAAACCTGATTAGAAATAAATGTGTTTTTTAAGTCTTGCATGTTTTGACAACTCAATAAGTGTTGTATAAATGATCTGGGCAGGACCTATCACTGGGAGACCATGGATTTGATCAACATTCCCCATGAAACACATTAACCCACACCTCTCAAGTATTTATCTCCATCCTAACAATTCTTGAGTAAAGCATGTGACATAATTGCGACAAAGTAACTGTAAAATTGACTTGTACATTCTAATATTTGCCTAAAATGATGTAATTCATACAAAATAATAAAAGAGGTCACTCACGGTAAGTACAGTTACATAATTATATTGAGGGCACCTTCTTTCTTTAGAATTTTCTAACAAATATTCATTTAATTTTCTGTGCATGCTGTTAATGCATGTTATATCCAAACATATTGTATATTCATGTAATAACCAAGTTGTACATTGTATATAGGTTAAACTGGCCTAGGATGTGTCAATTTATATATTGAAGATTTGATTGTTAAATAACCAGCATACCTTTTGGACTACTGGTATTTTAGGACATAAAATAAATTTAAAATAACATATATCAAAATTTTACATACATGTTTACCTATGTAGCATGTACATAGTAACATAGCATGTTGTATATAATTACCAATCATGTTGTATGTAATTACCAATCATGTTGTATGTAATTACCAATCATGTTGTATGCAATTACCAATCATGTAGTATGTAATTACCTAGCATTTTGTATGTAATTACCTAGCATGTTGTATTTAATTACTAACAGTGTTGATGTAATTACAAAATAATAGTGTTGTGTATATGTAATTACTAATAGTGTTGTTTGTAATTACTTAGTGTTGTATGTAATTACCTAGCATGTTGTAGATGGACTGAGGAGCGTAGTAGCTTGGCCTCCTCTTCAGCGCCTCCTTATAGACCTCCACAGCCTCTCTGTTCCTCTCTTGTTCTGACAACATCCGCCCCAGGTTGTACAGGGCGGAGATCTTTGTGTTTTCGTGGAGGCGAGGGTCCTTAAGGCCGGATGTATCCAGGTCAGCACAATGGCGATAAATCTGTTGTAAAATTGGAACAAAAAACTCATACAAAGTTATAAATATGTATACTTTAATTTGAAATCTGTCAAATCACATGTCTTTTATAGTATCATACTGTAATTTACAAATTGTCCTTTAATTTGTTCTATTAAATTAAACAGTAGATATGTTTATTATTCCTAGAAATGTTTATCACCTTTTCTGCATCTGCATATCTTCCTTGGGAAGCATAGATGATGGCCAGGTTTAGATGAGCCACTACAATATAATTTAATGTAGGTATATGTATGAAAAAAGTTATCTCCCTTAACAGAGATTTTAATGGAAATACGTGATTTTTTGATGTTTGGTAAACAACATGTGTAAATCAGATTATATAATTTTCACAAAAAATTGACTAGAAAGCATATAGTAAAAGTGATAAAATTACTCTTAATTCACTAGAAAATCAAACATATGATTCTAAAGAAATCAACAACTTGAATTATGGCTTCCATCAGAATTTGGAATATATTACATTTGGCATCATATATCTTCCAGGATCATTAAACAAGTTCTTTAGAGCCATGTAATCAAGATATAATTATCTCCATATATACAAAGTTTGAATGAAAGCCCAGTAGACTGTATAAATTCAAAATTTCCTTTTAAAAAAGGCAGTTCTGTCACACAATGAATCAGCAAGCGGGGCCAAACCTTTCAATAAGCAGGTTTCCCCCATATCAATTAATTACATCAAGTCAATTAAAAGCACCCACAGAAAACCAGTGGCCCTTGCCTTTTCATCTCTCACACAGCACGCTGAAGGACAGAGCCTTTTGTACAGACAAATCGGAATCTGGGGCTTCTTTGTAATTAAGAATTGGCCTGTATGGATTTATAGAATTGCTTTTTCACAAATCACAGCGCTTTGCTCAATAGCTTTGATAACTGTTGCATGGAGGGCATGACGCTGGTAAAAATATATATATCGTCGACTCCCTACCGATGAAAATGGCGAGACCTCGTTATTGATAGTGGGTTTTCAATTTGTGTATGATTGAGCGAGCTAGAGATGCCTGTTTTTCCTTCAGAATGATATAATTGTTTGGGTTTATTTTCTCTAACAAGCACATACCATTTTAGCTACATGTTGTGAAAAAAATGTACAGAATATAATTGTATTGTAAGCTGTGGTATTCTGCCTGCCTGTCAAAGATTTATTTTATAACATTTCCCAACAGAAACTATTATAGTTTATTTTTTGCTTGGAAGCTACTGAGCAACTCTGAATTTGACCTCTATTCAGAGTGTTAGTTTTTCTAGAGATAAAGTTGCCCATTTTTTACAATGAGCAGCTGACATTATTCATCAATTTTTTTAACCCTCTTAATAAATTTTACCAGCCCACTGGTTATCACTTTAAAAGTAATTGGAGGCCTATCATGGGCTGTCATCATAATTTACAATCTACATTTATATTTCTCTGCCTTGCCTCAAAGACTTATGTATAAGTTGTTATGCCCAAAACATTATAATTCCCTGGTACTTATACCGACAACTGGAATATTTGAAAATAAATTTTTTTACATCATTATTAAGAAATTCTGTTTCCTGCTTCATTCAACAATTTTTATTTTTGGCAAATCGAAAATCCATTTTCAAATGTTTTCGTTATGGAATCCATAAATCTTCAAATCTGTTCCAGAATTTTTGAAAAAAAGACTTCATGGGAAAATTTCTGAGAATTCTGAACTTTGTTCGTCAATGCCTTATGGCATGTTTCAGACACTAAAGGCTTACTTGACAGCTTGGGCCGGTACTGAATAGCTCTCTTGTAGCTTTCTACAGCTTCTTCCGTTCGCTTCTGATCTTGAAGCAAGATGCCTCTGAAATGTAAATAAATTTCTCAATCGCTGCTTAATTCAAAAGACAAATGTGTGCATCATAAAAAGATCTTTGGCTGCCGATTCTGACTTCAAGATTTGCTTGATGGAGTATTGTACCACATGTTCCAAGGAATCTCTTAATTTCTACCAGAGACTCAAGTCTGGTGTCTGGTTTCTTTGTTTTAAATACCGAAGATCAATAAAATTATCCAAAATAATTGAACTGTCTCAATTATTAAAGTTCAAAAATTTGAAATATCTTAAACTGCTAAAGGAGCAAATTGTTGAGATTTGTAAAAACTGTAAAAAAAATGTATTTAGCGGATTATAATAATGTACAAGGTATCATAAAACAGTGGGAATATATTAGTAAATTGCGACATATTTTTGGTATGGCATGATGATCCCAAAATATATACAAATTCTAACTTTCTGAATTTCTTAGTAAGGCCACACCAATTTAATTTTTTGTTCATCGGACCCGCACGCTCGTATTTGAATAAAACTGTACAAAAAATATTATTATCAATTTCCCGCATCCATCAAATTCTGCGCTGTTTTCTGTTTCTATTTCCGCTCCTTTTTTTTTTTGTATTTTAAATAGTTTTAATTTATAAATCAGAAACAAGTGAAAAAATATAATCGTCCGCACAAATTTATTTGTGTATCGCCTAAAAATTTTGACTACAAAAAAAAATAATTTTATTTTTTAAATGCTCGCCCCCTCATACTTTTTTTCATTCGATGTCTGACGAACTAGAAATTATATTGGTGTGGCCTAAGATCTTATTTATACAGTTTTGTGTACAAACAAGACTGGGAGTTAATGCTCATTTTATTTTATTCACTAAATATTATCTGGTCTTCTTATCCCCCGTTTGTTTATTAGATTTCAAAATTTGTATTAAAGCATATTCACAGTTTATATAGCTTTTGTAGACGAGTCCTCTGCTCTTTTTATACAAATAATAAACCCAGGCATTCCTATGATAATACTTCTTCTTTCAATGAGGGGATTAGGTTTTATAAAATCATCTTTCAACATCTCACCCAAAAGCTCCATTTCTAATGATCTGCTGATTTTTAATGGTGATATGGTAATATAACTTCATACAAAATGCAAATGTCTGCCTCTTCCATTAGCAAAATGAATTGAACTTTACGCAAAATGGCACGAGTTTAGCACTATATCATATACTGGGTGTATGGCCTATCTAAGTTTTGGCTGATTTTACTCAGGAAGAAGGCACATTGATGAATTTAAATGCCCTGAATTCACAAAAAAAAAATTGTCAAAGTGACATAATATTTACAAAATTAATATTTTATACTGTTTAAGCAAATCATAAAAGATATAAATACATCGTCAAAAATATTATCACTAAATAATCAAGCTTGAATTAAAGGTGCGACATTGTAAAATGAAATTCAGTAGTTCATGAAGGCAGAATTTTACCTAACTCTTTGTAATAAAACTACCTGGGCACTTGCTACACAGTTCTTTTTCAAGTATTCTCAGGTAACTGTGAACTAAAGAAGAAGTTGAGAAATGAAACTCTAACTTCGAAGTAAAACATTTAAAATGATGTTATCGTCTCAGCTATATATCATCTAGACACATGAAATCTTCATAGCAGTGAGAGAAAAGAAAATTTTTGGTTCGGACCACCATAACTTCCCAAAATCCCTCCCAACTGTTCTACGATTACAGAAATCATGTGTCCTCTACCTCTTAATTATGGGTTGCTATTTATTTTTCCTTGAGTAAATTTTGAACAGGTACCCATAATACTGAACACATATTGACAGTAACTGAGGCGTAAACTGTTAATTTAGTAAGAGTCCACATTGTGGCGTGTCCGTGGATTATACAGACATGAGTAAATCCAATCTACGACCTGTATAAAGTACATAATGGAGGCTTGAATTCTTGACTGAGAGGAAACAATAAAATGGCGGAACACTTTTCACATCCCTACCCCAGGGGGTGAGGATTAGCGAAGAACTATGAAAAATCCTGTCAGTTTTATCTGATTACATCCCGAGTGTGAATCCTCTAATGAAAATCTTCTCCTCTATATTTTTTTTATACAAAATTTCTTCAATACTGGTTTTTTTATTATGTTAATACAAGGTTATTGGGTAGACCTCCAGTATTATTAACATACATTTTCTATACATTTTATCACCTGGCTAAATGTTCTCAAAGCAGAAGAGGAGTATTGGTGATCATTGGGATTCCGTTCATTATTGTTCAGTCTGATATTAATTCTCCTTTTCATTAAGTTGGTGCTAGTGCACCAAATACAACACGTACAAATTCCAATCCATAATAGAATTGCTAGCTATCAATGGGCCCTGCTCTTCATTTTTGCAGTCTTACTTTAGGTATCAATTTATATTACAATGCATTGAAAGTATATTTTTCCAGTGTTCTTATACCCATTTATCTAAAGTTTGGGCTTTTAATGATTTCAATACATTTATTACAATTAATTAAGTTAGAACAAATAGATACAAAATTATTTTTGCAAAAGCTATTTTATGTTTGACCAAAAAATACACTGATCACTAGAACTTTATAATAAAGGGTGGGAGGGGTGTGGGAGGGGTGTGTGATAAAACTGCATCTGTAGGGAATGTGAATGATAGGATAATTGGCAATGTACTGTGGTCATGATCTACAAGTATACATATTGTGAGCTGTTGTATGGTGCTAGGTTCAAGTCCTTACAGGTTGTAGTGGGTGTCAGCCATGTTTCCCCGGTGTTTGAGGGCGTTCCTATAGGCCTGCTCCGCATCTGCCTTTCTCCCTTGCTGGTTCCACACGTTGGCCAAGTTACCCCACGCTGCAAAATACAAGAAATTAGATTTAATACTCAGACCGGATACAACGATAAATGATGGAGGGGAGAAGTTAATGGTGTATTAACATCCAACTAAAAATTCTCAATCTCTGAAAGATAGGGGGTGATAAATATTGTATGATTCTGAATTTCGTGTTTAATGGGTTTACGTGAAAAATAAAGTAACTGACTCAGTAGCCAGATGACAAGGGAATTAATATGGACCAATCAGATGTTACAACACAGGCCAACAGATGTCACTGTCAATCATCACTACTGTCACTCAACTCACACACAGCTCCCCTGGTAATCCTCAATTGATCGAGGCTTTACCCCGAGGCCAAAAGTCAGAAGACATGTAATCAAACATTTCTATCAACAGCATCAAACTCTGTAGAATGTGTTTCAATGGCAACAAGCCCAAAGGAAAAGCTTTTACTGAACTATCAACTGGTATATAAATGACATTACTGAGAAAAAAATCATTATTATATGTATCGGTATATGTAAATAGATTAAATGATTGATAATTTAAAGGTACCGGTAGTAAAAATTCTGCATAACATGCAATTCTATAGTATACAGGGAACTAAATGAGATAACTTTTCATACATAGACAAATTTTGGTAAAATGCAGTGTTTTACTTCAAAATTTTCTGCCCAATATGGCCATCAATCGAAAATATGAAGAGCACAGGGTATATATAATCAATTACCCACCATCATAATATTGTTCCTGGTAGTATTTTTAGCAATTATTATCTTCCTTTTTCATGTATAGTATTCAGAAGACTTGACCCTTGTTAAACTAGCTTCAACAAACATGCAATGCCTCCAAATAACAAATGACAGATAAAAAGGGAAGTGAGACAATCGGAATTAGATTTCCAATCTCAGACAATACCAGTCTACGCCTGGAATCCATATTTAGCAGGAATGACAGACATCTGACAAATGGTCCCCTAACAGGCAGTGGTGTTTTGTATTGAACCAAGCCAATTCTCTGAGAAACCTGTGCATAAAAACAGTAATCATCTGGCGACCTAGTGTTTAATATGAAGGCAGTTGGAAATTTATAAACAATTAATGTCTACATGCAGACAGCAGTTGCATCTAATTATCCCAAAAAGACATGCTTCAGAAATCTACTATCAATTTGTCTGCTTAGTTAACATACCTTAAGAATTTTGCCTGCATACATAATAACTGTATTCTATTAATGATAAATAGCAGAAATTGGAGAAAGTGAGATACCGGTACTCATGACTCTTTTTCCTAAAGTGCAATAAAAAACTGCTCACTTTAGCCTAGCTTTGAAATAGTTTCTGAATTTAATTGTCTGCAGTCTTCCTTAGTAGGGATTATTTTGAAATGGTTCCTATAATTGTTTGGCTCGTTTAGAATATTTTGTACTTTGCGATGTTCCCTATAGTTTACCTTTGGCTGGGTTGGTTGACAAGCCTGAGCTGTATAGATTCTCCTCGGACTGCCAGACTTTATTACGAAGCACAGTCCTCCCAGAATACATCATCAACAGAAGTCCAACACATCCCAGAATACACTTCTTCTTCATCGGATCACTCCTGTATTTTTTGTATAAGCAATAAGCACCATGAGACAAAAGAAGACAGAACCCCATACTTGGAATATAAAGCACACGTTCGGCTATCACAAATCCTACGTAAAAGAATAAATTTGTAGCTGGAATGAAGGGAAACACCATGAGTGATAGGGAAAGAATTGCGATGTCTTGAGACTTGTAGTGCGTGAATCCCGTCTCCACCGGATCCTCCTCACTTCCAGTGGAACTGTTGGATCCGCGCCGGGAATGTTTATGACGCTTGCCGTTATGAATGTATTTTTGGGTGCTGTTTCCATGGTGAGACACGCCATTTCCATTCTGATGAGACTTTATATGTACTTGACTACTACTGTTATGACTGTCTTTGTGTATATATGTTAACAAATTTGAAGAAAAATAAAATAAAATTGCGTAAAATGCAATAGAAAATAAATTGCGTATATCAGCGATGGACTCCACTAATGGAATTGCATCCATTGACCAATCGAAACTGAGCACTCTCGGACACATCAAGATCCACACATTGAGAACCGGGAGCAAACTGTATGTGAGAAATCTTGTGACGGCCGAGTCAGAATCCGACGCTGGGTTATCCGAGGGTGCAAACTCCGGAGGCTTGTTTCCCATGAATACAATCCGGAAAGCCACTAAAAGAAATCCGATTACAGCCAGATATAGAATTCCCTCTCGAATCTTCTTGTTTCCCAGCTACAAAATAAAAAAATATATATATTTGTTATATCGTGAAAGTTTCGCATTTATTTGTGAAAGTAACATGTTTATTCGCAAAAGTAACGCGGTTATTCACGAAAGTTTCACGTTTATTCGCAAAAACAAATATTTCTTTTACCTACGAAAATGAGCTCAATGGGCTTTCGAAGATATTAAATATGTACTGGTATTTTTATTTTTTAAAATTTTAATGTTATAAAACAAAGAATTTAATTTGCTCATCAGAGTCTACAATATAAAAATCATTAATTTCGATTTCTGAAAATTACTAAATTCTTTATGGGAGTTAACTAGCTTTTTACTCAGTAAATGTACATATTCACTAAGTAACATTTACATAAGTTTGTTAAGTTTGTTGAGCTATATCATACAATACTCAACTACAATTTTCACAAGCAGTCAAAAATCAAGGAAAAGATCTCAAATTTTCCAGAGATGAAGATGGTTACATGATACACTACCATGAAAATCAAATTTGACATATAATGTTATTGATAATCCAAAACAGGTTTCTGAGTAGGAAAAATACCGTTGATCTGGTTCTGTAAAATTATCATTCAACTTTATAAAATTTGAAAAGAAAAGTACATTTCCATTATATTTTACAACATAAAATCTAAAAATAAAAAAGAAAATATTCATGTTTGTCAACTACTCAACTTGACAGAGCAGATTATTATCACCAGTTTTGTTCAACATATCAAAAAGATGGCTGCACCAGAAAGACTGCCACAAAAGAGCAGGCAGCATTAACAGATTACAATTCAATTTCAAATTACAGCTTTAAGATGCAAACACAGACTTCAAATGAAATAACCCTCGCACTAATCAAACACAGTTCATTAATGACCTCTCTGAAATCCGTGGAATAGGTCTGTATAGATCTCATCTCGAATCCTAGGTCTCAGCAAATATTTATCGTTCAAAATAGATTTTCCCCGGATAAAGAGAAACATTTGCCTGTGATATGAAACACTTTTTAAAGCTCCCTTTGGAGAAGAAAACGCCGAGAACAATGATCTTAGATAGAGTAATTATAAGCTGTGTTTAATGAGCAGTATAAAAAGTCCACCAATATAAAACTGATCATTAAAATTTTTCATACAGCATGATCTAAAGATCTAGGGAGGGTAATTATGCAACAGTTTGCCGTAGGTGCAATGAGGGGTCCACTTCTATATTGACTTAAAAATCTTAACAATTGATGTCTCCAGCTACTGGTAGATGAAAATCAATTATCAACTGTGTGTAATTATTCTGAGGTTACACCTAACTTAAATACTGACAGAGACCTGATGAACACAGTGGGTCATAATCTATTGCACAGAACAAATATAACATTCATTGGTCAGGTGCCCCCTTCTCTCTCTCTCGCGCCTTACAATGGAACAATTTAAAGTAACCATCATTATCTAAAACAACATTATTTTCATTTGTATTAAAAGGTACATCAAGATAATATATTTGTTTAATGGAGGATTGTTTGCATATCTTTACTGCCCCACCTAATTACAAGGAGTTTCCTCTTAAGATGTGATATTTAGTATTCTAGTATGGCATTCTCAACCTTTATGTGCTTATGAACATCAAAGACAAAGAGTCCTGTCCGATTCTTAGTTTGAACTTTGAACCTAAAAGGTACAAGAGTTTATACATACAGTGAAACTTTCTTATAAGGAACTCAGAATTATGAGAAAATTTTGGTAGTAAGGTTTTAATTTATCTTTTCCTATAGTAATAATTTGTTCTTGGATAAAAAGAATCTCAGTTAAAATTTTGAGAACCAAACTTTGACATATCCCCACACTACATTTCCTCATTAGCAAGTTTAAGTATAAATGAAAAATTAATATTGAAGTACAACATGTACAAATGATTGAAAATGATGAAATAGAAACAGACTTCAGGGGATATAACTCTTAGTCTCTAGTATTGAGTTATCTCCCTTAAATTAAGATTGACCATCTATAATCTTATTGAACATTGAACATGGACGGAATGTTTATTATCAACCCTGACTGAAAGCAGGGGTGGTATCTTGACCAAATAATGTCCAAATTAAAGTTGTAGTTCAAACTTTAAATCCTTTCCCTTCTGATATCACATCACTAAGTGACGTTAATTTCGACAGCTAAACAAATCTATCAAGAATTTTCACCAATTACTCTCACCAGAAAGTAAAGCAACAGGTGTCGTACAGGTAGATATAGATGTTTTCTTGTCGACCAATAGAGCCAATTTTTGTCCAAAATACACACAATCTGCCATTGAGGGATTTGACAGAGGACCTTTAGGAGGGAAATACCCAGGGTAGGGTTTAGTGGCTGGAGATTTGCGGTGAATTACTCTATTGCAATACATGGAGGCAATGAAAATATTTTGACAAAAAACTAGTTGGATAAATTCTTAAAATGCAATTTTTCAGGCTTTGCTGCTCGACATACAAAGACGGCACAGTAAGACAAATATTCCTGGCTTCTAGCTTCATTTAATCCAAGGATCACAGGTTTTTTGACATTTGATCAATAAGTTCTACAGGTCTTCTCATATTCCTGATAGCAGCTTGAATAAAAAAGACTTATTTTCCTTCCATTATTAATTCACAAATTTTCAAAAGTAAGGAACATGTTAAAGTCCATTTTCTACCTACACCTTGCTATCTCTAGAAAAATAAAAGGGGGTACATTTCAAGGTTACACATTCTGCCCCGATGTTCTAAATCAATACAATCTGAGAAATTCTATAGCTTATGGTTCATAATGCAGTGATGAATTGTTTAGCTTTCCAATATCAATTTCCTATTCTAATAATGATTTTATTTTTTTTCCTTTGAAACATTCCATCTCGTAATGAATTTCAAATGGAAAATTACATAAGTGCTCAACCAGCCCCTTCAGCATGAAAAGTGATATTTTCAAATGAGAAACCCTATCTAATATATCAAGTTATTTCCCTTACCTAGAGCAGGATCAGCTAGAATATTTTCAATAAAGTGTGAAATGGAGATACAAGCAGCTGACAAATTGTGAGATGGCCCAAGCTGTATCACTTACCCATTTGAATGAAATGATGTCTGTAATTTGTACTTTGTTGCTTACAAACAAGTCATACGTTGCACACACCGCAATAACTGTCACTCCTTGTTCTTTCGTTAACATGCTCGCTGTCGTGAAAATGGCTGTACCCAGAATGCACAGCAACCCCCAGAAGGGGGCATCACTCCCTGTCACATGGTCCCGGTATTTGACATACTGTATATAACACAAGAAAGCTAAGAGGAAAAATAAGCAGGCTCCGACATCTGCCCTTCCCACAATTCCTGCCACCGCCTCAGTGTGGACAGGATGTGCTGCAAATAATAGTCCCGCAGTAAATGTTGGAAAATCATCACGCAAAAAAATCCTCACTAATTTTGTAAAAATGGCTGTCACAATGACATGTAGGAGAACATTTCCTAGATGGTATCCCCACGGACTGAATTCTCCAAGAAAATAGTTAAGGCGGAATGAGAGAACACATAAGGGTCTGTAGGATTTGTGAGATCCGCTGTGGGTGAGAGGGGTTCCCCAGAAGTCATCATAGAAAAGGTTAATTAGTGGGGTCTCTGGTAAAAGATCCTGGTTCTTTTTGATGGCTCGACTGTAAAACACAAAACACTGCGGTCAATCATAGCATAAATCAGCTCAATTGAAGCAAGTACATGTAAATAATCTCAAAAAGTTTATTAATATAATACAATGTACTGATATTAAATTACCTGAAAATGCAAATGCAAATTAAATATATCAATTCTGAATTATGCATTTAACTGGATTAAAGACAGATCATTATTGAAATCTACCAATTGAAATACCAGACACTAGCAACTTTTGTAATAGCATTTTGAAATCTAGTAGCTGGGTTTTTTTTTTAATTCGGTAAGATTATGGCTCTCTCAGTCTGACTTTACTGAGCCCGACACCTT
The DNA here is from genome assembly GCA_033439105.1 of Magallana nippona. Taxonomy (NCBI): domain Eukaryota; kingdom Metazoa; phylum Mollusca; class Bivalvia; order Ostreida; family Ostreidae; genus Magallana; species Magallana nippona. The sequence continues at coordinate 51,653,075 of CM065919.1, forward strand.
GTTTGACCCTTCGGCTTAATGGGTCCTGTCTGGTGTTTTCCTTTCTACTGTTCCAGAAACAAGTTTGCCCAAAAATGTGTTCGGAATAAATCAATACCTCAAGTACCAAGACAAGATGTTTGGAAGCTTTTAATCAAACAATATTAAAAACATTTTTTTGTGCAAGATTAGAAAGCAGTGTTTTTAGTAGATGAAGAATTCTTTTAGAAAATCTAAACAAAACATAACCCATTAGTTAAAAAGTATCCAGATCTTATGAAAACAGGAGATAAAAGGCAGGACTGTCAAGCGAGCCTTGGAAAACACCTATAATAAGAATGCAAACAGAGTCAAACTATGGATTAAACAATCAAACTAGCATCTAGAAAAGGCTTCACTCCTAGCAATGTTGAAATTGCTAATGTACGTTTGTGTCAACACTACTGGCCAGCCAATTTCTGGGGACCAAAAGCGTTAAAGCTGTGTTGTTTGGTGGAAAGACCTTATTCAGATACAACAAAGAAATCTTAGAAGGTGGCAATTCAGAATCAGAAAACACGAATTGTCACACATTAAAGTACACATGATATGTTTGCTTTACAGAGAAAGAAAGTGAAAAGACGGCAACGAAAATCATACAGAGGCACTTCCTGTTGGACATGTACAAACTGACTGCTCGTAATTTCTGTCTCACTTCAACAAACCTTAATCAAGTCAGCTTCTGTTGGCAAAGCACAAGTAAATACAAACACAGTTATGACTCCTTCTCTTTATAGCAAAGTCTCCTAAACTTAATGTTTTACAAACTACGACAGGAAGAATTCAGTTGAAAACTGTAGATTCCTTTTTTTACACATATCTGCAATTCTGCAGATTTGTATCAAATGGAGAATACCTGTATATAAAATTGTGAGCATTAAACATTTGTTATAAATTCTTTCAGTTTACAATTAAATAAAAACTTAAGATATTAATAAATAATGCAGATATTAACTCTTGTATTTAATTAGGAGTCTTTAGTACTGTGTCTGTGAATCCTATGGATGATATCCTCAAGTCCTTGACCATGAGCATGTAATAAAAAATTCATGCCCAGTGGTGAAGATACATGTATTGTATATCTGATGCAGTGTGGCTAATTACAGACTCGAAATACACCTAGCGGTCTGATTTTATGCTGATGATCAAAAGAGTTTTGACCTGGGTCTACCTTTCTTTGAACTCATTACTTTTAATATCCCTATTTTCAATATGAGAGACTCTTATATTCATCAAACTGCATTTTAAGGTGTACAATCTCTTGAAAAAGAGTCCTCTGCTTTTAAAATGTGGGTTTATTGCATAATTGTATTTTCTTGGATCTTATAGAATAGATCTGACAGATGATAACAAAATATGAATTTGAAAGTAGCGGCATTGCATTATCAAGAAGCTATATTTTTTAACAGAGCAAAAAAAGAAAAATCTCACTTCTTTAATTCAAAATTACTGGTACATGAAAAAGAAGAAAAACAATAGCTAGTGGGGTGAGGGGGTAATTCATATTAGTAACAATAAAAATAAGAACTAATCATATATACTACAGAAAAACAATGGCATGGTCTATCCTTAAAGCATATACCATAGGTCATCCCTATTAATCAGGGTCTTGTTCAGTGAGAAGTTCAACATCTATACCGAGCTGTAGGGATGTAGGAACTTTAGAATTGATTTAAAGGTATAAGTTATCTGTTTGAATCACATTGTCCTGAAGCACTGACCACACCACATGCTGCACCTGAATTACAACCCAGAGGTCCTGAAACCATGGCAACCGTCTATGACCCCTGAATAACACTGCTAATATTTGCTCAACTGTAAACGTTCCCGAGAACATAATTGTGGAGACCATGAGAGGACTGTTTGCTGGTACTTTCAACTGTATTTGCTCAAAGAAAATTTACAACATGGGTAAATAATTCTTCGTGTGTATTTTATCCTTTTCAAGATCTGTAAGGATGCATTTTTTGGACAAATCTGTCACCTTTGACTGATCAAGAATTCAGATATTTACCCCTTTCCTCCAAGAGCTGATATTTTTGTCGCCAGAAACAAGGGAAGACGTGTTTTAAGTAGCACTTTCTTTGGCGCAAATGTCAAAATTTGAAAATTTATGCTTCTTCCATAGAAAACTCGTACGCACAGAAAAGTGTAATAAGATTTGATCAGACAAACAGTCTTATCAATTATATTTATGATATGTCGACACATTAAGAGTACATTAATACAGGGAATGGTCATAACTTTTATATTTATCAGAAGCAATTATTTACTTAAAACTTTGATATCAACTTCATTAAAAGAGCCTCACACCATAAAATGTCTGCACCACATTGAATCACATATTGCCTTGAACACCCTACTTTTCAGGCTTACCCTACAAGTGATTGATAAACAATTTACTCAAAATGTCACGTCCTTCCAGTAAAACTACTTGTTGCCATACCCTCAAAAAACTATTCTTTCTCTGTCAATTAATATTTTTAGGTCCCCTATACGAAATTATTGTCTGTTATTTAAAGATCTTTTCACAGAGAGAAAAAAAAAAGAAGAGGTCGGTAATTCAATATCATATTTCAAATGTGTAGAACAGTTGATATTCTTGTACATTTAAAAGCGAGCGCTTGCTAAACCGTGACATTGGACTACTAAAGAAAGCATAAAATTCACCCCTAATCCCATACCCTGTTCATTAACGTGTCACTCAAACAGTGAAAATTCCTCCAAATTAGCATGGCCCTGATAGATCTTTGAATATCCTATTGAATTTGGGACATGGATTTTCATGGGTTAGACTCCTGTGCCCACTGCAGACTGTTCCATCTCTGTAATCTATTGGTAATAACTTAACTCTGCTGAGAACTTAAGAGATACCAGTATATACAACATTCACTTTCCTCATGTATATATGACACCATTTTACATCCAAGTCAGCAACATGTTCAGAACTTATGATCTCATTTAAAGTGTTGATCAGCTATTGAATTCACTAGCTCTGTTTAATAATTTATTTTATATTTAATTATTTTTATTTTTTTTTTGGGGGGGGGGATGCATAGGTAGTGAATTTACACCTACACGTCTAGACAACTATCAATATTGAACTAGAAAATACCCCAGATTTTAATGCCTGGAAGTTTTCTTGTATCCTAGTCTCAAAAAATCTAAATTATCAAAATTGTCAAGTCATAATTTCCTGGGTTTTTATGTTTAAAAAGTCAAAGTGCTTTGAGAAATTTTCCAAATCACCTGTAATCAATTATCAGAGTTTCTGTGGATTTTTACAACTGTAGATGGCATGAATTAAAATCAAGACAGAGAGATAAGAATTTCTGCTGTGTCACTGAGCCTCATTGGACTCTGTTCAGGGGAAAGGTCAAAATATCAAAATAGAGATTTCACTATGCATTGCAGTTCTATTATTGAATAACTGCATAATAATTCCCAGGCATGCAAACCCCCAACTTTCCTAAGAAGGTTTTAATATGCCCTTGCTTGTAATATACATATTTGACAATACATGAAAAGCCTTAATTGGCAAGCATTTGTACTTTTAAAAGCTTCAAATATACACTGGTATGCATTTACCAATAGTAAACAGTGTTTTTCGTCTGTTCTTTTGATCATATTAATTGATTCGACAGCTAATTAGTATCCGACAAGTAAATGTTCAATCTGATGATATCACATTGTGTGTGATTGTTAGATGCAAAACAGAGATGTCTACATCCTTAATAATCACATCAAACATATTCCTAATCTTTGTATGGTTAAACAGGGCAAAGAAATTAATGTATGCAGACAGACAGGGAAAAGGGGTAATTACATTATAAATGATAAGATAAAAATGTCTCTTGATCTTCTAATGGATGGTGCCTGAGTGACACTTCACATATATAATGCACAGATGAGATTACGGCATTGTAAGTTTTTGCCAGTATTACCCTTTTGTATATGCAAACTTTAAAAAGGTAGCTGCCGTATGATTATAAATAATATTCACAACATATATTTCATAAATATCCCAGAAACTCGAGATTGTACATTTCATTTTGCAGTGTCCAGTCTTGACATACAAACTATCAAGATATTATCTGTTCATTCCAAACATAAAAGAAAGATCATTTACATTTTTGATTAAGGCAAGTTACAGTAATTAATACTTATAGGTATATTGAAGAGGCCAGTTATTGAAAGACTTACAATAGATATTCATATGCATTGAATAGAGAATGAAATGAAAATGCACAGCTGAGGTCACAAAACACTTGATTAGTAGGACTATTGACCCAGTTAGGTCAGCTAGTAGACGGAGACTACACTGTATCCGTGGCTACCTTATTGAGACCCAGGCCTCACTCAGTGACTGACTGTTGAGTTCATTCTCAATAATTGTGTTGTGGGGCTTCCATGGATCTGACTTCACCCTTGTTTTTGCCTCTGTCAAGAAATGCATTAAGAGAAATTGCTTTTTGATGAGTTGACTTTTCCTCTCTTATGTATATGATTGATTTTATGTAAATAGTCATTATGTTGTTCAACAGGCCACGAACCTTTGAAGTCAGTGTCTAGGTTGACTTTTGAATGTGGAAATGTAAATAATTGATATCAAAGCTATTCATGTCCTATATACACAACACTTTTGTTTTTCCTTCAAGTTTCTCAGTATATAAATTTGCTATTATAGTCATATTCCGATATATATATGTTCAGCAAATAGGTGACAATTTATTATGCATAGCATTCTAATTAAAACTTGCAGCTATTATGTTACACCTAGTTGACTTTATCATACTTATCAACCACTCACTTTCATTTCTGTTCAGTATTTGGTTTTTTTTGTTTTTTTTTTATCTCTGGATGACTTTTATACACATTTTCTGTTTGAGTCACCTATAATACTGACAATATCAGCGCTTTTCAATTGAACTACTCTTGATATAAAAGATAAAACCCTGCCTGAATGACCTGAACTCAATCAGGTCCCTTCAACGCCTCAATCTGTTATGCATTTCAGATTTTGTTGTTTATGAAAGATCTTAGCGTTTGTCTGGTTCTTGGATCAAGAGAGCGCAGTGATAATGTGTCCAGTTGACGGGGTCTATAATCTTACACCCCGGGTCCTCTTCTACGATAACGATCACATAAGTGCATTGTTTATCATTTTATGGAGGTGTGAAATATTAAACCCGCTCCGACCACCAGCTTGGACAATATAGGGCAAGTGTAAAACTTCAAGTATTTTACACACCTGAAGAACAAAATAGCTAGCAGAATTTTTCTAGGTATTACCATTATCACATTGCTACTTTTAATATTTTCTTTGATTAAACTTTTAATAATAATTCAATTTAATTAATGATCAATCTAATGCATATGGAACAGGTGCAAGAGTTGAAAATTCCTGCACTTATTAGAATACAATGTACTAAACAAGACATTGATTTCTTCCTATATTAATTTTAATAATGTTCAGGTGGAAAAATCTAAGTTTGGTCCTACGGTACTCAGGATTAAGCGAAAACCTGACGTGATCAAGCTCATGAAATGCATACAAGACCATTCCTGTCTCTGGCACTATTTGTCCGAGGTAAAGGTTTGTACCAAGTACCTCTCGAGTCGGTTAAACAACCACTCGTGGTCAGACAGAGAGTCCATGGAATAAATCAAAGGGTTGGGGAACTAGACAAAAGGCTCATGGACCAGACAAAGCCTGAGCTTCGGTACATGATGGATTAACTGAAACCCGACACGTAAAGTCAAACATGACGGATGAACATTTGGTGCATTCACAAAAAGTCTTCCATCATTTCTTATTGATCGTTTTATTTAGTACAATGTATCTATAGTTATTATTCACAATGCAGATACACCTTAGAATATTTTGTAAATTTATATACTCAAAACATATGCATTTCTTTTTGTTGTTTGTTTGCCAATATATTGCTGAATTTTGTTTCATTACCTGTAATTATAGTCATTGATTTTCGCCCTACATTATCAAATACTGACTGTTAACTAAATATTTCAATGATATTAATATGATCAAAATTCAAGCATTAATCGACAGATTAGAATTATCTCCTGTTACTGTAAGAATATCTGAATTACCAGCTGGAATTATTCCCAAAATTATACACATTTTATGGTTATATCCATAATATTAAATACAATGTTATAATTGCAAATGGAATTTATTGAACTAACTGAAAAAAGACTTGTGAATACTTTAAAGATTTAACATCCCACATCGGACAATCTTACCTAATGTACCTCAGTTATTAAACAAAATACTTCCAAGATATGTGCATTAATTGCTGATGGCTATTATTTAGTGCAGACCAGAGTCATACTTTGTCTAATGTTATAAGAATTAACACAAACAGCAAAATTCATTGCTGTTTTTAATAATCTACATAATGTATTCTTGTCATCTATAAGGAACATCTACCAAATAATTTTAAGGACAATGTAGAAAAAGATGTTTCGTTTAGCCGTTTGTGACTAGCCAATTGTGTCACAAAGTACAAAGTCTAAAAAAAGGTGGGGGCCGGTGACATGTGAAACAAAACATAACCCCTCAGGAACAAGAACTGAGGAAACAGATTCCTTGGTGAACATTAATGGGGTCATATAAAATTTTTTATAGTTCATCAAATGTTCTATAACTGTCTTCTCATCTTATTAAGAAGCTCTCTTAAAATAACACCATGCTTTGGCTAGCATAGGGTTACCAAAATGGTCTTTCAGGAAAGAAATTGTATACCTTTTACTCAAAAAATAATTACCGCCGGAATTTCACGACAAGATGATTACGAGAACGGTAATGCTTTCAGGTGTTTGAGAATCGCAATCATTTATCCAACACTTGCAATCTTAGTCTTCAGAAAGTTTGTTTACTTGTTGGACAATCAGATCCAAGTCTATTGTCCCTCAACATTTTGCCACAACAAAAAGGAGTGAAGCCCTTACTTGAATTTCAACAATTTCTGTTCGACAAGCAATCAAACTCTGACAATCAGAGAGGCTCTCTAACAGACAGGGTCCAATCTGCTCAATCTCAAAAAACTCTCCACTACAGGAGAATCCAGAGCAAACATTAAATAATTAGCAATCTTCAAGGTTTCTCATCTTAAGACATGCAGTATTGCCATCTAGACTACACCATGTCAATAGATTCTTTTGATTTCAGCTAATCCTCAGAATCAAATTTATCTTAGAATTATCAGAGAGTCGTGCAAGATCTACACTGCATGTACCATATTGTTGCAAAAGATTGATTTAAAGAAAACATCAAAGGATATTTGATAGTTTGGGTGATCTTAATGTCTTGAAATTCATTTCCGATCCTGAATCTATCTGAAGTATTATTGAAAATCATATTTCAAAGATTGTTATCTGAGAGAGAGAGAGAGAGAGAGAGAGAGAGAGAGAGAGAGAGAGATTGTTTGACTTTCAAAATGCACACATATGCTCTATCACCATGCTGCCAGTTTTCAGTTCTTTATACCCACACTTGAGGGGGAAACTTGCCACGGGATCTAATTCTGGAAGCTTTTCTCCAAATCCCTGTTTTGCTTGATTTTCACAATAAGGGTCTGTTGTGTAAACCTCAGTAAGTCTTGTAATCTTTCCACATATTGCAATTCTAAAAGTGACCTGGTTTCCAAAATAATGGCCCAGCACATAAAGCAAATGGCACATATATAAAGTGCAAGTCGCACTTTTCAAGGGAAGTAACTTGCATATATCAGTATGTAGCTGCAATAATGTACCCCCCCCCCCAAAAAAAAAAAAAATGTCGGGAGAGGGCTATATTATTGCAGCTAATCAGTATGTAATTGAGTTATGACTGCAAATTAAATTGCAAATGTAGCTGTAACACATCTAATTCATTTTTTGAAAATGAAGACTCTGCAATTTTCCTTAAAAACAACTGTGCAATTTTTTCTAGTAAGGATATTTTCTTGGAACTAAAATTAATGACATTTATATTAATTGACAACATATTATCTGATGTCTGTTAAAAACCATTAGCTTTTTCTTTTTCGCTGCATTAAGATTTACATCTTTATTTTTTCCCTCAGGAAATATACTTCTTGTTTTTTGTCCAGCACTTATATCTTCATGAAAAAAAGCTGCAATATCTCAGAAGACCACAACTCTTAATACAGCCTTAGCCTTTTTCATTCATGAATATTTCAATTGACCCTCAAACTATAGCTTTCAATGGAAATATATATACCTGGTCCTATGTTTTGATGGAAATGAAGACTTTTTTTTACAAATGTAAAATTACATATGTTCCTTGCCCATTAAACTGATTTGAACTTGAGGATAATACAATCGTACCAATCTCCATGTATAATTCAATAACATACATTTCCTCTCCATAACAGCTGATATTATCAACTCATGAACTGCTGTACGGTTATAATTTTAAGTGCTTTTAAAGTAAAAGCAATTTATTTCAACATTTTTAAATAAAATGCTTGTGTCCTAAAGGTAAAAAAAAATGTATATTTAACATATAATGTATCTCCACTCTGTTTATTATGCAAAGATATGAATTTCAAGCTACGCATTTTCATAACCTGAAAATATTTACTCTGCATGCTCCGACGAAGGTTATTTTAAAAACAGTAAAAAACATAAAAAATTGTGAATAATAATTAGCTGCTCACTCACAAGAAAAACTTTCAAAATAGAGTTTTCCGCTAATTTTCATTGTATGAATGTTACTACTGTAATATGGTCAGGACTTAATTTAAACATCATTGAGAAGTACCGGTACTAAGTAAATTATTTTTCTACTCGCATAAAAATGTTTTTGTTGACGGCTGCAAGCTACAACTGTCATAACAATATGAATTTGACAAAGCAGTTAGAAGGCTTTTGGTCTGTCAAATCAGTGTGATGCATGGATGCCCTTATCCAGCATTAATCATGGGAGACAGAGCTGGACAACAGGTGCTCCTTTAGGTAGACCATACGAAGTCCGAAACGACCAAGTATAAAGTTGTACCAGCTACCACCGAAAAACTTCTGCAGTTGAAACATGTATTTCCTACTTCCTAATGATTCCCCTCACAAAAAAACCTAAACTAGACAATGTATTCTGTCAACACGATACATCAGCAAGGAGGATGAGGCAAGGCAAGGTATACAGTACCATACTGACATTGATCACATTTTACGGCAGCCATTTTGGAAAAAAAAATTGAAAAAAGAAATAGTGCATACCAGTATATTTGAAGGGCCTTGAGTTTCAATTTCAAAAGAAATTTAACCTGACAAAATGTCTGAAATCATTAGTAGAGAACTCTATTATGACTTTGTTGTGGAGTGAAAAGAGAGCTAGAAAATTACAGAATACAGTGGCACAATATTGCACTCTCCTATAGGGCGATTAAAGAGAACCGCAAAAGGTTGTTTCTTATATCTAAACTGTGCCTCGAACTTTTAATGGAACAACAGGTTCCAAAGAACCATACCGATATCTCTATATAAATTAAATCCTCTAAAAAAAGGAATGTACCGGTATTTCTTTTAGTATTCTTTCCAAATCTTTCACTTCTTTTGTAAGTTTCATTTCAATTTTAATTAAATCAAATTTTTCACCTTTGTTCAGTGGGTGATCTCAAATGAAATTTTTGCAACTTTAATTAAACTCAAACCTGAACACTTATTTTAAAATGATCATCTTCAATTTTTTTCCATTAAATTCTGTTTATCTTTCATTCAAATCAAACAGCTATATAAACCAGCTAATAAAACGTAAGTAAATATATTTCTTTCATAAAAAAGTTAACCGGGTAAATTATAAGGGTTCGAGTCAAACATCTTCCTAACATTAGGATATAAACCAATGCTCCTTGAGGCATTTTGAGAGCCTGAGCAAATGTTCGGACAATGTACCCGGCTCTGTCCTTTATCTGACCTGAACAACTGATGTGGCTGATATTTACTTTGTTTTCTATTTTGCATTGATCCAAAATTAGTCATGAATCCCTCTCAAAGAGAGATATTTACTTATTAAACATCAAACTTGGTCCATCATTCAGAAAGAGTAAATATTAGCCCCAAAACCATGAAATCCTAGGCGGCTTGTTTAAATATTCCAGAAAAACCTGATACTACCAAAATCTCACGGCCCAAAATCTACACCAATTAAAGTCATCCTCGTGTTTGAGGTTTGGATTTTCTTGAGTTTCAGACATAAGAATAAATTTGTTTGAGAATCAGTGCCTGTAGAAATTTGTGTGGTCTTGTTTTAAACACCGGGTACCCTGCAATATACTCTTCACATCTGCATTGCAGTTAATCAAACTATTTGCAAATTTAAAATATCCTCATAGGAGTGCACAAAATATTTGCTGTTTTTTTTTTTTTAAATATAAAATAAATTAAAACTTGGTTTAATTAAAAAAATCTTCAAACCCATAATTAGAAATTTGAAATGATAAATATCTAATGCACAATTCTAATGTCATGGAATGGCAGTTTCTTAAAAAAGGTTAGATTAAAAAAAAAATACTTGATATATATTACATATTCTTGAGGCCAGGTCCAAGGCAGATCATCTCTGCCAAATACAAGCTGTCTGGTGGGACCTTGAATTGGACATGTGTGTTCCACAACAATGCTCTTATTTTCACAAGTACTTTACAATACTTCATACATACTTTAACTTTTCAATAGGAAAGCTTGTATTTATTCAACGGACACTGAAAAATATTTAACCCAGTATTGACAGTGATTTAAAAAGCAGAGCCATTTTATCTGCGAGGGTAAAAGTTTGCCAGGATGTGCTATTGTTTATTTGTTTTTCATTTCATATCAAACAATGATAGAGCTAGTTATTTTATCTCCGAATTATTCCCTTATCAGAAGCGAAATCGGGTATGGTCGGAACGTGTAAATATTGCCACTGTCAAACGAACTGTTCACTCGGACAATAAAAAGAGGATTCATATAATCCCCAATAATTAAAGAATGTGTCTTAATGACCCTAATAAAGTTTCAATCCACAAACAACAGCGATGAGCGTTATATCCACGATATATGCCTATATGCAAAAGATCCCACAGTCACCTAAGAATTCTATTTATAGACCCAATACACATGTGCACGATAGTAAAATGTAAACAGCACAAGAAATGATGAAAACGCGCACCTGCTGCAATTTAAACATACCTGTCGTCGTACGCAAAGTCAGCATCCAGAGAATTAAGATAAAGGACGAATGACAGTGCACTGGAAACAAGAACCGCTGGGTCCATGTTTCCACCTTTCCATTGCTTTCACTGACTGATTGTTGAGTTCTTCAGCCGGTAGTGTAAGTTATCCCGTGCGCGCATGCTCGAGTGGGTCGATTGAAAACTGGATGGGAGGGATTTAAAAGTTGTCAAACAACTTCAATATGTCATGCTGGGGAAAAATTGGGGCTTTATGTACATGTTGATGTTTCTATTTAGATAGAGAAAAAATATTTTATGTCTATCTTATATAAGCTATATATGCAAATGTATCCAGGATTATCGTATATATACTATAGAATTATATTAGAGTTCAAGAAATATTGAAATATTTTTAAAGATACTGAAATAGATTAATAATCATACGGAATATATTTCATAATGCAATGGTCTACATTTTTATAAAGGATCGTGCGCATTTTATTTATTTATTTATTTGTTTATAATTTATTTATTTATTTATTTATTTATTTATGATTCATTTATTTACTTATTCATTTGTTGATGATCTGCTTGCATGAATATTCATTATCGAAATAAAATCTAACTTATTTGTAAGTAATTTGATAAATCCGAATAGATCTGCAAAATATTTCAGATTGTAATGCAGTAGAGATTTTTAAGGCCACTCGCATGCCACAAACAAACTTGACAGTTAGATTTTCTCTTTTAATAGAACCTTTTTATACACGATTTCGCCTAGATTACATATGAAGATTTTGTTATTTATGACCGCGATATTATTAATCCTTGGCCTATCCATATCAACCACGGGTGTCTTGACAATCGAAGGATTGTCATGAATGTAGACACCTCGTCAAAACTCACCAAATCTCGCGAGATAAAAATCTGCCGCTTTTCTAAACTCTTCATATACACAATAATTAATCAGGCAGAGTAATGAGCGGTAATTAACAAATACAAATAATGCACTCCTCGCACCTTGCACCCTACGGTACGATGTATGGACAGATAGCGGAAGCCGAGCCCAGGCAATGAAACCCGAGACTGTTGTACTAGTTACTTGTTTTGTTGAGTTAGTTATCAATGTTTATATTTATTTGCTTATTAAATGATGAATTATAAAGAGTTTATTTTGAACATTGATACCCGACTTTATATATGATTTATCAGTCTGATTTATCTTTAGGATTATATAACGTGCACGTATACATGATGTTCGCTTGTATTTTTTTTATTGAAATAGATTAAGTAACGAAAAGTAATGAAATATGTATAGAAATTACACAAGTGAAAATGATTTTTGTTTACAAAATTCTACAACACTCTATATAGTTAGGACATCCGTGTACGTATACATGATGCATGATACTGCTTCAAGAAGTAGGAAAACTTCATGGAGGCTGAATGTTAAATAGCTTATCGGATCCACTTTTTGTATGATATTATTCTAGCCATAAACTTTTATACAATAAAAAAAAATCTACAAGTTCAAGTATCAAAATTTTAACTTATTTCAATTGTCTTTATTTCTCCACAGGGCTCTTTTTTTTTTATATTTTACAGAGAAATTAAGTAGCGTTATATACTTTATCATATGAAAATAAGTGTCTTACGCACAATAGCAATTCTGACATTGGCCTGGTTCGAAGGCTAGAGTCGCCCAAATTAGCGTACTCAATGTACATGACAGGCACATACTTTACATGTACCAATATGCTCAATTTGCTCATTGAATATGAGTAAATTATAAAATCAAAATTTAAATAAATTCCCCAAAACTTTGACCAATTTAGCAACTTGACATCTATTGATGACACATCTCATATGACGAAGCACATGCACAGAATTTGAAAAAATAATATTATAATAATACCATGAATTACGTGCATATATGCGGATCTATTGATGTAAATGAATTGCTAGATTTTGTAAACAAATTAGACTGTCATATTCTCAAACGACAAACATTGTTAAATAAACTGCGAACAAAAGAAGAAACTATATTACATGACTGTAGAGGGTCTTTTAATACCTTATGCAAAAAAAAAAAAAAAAAAAAAAAAAAAAAAAAAACCAAAGTAATTTGAATGACGAAGGATTACATGACTTTGCAGTGTCTTTTCAGTAATGATTTTTTATAACATCTTGTCTTCCCATAAATGTTTATTTAAAAATAAAAGTTGGTGTTATGACTACTTAAAAGTAGGCCTGCATTATATAAAATGTAGTCATAACACCAAATTTTATTTTTAAATAAACATTTGTGGGGAGACAATATGTAAAAACACTGTAATTTCAATGACGAAGGATTCTAAATAATCTTAAAACTTCGGACTTTTTTTTTTTAATTATCAATCAAGCAGCAATGGTTACACAATCATTTTAGAGATAATCGCTGACAATTTCAAGTGAATATTAAAGTCGTCTAGGGAAAAGCAATCCTGGAAAAGAATTTGTTCCCTTCACTTAATAAAGAAGTAATGATTACGATAGTTGGTCATTCAGTGTTACAGGTAGATATTATGAAGAGTATTTGTGATATAACCTCATGATCACCGCCATCTGGTTTAAACATATTTTATTGTTAAGATGGTATATACAATAGGATCGGACACAAGTTCTGTAAACTTAAAACACTCTCTCCTGTTAAATTTTGACACAAAATGTATACTATTACGAAAAAATGACAGTATCAAAGGTCATAATAAAATACCATCATTGAAGCTATACTAAAGTAGATATACATCGGCAAAAAATATATAATATGTTTTATATTAAATTTTGGACAATGTTAAAACCGTTCAGATCTCTTAAGAAATAGCTGAACGTTAAAAAATAAATTTTCATTTTCTGCAATACTGATGTAGTTATTGGGTCTAAAATGGCCGCTTCCGGTCAAGGCGGTGTTTCAAAGCAGATAATAGATTTAAACCGCCATCTAAAAACCATATCCATGGTGCATGATTCGTTTTCAGAGGTTGAGCATGACCATGAAGTATAAAAGAACTTAAATAATCGGAATTCCCTGATGTTCGTTGTGGTATGTGTGAGATACAACATGCAATATTGTTTAAATAAGAAGCATTTCCATCATATTACAAGATACGGACACGTTTTTATGCTATACAATGTGTAAAATATTGCCCTGCGTTTGCTGGAGTAGTTTTCAATAACAGATAATATTGCACTACATCACAAATCAATTTACAATAAATGGTTGCACTATTTGACATCAACATTTTATCTTAATTTACTTTAGAAAACACGGTTAGATTTTCTACAAAAAAGCACTAGAAACTGACGGATATAAGATAAATGCAAACATCTATATAGATGTAGAATATCCATATTCTATATAAGTAAAGTAAGTAATTTATTTAATATGGTGACTTATAATTGTACATTCATTTGTTATAGTGACGTTGTACATGTACGCATTCTTCATTGTGTTTACATCCACTGTATACCATGTTGTCTTTAACCAAGTAAAGAATGTATATTATTTAATATACCCGTATTACTACTGTACATTACAGTTATGTAACATGATGTTAATATTTTTTTTCCAAATATATCGTATCATCAATGAGATAAATTCCTTCGTTTAAGAGGTACATTGACATGTTATGACTTCCAATAATATGAAGAAAATAAAACCAGCATCGGTATAAAACGTTAAAATTTTCACAAAATATACCACAAAAAATACCTATCTACGGCACAGAATCAAATTCCATAAGGATTTTGAATATCTACATGTAGAATGAAAAAAAAATACAGCATGAAAAAAGTCACATTGGGATGCAACTATGTGATTTCATAAAGAAATAGAACATTAAATGTAGACATTTATTTCTGCACACTTCCACCTGCATGTCATAAGGAAGAAGGCGTTTTTTTTTAAAAAGCACACACCTGCATGTAATTTATATCTTTTTTCATTACAAAGGAATAAAATATGGTGATATAAAGGAATATAAAAGAAATCAGAAAAGCCAAACTTTTCCGGGAGAGATCTCAAAGGTTTAAGCCAGCAGGATATGCAATGAAATAAAGACACGCATTTGCTTAAAGTTACTGATTGGATGGAAAGAAGCTATGACAATGAACCGATGATGAAATATTTTAAACAGAACGCATATTAAGAAAAATTAAGGGAATTTTAAAAATATATAAAGCATTTCAAAATTACTCGTTACATATATATTGTACGATGAGATATGAAATTTTATAGCAATATATATATACCGGTACACACACACACACACACACACACACACACACACACACACACAATAGAAGATCCCCACAACAACCAAACAAACGGACAAACAAACAAGTGTCGACATACAGATTGTCATTGACATGCCTTTAGAAAATACGTGTACCTCCATTATAGAATTATAACTATATTCATTTTCAACATGAACATATTTAACAGATTTTTCTCAAATTCCAAATATAAAGGCGTGTTTTCAAATGTTGCTATTCAATGGCGTTGTCATAGATACCAATATAAAAATAAAACTTACACATACAAACATATACAAATGTTTAGGATACAAGTTCTAAAAGCTTACGAGGTCTTCACCATTAAAATAGAAAAAAATTGTACAAAACTTACAACGGTTATAACATGATATGAATTAGTAATTACAAAATAGCAAAATACGTGATATCTACGAGTATAAGAAACATGCACATAAACTGTATTAAACGAATCTACCAGTTTAGTTGATATACAATGAACTAATGAGAATAGTATGTTAGTATCAATGGATAATGACTCATCGCCCCATAATAAAAGATGAGTATTTATTAAAATGGTCTAGTTGTAGCAGATTAAGAAAAAAAATATTACTAGCGACAGTATAATTTTGCATTTGAAGAAAAACGGTAAGCATCACTGTCACTGTAATTTTTCGAACGGGAAATATTTCCGCAACCATCGCCCGTAACAAAATTAATATGTGATATTACATGATAGAGCTATAATGTGAATGTCATTGTGGACACAGTTCCCTATTCGAAAAACTATTGAAAATTTGGTGTTTTCTGCTAAAAGAACATTAAGGGAAAATGCACTTTTTTATAATGTCACAATTACATGTACCCTTGTGAATGTCTAATAAGGTTATCATTTGTAGATTCATAACTGTTGGGTATTCTAATGTCAATAAATGCTACGTTTTCATTTTTAAAATTGATATAAAAAATCACTCCAAAAATAGAGCATACGATGACTGAAGCTGTACATTATTCTTATGATGTACAAGTACACATTTCTAGCAAGAGAACAGAACATTCAAATATTTCTTTTCTTTGCTAACCATTGACCACATGTCATTTTGATTTTGCTATTAATGAAATATTTCAACTTGAGAATTTTAAACTGAAACTGTATATCTCGGGTATATTTAAGCGAGATTGTTATCTTAACGTGTCCAATAAGTTTAGGATCTGACAAAATGGTTACTGCATTCTACCTGTCCATAATACACACATGTATGTACAATGCATTATTTTTTATATTGAAATACTCATTCAAAACATAGCCAAAAACCTAAAGAATTCTTAAGATTGAATTAAAAAATACCTGCATATTGAAACGTTAAAAAGCTTAAGACATCCTAGAAACTATTTTCTTTAAAAGCTATAGACCATTAATACATTTAATGTATTTACAAACTACCAAGACAAATGAATATTAATTTTTTCGAACTTGTAGAGAGTTAAGACGAATCCTCAAAGCCTGGTAAAACTAACATGAGATTCATTAACTAATTTCATATGCTCATTCTTCGTGTTCATGCTGTTCGAAATGTCACTATTTATAACTTGATTCATTTTCATCGATTTCTAACTTAAGACTTTTAGTGTAAACAATACAAGTATTTGTATTTATTGTAACCCCCTGACCCTGCCCCCACTGATTTTTGTTTTGTATTGTGTGAGGAAATGAAAACTTAAGACTTTAAATTTAATTGTATGAACTACTTGTATGTACTTTTAAAGTATGTTGGATCGCAAAACTTGCGCAACACAATTCTAAAATTTGAACTTGGTTTGGGTTAAATAATTGAGGTCAACTGGGTAGAATGTGGCCGTTTGTATATATACACATTGGTGTCAATTTCGAACCACAACTTATAGAGAAGTGAAATTCGGATGGATACAGTAGTTATAGTGTTAATAATGTTTTGCAAGAATCTTAATCTTTCCTCGAAATAACCGACCTTTGCAATCGGCTTTTGGTTGAAGTTAACAAGGTAGGGGTGCTTAACGAATTACAGGTGACCCACTAAAAGGTGTACTTTCGAAGGATAAATGATTAATTTCACTTTTATTGGTTTTTAACACAAAATTTTCACCTCAAATATCAAAATGACAAATTATATTCGAGATAAAGTTAAGAGATTTGAACGATTGTTATAATCTTACACGGTAATATTTAAAATACTGTATTCATTTTATATGTTCCTTCAAGAATAACCCATCTTAACATTTTGAGTTGCATATTTTAGAGTTAACATTAAATGTACATACATGTCAATGCTTTCCCATGTTAATGAAGGTGTAAATTAAAAAAAATATATCATATTAAATCATCCCTTCAGCAGCCATTAAAAATATTCAGTGTTGTCATCTAACAAAGCAAAATAAGGAACAATACGTTGAAATTTGCCATCTGGAAGACTTAGTGTAATCTTAACTTAGCAAGACAATCAACCATTCTTTGATAAAATTCATTTTTTAATGAAAATCACTTACAGGTTCAAGTGTAAGCTTAAGCTTTGTGTATATAAATTGTGTATCTGTTTGTGTTTGTATACGTCAAACTGTTATATTAGTGTGCATTCTTTTGATGAACATTCTCTACACCAGTATTTATTTTGTAACTGCAGCAAATCTTTGTAAAATTTACTTGTAAGTTATGAACATTTCTCACACTGGTAAAAATAACATTTAATGATGTATGACAATATATTATACATGCCATAGTTTGTGTACTTTGAATACAGAAGAGAACATACATTTTATAAATATATATTGCCAGCTCTTCAACCTTTTTTAAATGTAATTATTAAATACATATTGTGCAAGTAAAATATTGTATAGAAAAATCAAAATGCTGTTTAAATAGTGAAATTAAAGAATAGGTTTTCAATTTCAAATTTGCAAAATATTTTATTTTTAATAGAACGATAACATCCTATTTTGTGTGAATTTTATTTATAACATGCATGTATTTGAAATTTACACTTAATGTGTTTGTGTAAACAGAAATAGTAACTTTAATTAAACAAAAGGTTTGGTGAGACATGTACATGAAATGAGCTACTCAGATTTAAAAGTTGTGAAGAAAAATTATTTCAACCTTTATTTTTTCTGTTTCTTTGTTTCTGTGTTAATTATGGAATTTAATATACCTACGTTTGTGTGTTATCTGAAATACCCAGTAGTTACTTGAAACAATTGGGTGGGATATGAAGCAACACTCTTAAATACAGTATTAAAATTTTAAAGTTGTCATTAAAAAATAAAAAAAATTAAATTTCATATTTCTTTGTTTGTGATATGAAGTAAACATTTGATAAAAGCGTGAGAAGCATATAGCTTGAGGTTTAAGAAATTAAGAAAATAAATGAAAGTGTCACAATAAGGAACATGTTTAAGAGAATATTCACTCTGGGTTTTAAAACCGTGCATAATTAATAAATTATATGATGATTGCAAGGACAAGCTATAAAGAAACGTGTAATGAAATTAGTAGTAATTTCACACAAAGTAACATTCACAGTTCTGCCTAATTCTTTTCTCACAGAGAGAGAGAGAGAGAGAGAGAGAGAGAGAGAGAGAGAGAGAGAGGACATTTAAATATTTTAGACCAAGATATTTGGAATTCATTATATTTAATTTAGAATAGTGAGTATACTATATAGTATTTGTCACATAAGTGTCGGTTAAAACCTTAATTAGGAAAATATTATACTCTCCATTGACATATTTCTATGTTCTAAAAATACCCCTAGCGATAAAAAAAATCATTTGTACTTTGCAAAATAATAGTGAAATTATTGAAGGGATTGATTTGTGATGTGTTAATTGCTAGGAACTTGCAACTTTCTATTCTACTTTTCCTGGCTGGATTTAAATTAAGCCTGGGGATATGAACAAATCTACTGAGTTTCTAATTTCGTATTCAATGCTCACAGATGTAATTAAGCATTTGTCTATGGGGCTGTTATATTCTGAAATGTTTATTTTTGCTGTTTTTTGATTAATGAGAGAATAAATGACGTCAGCAAAATGCCAAATTTACTCTGATATTTTGCATCAAATTTCGCCTCAAACGGAAGTTTTCTACGTCCATTTTATTTTTACTCTTTGTTTGGTAATTTTTCACCAAATATGAAAAAAACTAAATTCTGAAGTTTCACGTTTTTTTCTTCATTTACACAGCGTTTGAGATATTCATCTCTGGTTAATATGGCCCGGGTCACTTAAGCTATTTAGATTATTTTTTTTTTTAAATCTAAAATTATTTAATTTTTTTAAACATAGATATATTTTAAACTAATAAATAAATGCAAACCTAATCCATATATCATTTTATTTTTTTTATTAATATATCAAAGGTTGGTACGGATACATGTAATAAAAGATATTCTTCAAAACTTAAACAAGATATGGCCTTTTTAAACTAAAATTCTAATTTAATTCAACTTATTTGTCGCACAGTATATGAAGTTGGTCTTTTTAAAGCAGCTAATAAAATGCAAGTTTCCACACAATTATTTTGTTGAGTTTGATCTTAAAATCCACTAAAATATAAAAATGCTCCAATAAAGATCTTAAGGAACAACCTTAACTAACTTGCCAGAAGCAATTACTAATGTATCGCTGTGTACTTCAATTATATATCAAATTATTTATGATGTGTAATAATACCTATTAATCTATGATACATTTCCGTCCATAGAATACAAACAAATAAGATTTATAGAATCTGTGAAAACGCTTTTATTTATAAGAAAAAATAGCAAATGGTTGCGTGCAAGGATATTCATGGTTTTTTTTCATTTATAAAAAAAACTGCATGTTTTTCCTTGATCATATCAGACGTATATTAAATTTCCATGTTAAATGTGGAAACGATTTCTTTCATAAAACATCAAGTCAATTGTAACACAGAAATCAAATATTGGACCAGTCCTACAAATGAGAACAAATGCAATCAGAATGATCTTGTCATTTCAATATGTTAACGGACAAACAAACATGCACCAGGTGAAACTGATAAAAACGGTGGCATGTAATCATGGCCTGGCTTCTTTTGACTTTCTTTAATATTTGCAGAGGATTTTCTGGAGAAGAAATTAACCGCAGGTACACAGATAACAAAACCGCTATTGAAGAACCCCCATCAAAAGATTTACGGCACACCAGTGATATTCAACCACAGCAGTTCAATAAGATTTTCTCCGAGCTAGCTCAAAACCCTAAAAATGGGACAGACAATCCATGAGGAATCTCGACCAAGCCTCCATTTCCTCTTGTTGATCTGTAAATATATTGATTTCCAATTTTTTGCATAAGAATAGAGATATATTTATCCTCATCTGCAAAGGATAAGCTGCAAAACAATAAAATCCATTGTTACACCTTTAGAAAGTTTTCTTGTATGTTCTTGTTTAATGACCATATTGTTTACATCGTAAGGCTTTTGCTCATGACAAAATTACACAATCAAAGAGTACACCTTGATAACGTAATAACATCAGCTGGTCCTTTTAACCTGCCAAAACTCACCTAGTAGTAGTCGTTTTCGTTTAACAAAAGTTTAAATTGTTCAGAATTTGATACTGTAATTGTCTCTGGCGTCAAAAAATGAAGAATGTTGAGGTTTTTAATGCTAGAGAAACAAAGGGAAGAAAATTATGTGACGTCACGGTCTGGTACCCAAAGGTCAGCGGCACCCTCTTAGAAGCTCGCCGGCAGATGCAGTTCAATATCCAGGATTGAAATTGATCGATTGCATTTTTTTAAAACAGTTAACCCCTGAAAAAATGTTAAGGTTTCAGTAACCTTAAAAACTCATTAGCGGTAAGACCCTAAATCGTTCTTTCTTCTAGAGTCGACAAAACACTAGAAATTTAACATATAGAGATAAATTATGTCTACCAATGGTGCATTTTTTAAAAAGAAATTGGCACGTTTATTGGTGAGTGATCCGTTAATCCTTCTGTAATAGAAATTGCCAAGGTTGGGGAACGAGTCTTTATATTGATGACAAAATACCGATTATGAAGCCACCTATCACGGTAGCAGAGCAGACGAGGAAACAGTCCCTTGGCTTGAAGAGTGCTACAAGTCACGGGTTAACACCATTAACTCAACCACCAGAACACACCGCATAATTTGTCTTTCTCATATTAGAGATGACACACAATAATTATCAAACTCGTTACCATTGGAATATTCAACTTTTATCCTGGAGTTCTTGGACTTTGTTGCTACCTAGATTTCGGCGTTGGTCAACAAGTGTTTATTTCATGCTTTTGTCCAGATTTCTCTTCCAGTGATCTAGTAAGGCTGTTGTCACCTTTTTTCATTTTTCTCTTTCTTTGATTCAGAGTTAAACAAAACCTGGCTCTCAAGAAAAGGAAAAAAAGAACAACTCTTATTTCTAAACAACGCGTAAATGGATTATGTTTTCAATGGCACATAAAGAAATCTACTTGGGGGATTTTAATGTTATACAGAAATGCAGATCTGCAAAGGATAATAAATGTCAGCCGGACCTTTCATAAATAATACAATTATCTCGCAATCATCTCTTTCTTGACAGATGGCAAACAGACACAGCACTATTGTACATCACCTTAACCCTTAAAATTAAAAAATAATTTTGCTGTAAAAAAGACATAAAACTAACTTTTTACGACAAGAAATATAAACTTCTGGTATACGGTTCTAACTCTAAAATCAGATAGCTGTATTCAAACTTTTCGATAATAAATCCCTCACAATTAAGATGGACTGTAATATCAGAGGTGGGGTAGAATTCTTCCTCTTGTTTCTGGGCTTTGGAAGCTTAGCAAAACACGATATTTGATCCTAATTCTGGAACACCGTGTTAAGGACCTTACTCATCTGAAATTCTCAACGAGCCTTCGTTTCCCATAAACAACACAATTTTTTTCTCTTTTAATGATTGAGAATCTTATTTGCCTTTTTTCTTCTTCTTTTTCTTCAAAGAAGCCATATACACGAGACACAAAGTAGAACCAAAGTATATCTTAAAGATCATCAGAGCTGAGGTGATAAAGTCTTCTGTCAAATACATGTAAGATAAAAAAAATTCAATGTCATAGCATAAAAACAAGAAAAATGTGCCACCTATATAGTGTCATAAAATCTACTATAACACGACGATATTGCAAAAACTATACGCAGCTGCAATCCGCAAAATAGCTTATTACTATTACACAGATTATGTCATTTTAGATTTTAACACCATAATTACATCAAGTATTTTTGTATTTTTAAAGAATGACCTCTTTTCTTGAGAAACCATGTACATTGCTTTTGAGAGAGAGAGAGAGAGAGAGAGAGAGAGAGAGAGAGAGAGAGAGAGAGAGAGAGAGAGAGAGAGAGAGCTTTAACACAGTATCATTTCATGCATGATTCATTGCTGTTTCTAATATTGGACATAAAAGGTGGTTTAAAGTTGTAACGTTTGTTTCATCAATGATCCACGTGGCTGAATCAATATGGCGTTCTGATTATCATGTTTTCTTGTGTGTCTCATTGAATGACTAAGGAACGCTAGGCAACAACACATGCGTCATAGACCAAAAACACACACACGACTTTTTCATAAATTTTAAATGATGAAAAGCTTTACAATCCATTTTGCAAATTCTCCTCAATTTGCGACTTCAAAAAATTTTGTGGAACTATTATCTTTCAACTCGTCTGCACTTATAATTTTACATACATGTATGACGTATAGATGATGTATTTCATAGCAACTAGACATCTTGAAAGCCAGTGATAGATGCTGCAATATATTCATATGGTCATCAAGTACCTGTTATGAAATTTAACTTACATAATTATTTTGGTAAAATTGATATAAAGTCATTGTAAAACAAATACAGAAATGCAACTAGAAACTTTTAAAGCAACGATGGGTTCAATAAATACTATAATAATTATGATGATTAAATCAGAAAATTTTAATTTGTCTGCACAGCTGAAAGAAATTTCGTTATTGTTAGCACTGAAATAAAAAGTAAGTCATTTGTCTTTGGATATATATTTTTGCATGAAAAACAAGTAATTTACTGATAAGTACATACTGATAATACTTAAGTGGATTTTGATAAAGTAACCATATATCAATTTTTGTGATAACCAGAAGATTCTTGTACATATAAGAAAAGACAATTCAGTATGGTATTGGACCACTGAGTACACATACTACAGATACAGTCCGGATAGTCATTGACAAAATGTTTTACGAACTGAATGAAAGGTACATGTAGTTAAATAGTTTCTTGTCCGACACCAACTAGCACTGTGACTGAATTTTGTCCATTATGATATTTTGTCAGAATAAAAGCATGCAATGAACCTCATCATCTACATTGTAGATGCATACACCAATATCCAACGTATAGATCGTCAGAAAGAGTCCACCCAATTGCAACATGTAGGATCTGTTGATACCGATTTTACCTACAAATATAGCAAAGTGAATATATATCTAATTCAATTTGTGGTAAACGTCTTGAACACATTCACAAACAAGAGTGATCCGGCTAGGCTCTTGAGATTCCCAAAAACCTGGCCTCGATACATTTATTGCCCGTATAGAGAGGAGACGTGCTGTATCGCCCCTCAGACTAAAGGGGAGGATAATAGTTATCCAAACCCGAACGAATAAAACACTTCAACCGAAAGTCGAAAACAAATATTTTGTTAATTTATTAGCAGTGTCATGCGTTGGTCGTGTACAGAGGCTTGGGGATTGTCTTCCTCTGTCAACAGATTGGTACCGAGCTGTGTTGGTTCCCCTGCATCTTGTACACAGAGTCGACATGAGAGCGATTGGAAATGGAAAGTAAACAATTATGCATCGAAGTGAAATAGATCGTTGACGGGGGTTAATGGTTTGAATATGTGTGCTCTTTTGTGTCATAAGTGGCCTTTGCGTCAGACATGGTTATGTAATAAGCGCGACATCAATAGGGATTTTTGTACAAGCTGTTGTCCAAGGGATTTGCAGGGCTTTTTGCAAGTAAAGAGTTTGCACGACTCGGATAAGTGGTATCAAGTAATATCAAAAAACAAGAAAGGGGGTTTTGATTTCCTAATCAGGGTAAACAAACACTTTTCTCTTTATGGAATGAGTTAAGGAGGCATTACATGTCTGAGTCCTTTAATTTTCATTGACGCCATTTTGCCGCGACAGTTCAAGTACACCATCTAAATGTCCTCTGGTCAAGTCTTTCAATTTGCATATGAAAATTTGGTAAAAGGATTCATGAAATGCAAGCGTTGATTATTGTACCCAGTATTTTGGAAATTAGACTAGTTTTTATTTCAGAGTGTCCGTTGTTTAAGAAATATCAAAGAAGAAAATCAACTGGACCACAACTTTATGTGTTCTCTGATGCTTTATTCCCTAGGCTTGTTTGAAATTGATCTCATAATGCCAGTTTTGTTATCTGAAAATTCCAGACTTTAGATAACATTTTTAACAGGAACAATTCTGACGATTGTTGTAGCCAATTAAAACGGCCAAAGAAACTACTGATTGATTCCAAAATCAAGGCGAACTTTGGACAAACATTTTATTTCAAGACCATTTGATTTTAAGTTACGCAACATTCAAAAGATAATGACCTTGGTAAAATCTTGATAAAATTTCAAATATTTAGCGTGGGGAATTAAGAGAAAGATCTTTGTTGTTGTAAATGTAAACGGATCTAGAATTAAAGAATTTACATTCAGCAAATCTAAATATACACTCGTTGAATCTGGCCCAGTATATTACACAGGAAAAGGTCCTTCAGGGCAATTTATTGCCATAATATAAAAGAAAAATCATATTTTTTAATTATTGCTGTGAAATTGAATACAAACACACGGAAAAATCACCAAATGCATGTAATACCTGTTAGACTGCATATAATATGTATCCTCTATAAGTAGAAACTTTGTCGATTTTATAAAATTTTCTCAGCTTTAATTTTCTTGTACTTGGAGTTCAAAAGATAAAATGTTGGATTAAATAACTGATTTCTTTTCAAGAGTTAAACCAAATAAGTTTCCCTTTCCAAGCAAGGTATTTTCCTAGTGATGAATAGAAAAATGAGAAAGCATAGTATATTTTATGTTACCAAAATTGTAGCCAATATCACGTTGATTTTTGTCAAGATTACTAAAAGTACATTACAAAAAATTCGTTGCAAAGCGTGTGAGTTATAATATAGGTAACGAAACAATTTTCAATACGGCTTTTCTTATTTACCGTCCCTTTTATAAATCACAATGAAATTTTACTGAATGAAGTGTAAAATTTACAGATTGATATGTAAAATATATAAAGCGTTAATTTTACACATCACTGTGTAAAGAGATAGATGAAAGTGTTAACTGCAAATATCAATGTTTATAATTTACCCATTAAAGTGTAAAATTTATATATTAAAGTGTTAATTTTTAACATATTATGACAAATGCAATGTCATAGACAAAAACAGAGGAGACAGTGTTCATTGTGAATTGAAAGCTAACAATTGTACTTGCAGATTTTATAGAAGGTTGCTTTTATTCAATATGTGTTTATTTAATTTGACATTTATAAGTTTTTCTTATTGAAAGGGCGTCTGTTTAATATTCTATTTTGTATACAAAATGACATCTCTTTTATAATATATATATATATATATATATATATATATATATATATATATATATATATATATATATATATATATATATATATCAATCAATGAGAACGATAATTTTGTTTATTTTAACATACTTTCTTCTAGAGTCTAGATTTATGCTACAAAGTAATCTAAAAAGATTTTCAATCTATACAGCATTATAATGAAGTTGCATATATATCACAGGTATTACCTTAACAATTTAGTTATAAAAATCTCATTCTGCTTGATGTTAAGCATAGCATTTATATAGAATTTAAAAAAAAATACAAGTCGATTATAAAGTAGAATTATGGAAAAACAAATTAAGAGACGCGTTTGCTTTTAAAATAATTATGTCGTTGTTAAGTTGCATCAACACCACCATCGCCACTACGCTATAATATGGTTAAATGTCATTTTGTTGATTAATTTTTCATTCCCTTTGAGTCTGGTTCCGTCGAGACCAACATCTCTCTTTCTCACGACATCACAAATTGCAATTGTTTCATGTATCCGCTTTGAAAGGAGATGAAAGCAGATATACCCGAAACAAAGATCAAGTTTTAAGCCGGATTCTGCTATTTCTGTCTTTGTGAATACCACTGTAATAAAATCAACCAATTTTTTCCGACACCCGTTTTTATTACACCTTTGTCCAATACCAAAATAATGTTTATACTTTTGTTGTTTTTTCATCGTCATTTAAAAATCCTATTCATGAAATATAGAAGTACATATCTCTGGCCTAAAAATACGTAACGATTCATTTATCAAAGCACAAATAACGCGCATTTATGTCTGCAAAACCATCGCCAGACTTGCTAGAATTGCCCGTCTAACCGCTAGTGCATATCGATTAGAGGACTTTATATCATCCATCTCTCTAGCTTTAAAATGTCTTGGAACTTCAAAAAAGTCAACAGGTGAAATTATTTGATATCCTTTTTCTCAGTAAAGCTGTCCATTGGGAGAGAGAAACCGTCTTGTGACGTCTCCATAGACTAGAGAAATAGCCCTGAAACGGAATATCGTAATAACAGCTCGCGCGAAGAAGGAATTCAGAAATGGAGTCATAAGTGGATAATGAGTCGATATTGTTTACATACAAGACAAAATAACCAAGGTCTTCATCTGCCCATAAACCATTTGTTAATGTTAGTGAAATGAAAGAGTCGATTCTCATGTACAAAAAAAAAGAAGAAAAAGATGGTTTGATGTTGTAGAGTTTATTTTCTGTTTTCATTTTGATGTATTTTGATTGTACAAATAAAGAGATTTCTGTTATTCTTTGGTCGTCTGAACTTTAATCTTTAAGTGGAGACAATTTGATTTGAGATTAGCTCATAGACGACCATCATTTAACTCAAATAAATATATTCAAAATATTTATAGATAATTTATTACTGTAAAATAAAAGTGTATATTGATGAATTAGATAAACAGAAAAAAGAAATGTTATGAGATGAACCAAGCTATAGCAAGATTAGTTTACTAGCACTACTAAGATTTCGGCAAATTAGGATACATTATTCAATATAAGTTCCTGTGGATTTTAAAACAAGCTATGCAATACTCAATTAAGAACATTGGGGTTTCATTATCTTCCGATCATGCCGATTCAGTAGACCTCTTTTGATAGCCGTGCAATGACTGCTAAAACCAAGCCATTATCCACCTAGGTAATAACTATGTCAAACGTTTTACTTTTTATAATGAAGCAAGTTCATAATTTCTAAATATTTATTAGTAATATATCATATTGCTTCTTGTACCAATTAAGCTTGCAAATATTCGTATGGTATATTAAAAAAACCAAAATCGGTGCTTTTTATCAATACATGTAATTACTAAAACTTTCATTCTAAGATTTGTTGACGAGAAAATTATAATTAAAGATAAATATCTAAACTCATTTTAAAATTAAATGAATTTTAATCAAAATACTCCATCACTGATTGGCGCGTGTTTTGAATCCTAAATTGTAAGTTAAAGCAGGCTCTCTTGACTGTATTCATGTTTGTATTAAACTAATTTTTCTTCCCTCATTAAATATAATCACTATTGGCATATTGAGGAAGTGAAAATCAATTATATTATTATAGTTGATATAATGCTACATCACATAAAATAGGTAGAATTCATTAAAAAAAAATTGCATGAAATATAGAAATATACTGAAAGTGCCATGACTCCCTAGTCCCGTGGACACGACTACTTGTTAAGCGTTCTCACACCTTTGCAATAGGTTTAAGCTATAAAAATATGGTGCTCATGTATGTGTATAAATTTAAATAAAAAAGACGGTAATAATTTTATTAAATTGTTGAAAAAAAACACACCCTTCCCATATCTCCCAAAACAAACAAATTAAAACATTATTTAAAATATTTTATTGCAATTTATTTTAAAAGTACAAATTAAACACGAGATCTACGGATGAGCATTCGTGTGTTCTTAAACTAATTTATAATACTGTATATGTATGAATATGTAAGCAATATGATGAATGGAGTCACACGGTATAAATCATTGTCACGGGATGTGCAGGAACTTAAAACGAACCAAGAGAGATAACCAAATTTATTGAAAATTAAAATACAGCAAATAAAGCAAAAATAAAGATTCTACTCGAATAAAAAAACCTGAAACCTTTGATATCAATATTTATATACATAACGAGCAGATAAGATAAAAATTGAAATATAATCCAACCTAGGTTAACAGGTAACATATATTTGAACTGAAATCGATATTAATCTATAACCTCCCAATATGCTAAAAGTTGAAATATAGCACAAATGTGGTAAAAAGTGCATTTAAGTAAGCTAAGATCAATAAATCAAATTTGGTTTTAAAAGCTTATCTAAATATTCATATAAGGTTATGGTAAATTTACATTCGAGCAACAAGTCTAAATATGGCGAAGAGATTAACGTTGACATATTTTAGCAAAATCAAGGGTTCGTTAGTCTTTGCAAAAAATGTTACACTGCTGTTTCATTAAACATTTAAAATCACAACATAGTCTCTGAAAATCTTGAGACATGATATTCTGACTATGTTTTAAAAAGGACAATATGATGCCTGCCATATATCTCTTATTTATCTAATATCTAAAAAAATATTGTTCTCATTTTATAAATAACACATTAATAAATTACCTAAGACATCAAAGTGAGCCAACCTTTTGTAATTTTTTACAGATAAATTTGAAATTATTTTTCGATTCCGCTTTTTCCAAAGAACAACCTTTTAGAAGCCCTTTTTCTTAAATGTCAGATATACATATATCAAAACTAAACACCTGTAAGCTCCGACACATTCAATGTTGAAAAAAAAGGTTCAACAAAGTCAGGGAGATATTTGTAATATGATAATATCTTCAAATCACATCCTATATATACGACATATACTCCTTTTTTCTTTTACTTTGCCTCAATTATTGTCTGGAAAAAGGTTTGATTTTTCTACAGAATGAATATAATTGTGTTTTGTGAGGTATTGGTCCTTTTTACGTTATGCACAGGGAATCAGGAAACTCAGAACATCCATGGTAAGAGGTTAGAAAAAAGAAGCAAAGTATTGGAAAACTTATTAGAGAAATAGTGTAAAGTAAAATTGAAAAGTGTAATAGAGAAGAATTGATTCTGAAGCTTAATGCGTACGGTGTGGGTTGGGGTTGTCAGAGCGAGAAAAGAAAGAAAAATTAAATTTGCTTTAATCCATATGTTATAAAACTAAGATGTTTCGTTCTAGACCTGCTAGAAAAACTCTTGAAAACCAAACTAACATACTGCATGGAGACATACCAACAACGTTATCGAATCTGCCAAAATTTCAAACATCAAAGTTGATGTATTGTCTACCTATGTTTTGAACGGAAGCATTGAAAGCAAGTACACTGTATTTTGATTTTTAACTTAAGTTTATATACTGTGCTACTGGAAATAAATAATCTTGTGTTGGAATTACTGATGTAAAGATTTAGAATACAACATCAGAAATTGATTATTTCTACACTTTTATAGAACAATCAGTAAACAAGCAATTTAATTTTTGTTAATAACAATTTTTAACTATTTATATTAACTATCAAACTAAGTATTTTTTGTACATGCATCATATATATTGTATCTTTAGAAAGGGAAGAAAAGAGTTGATTGTTCAGAGATTTTGAAAAATGATCTCAGCGTGAAAGGCAGCAATGGAGTTTATACAATTTATCCGGATCATACCAACGCGAAGAAGGTTTTCTGTGACATGACGACCAACGGCGGGGGATGGACTGTACATGTTTGTTTTTTGGGGTTTTATTTGGTATTTTTTTGTTTCTTTGTTTGTTTGTTTGTTTTTGTCTTTTTTTCGGGGTTTTTTGGGAGGGGGGGGGGGGGGGGGCTTTTATGGGATCCAATAATGTGTCGTAAATATGATTTGTATTTCATGAACTCAAGATCATAATTATAAAAACAGATGTTACTTCTGAAGATATTATATTGATGCAATATAATCCAGTGTAAAATGTTTGATTTTATTTTGACCAATGATTTAAATACTGTTCAGGTTATACAAAAACGGATAGGTGGTTCAACAGATTCTTACAGAACGTGGAAAGAATACAAGGAAGGGTTTGGAAATCCATCCCGCAATTACTGGATTGGTAATTAAAAGTGCATATTTTATTAACATGCCTTGTTGGTTGTTCAGAAACTTTGTGATCAATGCATTTAAAAAAAACCCGGAACTCTTGCACAAATTTTTTGCCATTGTTTTCTCTTTATCAATTTGTTTGAGTTGCTGGTAAAATTAGGAATATTAAATAAGACTATAACACACGGCGCACACAATATATGAAAGGTATTTTCAAAGTAAATATCTCCGTTAACTTCCATTTGAGTTTGCACCATTCATTTTTTGCATTACTTGAAACTATAGGATCTCACTATTGGAATGTGAGAGCATTTGCATTGTTAAAGCTGTTCAGGAAGTAGGATATCTTAAGTATAAAACATGCAATTAAATGCTGACGAACTTTTTGACGACGTTTATTGGTAAAATTTTAGAAAACGAAATGTTAAGAAACATGAAATGAACTTATTAAACAAAATCTTTGAAACAACTACCTTAAATTATTTTCAGTATGTGACGAAGCATAAACACGCACGCACACATATAACTAACATTTTAATAAAATGCTCAATAATTTCATTTTGCATTTGATGCACTTTAATTCTACACTGCATATCACAGAGTGTGTATTTTAATGTAATATTCGTAACCTGACGCTAAGACTGTCATAACATAACATGTTTGTGTGGATATTGTATTTTTACAAAAAAATATTTACATTTGCAAATATGCTTCTTTATATGAACCTATAGAATAGCGAAAACGTTCAATTCTGTGTGAAAGTTTCCGTGACGTCACAATGATAATCGCACCGCATATCGCTTGTCGCTTGGATTATTGTAAACATAAAACCTCGGTAATTTTAACAGTTCCGAACGATTTGTCTCTCTCAAACGTAAATATAAGTAATAAACAGCAATGTTAAAAAGTTCAGGATTTGACCACGTGACCAACCAACTTCATATCACGGTGAACTTTTTAAATTGCTGTTTATTTCTTTTTTAAAAAATCAGACTATCAACCCCGTTACTTGTTGTCTATAAACGATTAATTAAATAGTAGAAAGACGTTGAATGAATTATGAATTGCGTTGTTAATTTTTCCCCCTCTGAACTCGTGCATAGTTCCTGTAGTGCTGTGTATATTAGCTAATAATAGTTTAAAACTACTTATAGAAATGTCAATTTTACAAGTTGTTTTAAATATCAATTTGATATGGTATTCTTTTGATCCTACCTCTTTGTCCTTTGGACTTTTGATTTTTTTGAACACTGTTCGTTATTACCACATTTCATTTTTGTCCAGCATTTTTAAAAGCCATTAATATTTTACTTTTAGATGGTGCTTTTATTTTTGATTGATCTGTTCGGTAATGCTGTTATTCATCAGCTAACAAAGAACAGTCCCCAAAAACTTCGTGTTCATCTTCAAAGATATTCTGGAGAAAAAGGTTATGCGGAACATTCAAATTTCGCCGTAGGAAACGAACACAGCAAATATAAAATACCACTGTTGGGATATATCGGGACTATTGGTATGTGAATTTATATATTATATATTATAAAATTTACCAACAGAATTAGAATTCAGAGTTAAAACCACGAAGTGTTAAAATGCACCTAGATATCATTAAGGATATAATATCAATATCATAAAACTTTATGTGTGATTATTTAAAAATACAATGTGTATTAATGAATATTTTTAAAGAAGGATCATAACGTAATGTAGACTGAAATTTATTTATGCAGTAACATTTTTTTTCGCGATTTACAATGATAACCTGATTTGCTTTGACTTATTTTCGTAACCAAGTCTTTGGATATTACCATACGAATAAATATTAAGAGACTGATGTGAGGGGAAAATATTTGCCATTGACATAGTATTCCCAAACAACGCGGAATTTTTCTTACACATGAAAATAAAAATTGCTTAGAGTATACGAAATTCTTCTTTACCGTCTACGTACATGCCTATATTTTTATCGTATTAGAAAAAGCTTCATTTTAACTTGTGGTATTTTGATGCTAGGAAACAGTCTAAACACTCAGAATGGAATGATGTTTACCACAAAAGAACAAGACAATGACAAGATCGGCAGTAAAAATTGTGCGAATGACTACTATGGTGGATGGTGGTATAATAAGTGTCATGCTACAAATTTAAATGGCCTGTATGCTAAATCAGCTTTGAATGACCCAAAGTATAACACTTGGAACTTGGAACTCTAATCACGAAGCTTTGAAAACAACAGTCATGATGATACGTTCAGTACAGTTTTGAAAGAATGCTTGACTGATATAGAAAAACTACAATTAATAAAGGGAATTCAAATCTTGGTATTTATATATGGCGCGCAGACTAATGTCTTTTTTTTTTTGTTATTCTTGAATTTTATTGTATTTTTCATTCAACATGTATGTAATAAGTTAACTAATATTCTTAGTGATCTCTTCATTAAACATGTACCATAAATATTCGTATAAACACATAATGTTCTGCCAAACTACACACAATATGTAAATAAAAGTTGTTCACCATATCAATATTTTTCTATATAAGTTTTGAGATACATGTATTATCAGCATCACAGCAAACCAAGGTCATTTATGGTAGATCCTTCTCCATGGATCTGGAGAAATCTCTGCTGACCATGCTGACACTGCCCATGGCTTGAGATAATGATAATCAGGCTTTGCAGATTTGATGGAGTTTTTTTTCTTTTATTTACACGAGCAAACAAAGAATACATTAACTTCAACAATTAGCGTACAGACATATTGACTGTGTAATTCCTTAATTTTTATATTAATGCTGCAAATAAGTGTACATGTTCTCATTGAGATGAAATTAAAAAATCTTTTTCTATCTTAAAAGCAACATATCATCACCTACAAAAAAATAAATAAAATGTTGAATTTTGGTAGATAATTTCTGATCTTTTATGAAATAAAGATAAAGACGTCGATAATCTTTAGAGTTGCTTAACTAGGACTCATATTTAATGTTTGCGTATAATATACATGTGTACACAAATGAACACCTTTGTATAAAACTAGTAAAACTGGTTTATATTTTTCTTTAAGTACAAATTAATATTATAAATAGAAATATATGAAGTAAATGTACATGTAATACCCTGGCTAACCCGGAGGACAAACACCTCTACATACAGTCCATCACATGGTCCCCGGGTGTAGCACAAATACACATAGGCAGACCGTAAGTGTATAGGGTGTGCAACAGTTATCACCATATATCTATTAAGCTTTTAAGTTTTGTTGTATATTTCGATGATTTTAAGTACATTGAAATGCAATTCATATCTTTTATTAAATAATTCTTTACGTACTCTCTCAGACTTTGAGAGGTCTCATCTTTCTTCTCAAATCTACATAACATCTTAAATTTGTAAATTCTATAAGCAACATAAGATATAATATTATTCAAAAACTGTACCTTTTAATTATTTTCATAATAGAATCCTATAATTCCACAATGTCTAATGTACTGTTTAGCAATCATCTACATGTGAAAAAATTGTGACATAGGCCAAAATGAGCTTTTCTGATTAAACTTTGTCCGTTGGCTGTCGTCGTTGTCGTTGTCATCTTCGTATACCTTTTACATTTTAATCTCGTTCTCCAGAACCACTGCGGAGGTCACCTGTTTCACCAATGTATTGCTTAGAGCAAACTTTGCAACTAATGGCTTTTAAAACTGTCCGTGTTGGTGCTGTGCTTGCACAGAAGGCATCTGGCGTCAAAACATGTTTTAAAACCCCCATTTGGTAACGGGTTGTCTAATCTTTCTCTCACTACCATGTCCTTAACATGTTTTAATTGTTTTCATTATAACGGCCTTTATGCGACTTGAGCTTTGACTGACTCAAAGAACACTGCTACGTATATTTGGAAGTCTTAACATGATACTTTGAAAACAAATCTCATGATGATACGTCCAGTACAATTGTGATATACAAATATGTAGAAGAAATAACTTTTAATTTAAATTCAATACAAATTTTCATTTGTTTTAAATTAAACTATTCTATTAAGAAAATTTCGTTGTTTGTAAGAACAGACTATATACTTCTATTTAGAGGACCCCAAGTCACACTAATTGCTGCAGGTCACCAATCCCGACGACAGCCACCTAAATTCTGTATATACAGACTGTATACGTAATGTTACGCAATTCCCCGTCCTCAGTTGGTCAACTGACACTTTGCTAAATTTTAACAAGTGATGGATTCCCAAGTTTATATGATCATGTTTATCTTCAAATCCCGAGTTTTGAACGAATGACATAAATTTTGGTCGACCCACTGAACAACATACTTTTGCTAAATCGGATAGGAAAGTCAGTTTTAAAATACACACGATTTTAACTAACATTATTTATCAACATGAGTTTGTTGTTCATTAAACGAATTATTTCAACGTATTTAAGAAAGATGGTTAAGTGTAAGAAATGTTTTAAAGCTAAGAATTAATTATGAAAAAATTGCAAATAAAACGCCAAGTGTTATGCCCATTTACGAGGCTAAATAATACACTATGGTGAAATGTTTAATTGATAGCCGATAATTGTCAACGATGAATGCGCCAAACACAAATATTTAACGCTATCGGAAGTATACAAAATTCTTTATTAGCATAATTACACGTTCCTTTTATTTTCCCCACTTTTTTAAATAATAAATTGAACAATCAACTCCATTTATAAAGTAAATGAATATGAATTGATATTCATTAATTCCCTCTATCATATTTCCCGTGTTAAAAGAAATTGGGGGAGGTAACTCGCGTTAAAAACAAGAACAGTTTTCACCTGAGACTGGTTTCACAATACCGCGACGGTGTAGACAAGGTGGGAAGCAGTACCGCGAGGATGCGCGGTTTTACCTGAGTTACCTGAGCTAAACCGCGATCAATTTCACACCACGAGGACTCGCGGTAAATATGCAAACCGCCTTGACCGTAGTGTATGACATATATCATAAATATCATAATTGTGATATATGATATATATAACGACAAATAAAACGTTTTCTAAAATATAAAAAAGCATAGATAACTTGAGAATTTTTTTCTGAAGCTTGTAGCTTGCCTTGCATGGATATTATAGATATACTTGTACATATATGTAGCAAATTTTGGCCCTAAGCCTATAAGAAGGTCTTAAAGGGGCATGGTCACGATTTTGGTCAAATTCTATCTCTCTGGTTTTATGTTTTACAATGCCTTAGGAATGCATTTCTAATGATCAAATTAAATTGGACAGTCAGTCGTAGAGTAATAAGCAAGATACAAGGTGCACAATTCTTTGTCATGTAAACAAGGTTTGTGCCCTGCTTTTATTTACAAAAGTTCAAAATACCAGTAAAAATCTTTTTCAAGCTGATTTGTCTATTAAGCATAGATAAACAGTTCCTAACGTTAACACATTCATTTTAGGTCTAAAACTGGAATTTTCACTTCAACATCCAAAACGTAAACAAAAGCTTTGTTTACATAGCAAAGAATTCTAAGCTCTGTAACTCGCTTATAACTCAACGAATAACACTCAAATTTTCGTTGCCTATCAAAAATGCCTTACTGAGGCATTATAAACATTAGAATTGGAAAAATAAATTTTGACAAAAATTGTGACCATGCCCCTTTAAATTTAATTCAGAAGTAAGATACCATGTCACAACGCACTTTGCACTTTGAAAAAAATGTTTTCAAAGTGCGTTAAATTTGAGACCAAGTCAACGTAATTTGAAAAAAAAAATTTACTTTTTCAAAGTGCATTGATATGGTTGATATTAACGCACTTTGAAAATAATTGTGCAAGGTGAAGTCGAAGTCGTTAAGACCCTCAAATATTATAGTTAAATTCTTAACCTTGTTTTGCTCGAAAAGACATTGAAAAGAGAAACCCATGAGCTTTTTAACTTTTATAAATATCAATTTCGTAATGAAAAGGCTTGTCAATAATATCATTTAATGTAATAATTTACACATGAAGAAAAATAGTTCAAGAATTAATTAAGATTTGTATATCACAATATTATATGGGCTGCACCAATTAGTCGGCAGATGTTCTTCCAAATAATTTATCTTTTTACTTTGAGAAAACTCTCTAAAGAAAAAAGAAAATGATATTAAGGGACACAATAGCTGATCTATATACAGACTTTATAGGCTAATGAACAAAAATAATGACAAAGTATATTAAATACAATACTAGTATATTTTTGAGAATTAGTGCCAAAAAGTGCAGGCTCAAATATTCATTATTGAGTTGATATCTTTTAATGTCTGTTCATGTAACTATCTTACTTTATATATCAAAATAATGTATTTGGTTTGAATTTGAGAAGGAGATTAATTGTATGTTTAGAATCCTGCAGATATATATTTTTGGAATTGATATGCAGTTTTTGGAAAAAAAGATAATGCAGACACATTCTTCAAGTAATTAATATAAATCTTTTATTAGAAATTGTACTGTATCCTATGTTGTCCACTCCCTATTTCCAATGATTCTAGACCATATTAAACAGTGTTTACAAAAGAAATATAAACACTTAATCTGAATAAAACGATATCAGTCAAGAACGAAGCCCATATTTTGTGATTTATACATTTTTTTTTAAAGTGCGTTCAGTGTCTTGATAGGAAAATATGTTGATGTACACTCATAACGCACTTTAAAAAACATGCAAAGTGCGTTGACTTGGTCCCAAAGTTAACGCACTTTGGAAAAAAATTTCAAAGTGCGTTGATTGTGTCCAAAATTTTAAGCACTTTGACATTTTTTTTTTCAAAGTGCGTAAATTTTTTTAAGTGCGTTGCCATATACATTATTGTGTAATTTTACATGTACTGTGGTACTGTCAGTATTCGCTGAGCCAAGTTCATCAAAGAAAGGAAACACAAGAGGCCCATGTATCACATCGCTAACCTGAACAACAGTTCTTGCATCGTACTCTTTCGAAATATTTTATACCAAACTCTTTTTAAAATATTGACTTTAAACTCACAAAAATTTGACAATACGTTCAACAATATCTTTGGACAACTTAAGATCTAAGATGCGTCAATGACGAATTTTAATATCCTAAGCCTTAACATATCAAAGATAACATAATTGTAAAGTGAACTATAAATAAAGATCTGTCACGTGACGCTGAGCCGTGAGGACGTGTGTGTTCCACGCTCCGTGTTTTTTGGCAATATTTGAAGGATTTAAAGGCTTTTTGGCTGAATCTCCTTCGCTAATTTTGTATATATTGTGTTTGTATTTCTTTGAATCATCATTTTCAATCAATTTTGGATTTATTTCGACTGGTTTTTAAAAAAAACCTGTGTAAAACATTGTGATTTGTATTCAACGCATCGATCACCGAATGTGTTCCGAGTGAAACTCTCTTACCTAACGGGAAACGAACGGTAACATTGATTGTCCTTTAAAAATGGAGCTTCTGAAACCTATCTATTTTAAGGACAAAGAAATCCACGTGATTACAACAAATGAAGCTAATCGTGTTTCTGATTATGAACTCTCTGTGGCAACAAGCAAAGTTGTGAACGATATTCAATGCATTCAAAAAGACAGAGGTCTATGGCGGGTCTATGTCAAATCGTCCAACAGCAGATCAAAACTTCTACAGGAAGGCTTTGATATCAGAAACAGGCACATTAGTGTATATGACACCAACCCCTTCTCCGCAGGTACCAATGAACCGTCTGAGCAGGTGCTCAAAATTACGGCCCAAGGAGTCCCTCTGTCCGTAGATGATGATGAAATCATGAAAATGCTAAAGCAGTTTGATCTAAATTTCACCAGTGGCTTAAAGTATGAAAATATTAGGCACCCCGAAACAAGAAAAATGACTGGAATTTTGAATGGTAATCGCTTTATCTATGTTAGCGCTCTTCCGGATGGCAAATTTCTGCCCCGTCAATGCAAATGCGCAGGGTTGCAGTGTTTCCTATACCACTACGGTCAACCTTCAAATAAACGCACCCCACTTTGTACTAACTGCTGGGAGGCTACCCACTATAAAAGAGACTGCCCTAACTCGTCCAGATGTAAGGTTTGTAAGAAGGGCGGACACTCCCTGGGTGACGATACATGTGACCATTACACAGCACCTTTAGCCAAAGTTGTACCTTTTGCGGGGGCTTCTGATACCCTATCCAATTTTTCCCATGCGAAATAAAAGCATTTGGTGTTACTCACAAATCGTCAGAACACGCGTTTCAATATGTGAAAGCTGTACGAAGTGGTGATATTCCCAAAGCAAACGCAATTCAGTCTGCGACTTCTGCATTAGATGCAAAAAAAATTGGTAAGACCATCTCGAATTCTACTTGTTTTGAAACTGAAAAACTAGCTTTGATGACGGAAATAATAGAAGCGAAATTCGACCAGGTATCGGCTTTCCGTGAGGCTTTGCGCAAAG
The DNA here is from genome assembly GCA_033439105.1 of Magallana nippona. Taxonomy (NCBI): domain Eukaryota; kingdom Metazoa; phylum Mollusca; class Bivalvia; order Ostreida; family Ostreidae; genus Magallana; species Magallana nippona. The sequence continues at coordinate 51,692,350 of CM065919.1, forward strand.
CAAAAAAATCAACAATCTTCGTTGAAGCAACCTACGATGATTTCTGGGCGTCCGGCCTGGACAAAGAAGGAACGATCCATACCCATCCCACTGCCTGGCCCGGTCAGAACAAGTTGGGGGAAATCCTGGCTAACGTCGCTTCATCTCATTCTAACGACAACCGAACCACCCAGCGCTCGAATTCCGCACCGCGAATGTGCAAAGACAGCTCCCAGCGGGCCATCTCCAGTATGCTCAGCGAGCTCAGAACCCCGAGAAAGCGCGATAGCTCCGGTACCCGGAAAAATTCGCCAAAGTCACAGTCGAAACAAGCTAGCAGTGATGGTAAAATTTCATGTGAATTTTTAGAAATAGTCAATCCGACTAACTGATCATTTGAGAAAAATGGCCTTACAAGAGAATACCTGTGTGGACTGTTACATAGGTATACATATTTATTACTTTTTGTTTTCTTAAACAACAAATATGGCTATGCTTAAATTCATTTCAATTAATACGAGAGGTTTAAACTCTAAAGAAAAAAGAGATAAATTTTACAGTTGGATAATTGATACAAATATCGATGTTATTTTGATTCAAGAAACGCATTTTGTAGAAAAAACGTTTTTCAGTACGATTATGCTTGGAATGGAAAATCTATACATTGCTTTTCTGACTCACCTTTTAGTAGAGGCGTATCTATTTTGTTTAAAAAGGGGTTAGATATTGATATAAAAAATATACATAAGACCAGTGATGGCAGAAAAATACTGATCAATTTTAATATTGGTGATATTTCCTATAGTTTAGTTAATATTTATGTACCGAACAAAAAAACCTGCAGAATTGATTTTTTAAAAGGAATAAAAAGATTTATCATTAAGAATTCTATAAACACAGAGAATATTATCCTATGTGGAGATTTTAACTGTCATCTTGATGGGGAAAATACTGACAAAAGTTCAAAAATATTGAGCGACATTATTGTTAGTTTGCATTTAAATGACTTATGGAAAGATAAATATGTAAATAGTAATGGTTACACCTGGCAAACAATATTCCAAAAAGCCGTATAGATTATATCTTTATAACCACATCTTTGTTGATAAAAATAAAACAAATAAGTATTTGTAGAATTCCCGGTACTCATAATAACGGGACCAGAATGTCTGACCATAGAGCAATAAAATTTCATTTATCTGTATATGATAATGAACGGGGAAAGGGGTACTGGAAACTAAATACGTCACTTTTAGAATGTAATGAATATAAACGTCAAGTCAACAAAATAATCACAGATATAAGTAAAGACGAAGGTTCTTCTATTGATAAATGGGAGTCTCTAAAAATATCAATTAAAGATTTTTCTATAGCTTTTTCCGTCAAACGCCAAAAAACATATAAACAATTAATATTCCAAATTGAACAAGAAATTTCCGAAATTGAAAATTCTAACTATATAGCAATGGATATGAACAGAAAACGTGAATTAGAAAATAAGCTAAACAATCTATATGATAAAAAAGCACAAGGAGCACAAATTCGCTCGAGAGCAAAATGGGTTATTGATGGTGAAAAAAATACTAAATATTTTCTCAGTTTAGAAAAGAAGCACCAAACACAAAATGTTATCCACGAAGTTTTAAGCGAAAATAATCTTCTCACAGAAGAAGGCGATATTCTTGGTGAAATGTGTGACTACTATGAAAACCTATATAGTTCAAAACGAATATCAAATGAAGACATCGAATTATATTCAAAAAATTGTAAAGTAAATACACTATCTGAAACTGATAAAAATATGTGTGATGCATTTCCGTCAATGAATGAGTGTAAAGAAACCGTTATGAATTTAAAATCAAATAAATCCCCGGGCCTCGATGGTATACCAAATGAATTTTATCAATGTTTTTGGCATCAATTATCCCCCTTATTTTATAACATGATAAAGGAAATTTTTTTGAACGGAAAAATGACATTTTCTCAAAGACTTGCAGTTATCTCCCTTATACATAAAAAAGGAAGAAAAAATGATTTAAAAAATTACCGACCAATTAGTCTTACTAATACAGATTACAAAATCATAGCATTCATTTTTGCACGTAGATTGCAAACCTTTATTTCAAAGCAAATTGGTAATGAGCAAACAGCTTATATAAAAGGCCGATATATAGGTATTAATGCCCGGTTTATTTTAGATATTTTTGAATATTGTGAAAATTTTAACAAGGAGGGGATCCTGTTATTTTTAGACTTTGAAAAAGCTTTTGATTCAGTAGAATGGAATTTTTTATTTAAAACACTAGAAAAATTCAACTTTGGGGAACACTTTTTAAATTGGATAAAAATTCTATATCAAAGTCCAATATTTAGATTAAAGAATAACGGATGGATTTCAAAAACATGCGAAATGAAAAGGGGAATAAGACAGGGATGTCCAATATCAGCAATTCTATATCTTTTTGTTGCCGAAATTTTATCTGAAAAAATAAAGAATAATGAAAATATACAAGGTTTTAAAGCTAACTTTATGGAAAAAGAAGTAAAAAATATACAACATGCCGACGACATGACATTAACTCTACAGAATATTGAATCACTTAAACATGCTTTGGAAACGGTAAACAAGTTCTGTATTCATGCAGGATCTAAGGTTAACATAAGTAAAACTGAATGTATTGTGCTTGGTCCTTTTAAAAATACATGTATGTTTACAGAAATCGAGGGAATAACGGTCACGAATAAATCAGTAAAATGCTTAGGTATTCATGTAGGTCATGATAAAATTGAATGTTATAATAAAAATTGGATGAAAATTTATCATGATATCGACATTTTATTCGAATCTTGGAAAAAAAGAAAATTAACATTATTTGGGAAATGCACCGTAATAAACTCTTTAGCACTATCAAAGCTCATATATGTTGCAAGTATTTTGGAATTTCCAGATGAAGACTATATTAAAAGCATTAATAAATTAATCTATAATTTCATTTGGAATAAAACTGATAGGATTAAAAGAAATACGTTAATTGGCCATGTAAAAGAAGGCGGACTAGGCATCACTGACGTCGATTCTAAGATTAAAGCGTTAAAAGCCTCATGGGTCCCTAGATTAAAAGAAACAAAACATTGTATTAAGAATTACGTAAGTAGTTATTGCACTCCAATCAACATAGACATGGACTATTTAATTAATACAACTGAAAATAAAATTGAAAATTATGAAATAATAAAAACTATGCCACTATTCTATAAACAAGCTTTCACCTGCTTCAACACATGCAAAGACTTACAAAACAAATTAAGCCCGGAAACATTTTTGAAGCAACCGATATGGTCAAACTTGATGTTTTTATATAAAGGGAAAACAATTTTCTTCAAAACTTGGCTTAAAAGTAATATTTTGTTTGTTAAAGACTTATACTCTGAGGCGGGAACTTTAAAATCAGTTGAGGAAATAGCAAACGTATTGATAAACAAAAATAACTGGCTATGCGAATATAAAATAATTAAAACAATTTTCAAGAATTATGAAAACAAATTTGATCTTAGAGTTTGCCGATATATGAAACAAGTACATATAACAAGTACTTATATACCCCTTCGTACAGTAAATACTCAACAAAAGATTTCTATAATCAGTTTATAAAGAAGAAATTTCAAATACCAAACATGCAATCAAAGTACAATAAAGAATTTGATATTCTCAAAAGCGACTGGGGAAATATCTATATGAATAAAATTGTTTTGCTACAAGACAAAAAGATTTCGGAATTTAATTACAAATTGTTAAATAATTTACTTTCAAATAATTATTTTGTAAGTAAGATTAACAAAAATTGTGATTGTATGTGTAAAATATGTACAGAAAAAGTTGAAAATTCACACCACCTTATTTTTGAGTGTGTGAATGTACAACATACATGGAAGATAGTGAGTAATATTTTGGGTTTTGATGCTAAATGGAAACACATAGTTATTGGCTTTTACTTTTTTTTTTTGTAGTTTTTGGGTTTTGTAGATTAGAAAATATTGTTGAAACATCAGAAGGAATTGTATGTAATTTGAAACAATGCATTCAGAAATACTTAGAAATTCTACATTATATTGGAAATACTAGATATTCTTCTTTCTTCAAAACGCTCTTGATTAAACTGTAGCTAATTTTTATTATGTCGCCATGGGAGATCTGGCCCATGGTTTTTCACATAAATAGGGAGGTAAAATATAGACTCTGTGATGCCGATGGATCTACCTCCCTACAAAACGCTTTTCATTACAACCTATTGACTTCAATATTTCTGTACACTTCTCTTTATTCAGAATATCTTGATCAATTAACATTAATATTATCAATGTAAAAAAACTATGATTTTGTATAAAATATTTTTGTAACTTTATATTTATATACAGTACTTCAACAGATATAATAGGTGTCATTACTACTACTATTACTATTATTATTACTATTATTATCATTATCATTGTTATTATCATTATTATTATTATTATTATTATTATTATTAATAATAATATTATTATTATTATTATAATTATCATCATCATTATATATTTATTACTACATATACATGTGAACATTGTTTTGTAACATGTTCTTTTGTAAATAAATATCTGGAGGAAAAAAAAAAAAAAAAACCTATAAATAAAGATAAAAAGTGAAGAAGGTCACCGCGACCTTGATATGAGGATATAGAGAAATATAACTAAACTTAGCATTGGATTTCATAAGAAGATTGTAAATATTTTTCCTATATACTTTTATGTTGAACATTGAACCAATCTTTGTGGCCCAGTATTGGTCTGGGGGTTAAGGTTTAAACAGTTTTGAATCTACTCTATCTTAGGGTGCTTGCATAGTAATCTCACAAATTACAGCATTGTTCTTCAGAAAACATTTCTGACACGTTTTCCTCAAGGTTAAAACAGTTTTGAATATGATGTGTGTGTGTGTGTGTGTGTGTGTGTGTGTGTGTGTGTGTGTGTGTGTGTGGCTGTATTAAATTATTACCATTCTTGTGGCCCCCAGTATTAGTCAGGGTGTCATGGTTTGAACAACGTATGAATAATGAACAATTTAGAATCTTTACCTGAAGATGTTTGCATAGTAATCTCAAAATTGTAGCATTACAATTCTTAAGAATAAGATTTTTAAACATATCCCAATATATTTCTATGTTAAACTTTGAACCCCTCTTTGCGCCCAATCTTGGTAGAGAGTAGCGGTTTTTTACAATTAAAACTCTTCACTATATATACAAGCTTTGGTGTAATATTGAAATGTGGTAATAACGAACAGTGTTCAAAAAATCAAAAGTCAAAGAAAAGATAGAAAACAGGAGCAGAGCAAAAACGGACCTAAAAAAAATTAGAGGTAGGATCAGGTGCCATGGAGGGGTGAGCATCCGCTGACCGGTCACACACGGCGGGTGCTCTTTGTCGTAATCGGGTAAACAGAAACATCGGTGATTAATAATTGCCTAACAATAAGTATGAAAAACACCAGTCAGCATTCGACCTTGCGGAAGATTGTATTTGCTAACAATGTCGGTGTATCGACCATAGAACTTGCGAAATGAAGACTTCAATCGAGAATGTTGATAATCTTGTTATATCAACTTGTTTGTCAGTTGCTTGCCTCATTTTAGAAATTGTTCATACGTAGAGCATGCCTTGTGTATCGAATCAACTGATAGACAAAAATCCATATTCAGGTGATGAAGGTATATTGCTACATCAGTAGGGAAAGTTGATGATAGAGATATTGAAGTCATCACGTTGGCAGTAGTATGTGAGAAGAAGAGTTTTTTAAGAAACAGACCCCATTTTCTCTGTTTTGTGATTATCTCCTATTTAAAAAAGGGTTTGGTTTTTATTTTAACAAATTAAAATTCCCTTTCCATGAGAATGCTTTGCACGAAGTTTGGTTAAATTTGAAAAGAAATAAAAAAAATGTGAAAAGTTTACAGACATACGGACGGGCAGATAGACAGACGGACGGACGACGGACAACAAGTGATCAGAAAAGCTCACTTTAACCTTCCGTTCATGTGAGCTAAAAATGAGGATCTTATGAGGATCTTATGGCCTATGATAGTAAGATAAAAAAATGTATTGTTGTGTTCTGTCAACGACTGTATATAACATAATGAGCTTCGTTTAATTATATGTCACACTATATTGATCAATTTTGTATCCTACGGTATGAATATTTTATCATATTATTTTGATTTATATCATATGATATTGTATTATGTCATTGATTAGTATCATATTAAATGATATAATTCAACTGTGTATCATATACAAGTAATTAACATAAATTGTATATTGTGATTTAAACTGATGAAATTCTTTAACACAAAATCTTTGTCTTATATATAAATAAACTACGAGGCAATATTATAGAAATAGGCATCATATGGTAGTAATAGTATTTTATATATCAACAAGCATATCTGCACGATTTTAGCATCATTGATAATCGAGATCAGGCTCTGTTTTCTTTAAGCTGACCTTATGTTACATATCAATATTAAAATGTAACATGAAAATCATAATTGGATAGGACAAGTATTTTCTTCCTACATTAAAATGTACAGTACATGTTCTAGCATCAGAATAAGTAGGATCAACGTCGGTATCTGAAGCTACAACTTAAATTAATAAAAACTTTTAAAATATTTAAATTAACATTGCACGGCTAAATGGGTTGTCACCGGAATTTACTTCGATATGAAACCAGCCTTAAGACTAAGTCACTTGAAGTGCTCCAAAAAATAACATTTACTAGCATCAAGATAATCGAAATTAAGCTTTGTATCTGAAGCTAGCTCTGTACTTCAAGTACAATGTACATACCAGTAGTTAAATCAATAACTGAATAAGTTGGGACCACTCGATACCTGCCATGGTGCTCAGGACGACGTTTATTATGTTTTATTGATTATCATAATACAGTGGAATCATTAGAATTCGTGGTGGCTCAAGTTTCGTGGTATTCGTGGGTAGCCCCCCTCCCCCCCCCCCCCCCCCCCCCACTAATTTACATCCTCGACGAAAACAAATTTTAAAAAAGTTGGTTATCTTACTGAAAGTGAAAACCGACACATCCACGAAATTACATTCCAACGAATAAGCAAAAATCCACGAAATTTGGACCGCACGAATTTAAATGATTCCACATTATTTGTTGGCAAAATGTAACCAAGAGATCGTTCTGCAATGATATACACAACACAATACATGCAAATGTACATACATAAATAAAATTTAAAAGCAAATAAATTTTAAATAAGTGTAAAAATAGGTATTTAATACATAAGCTAAACGTGGCAAACAATCGATATTAATCCGTGAATTAACTTTGTATGGAGATCATGTTCTCTATATCAGGTTTCATTTTAACGCGTTTTGAATCATATTACCCACCATATATACAACACGTGATTTTTCATTAGTTCTTTTCATTAGAGGAAGATAGACACAGCAAGTAACAGTATTTGAAAGTTAATTTTGTTCACACTATGAAGATACTGGTATTTTGTGTGGCTCTCTGCGTTTCTTTTTTCGGATATCAGGAAAATCCCAATATTCCAGGTAATTTCAAACAATTTTGATATATTACATTTATTAAAAATAAAAATCAATGATATTCAATTAATCATTATAACATAAATCTTATCAATAAGGCGTGTAAGTTGTTAAACGTTATAAACTAGTTATGGATATCAGCGTTGTTTCGTTTTAGACTTAATAGGAAAATTCTTGAAAAACAAAGAAACATCATGGACACTAACCAATTCCCAGATTAAATCATCAGAAAAGTCTATCAAGTCCATCAAAATTCAAGTTTTGTCTACTTATGTTCTAAGTGGGGGCGATGATAATAAGTATACATACTGTTTGCATCAGGTAAGAAAATAAGAGAATTGAATGTGCTAATCCACATCGGCTCTTTCAGATTAAAGGGTTACGAAGACGGCCTAAATGCATTTATATAGTATACATAATGATAATTACATTTTACTTCTTTGAGGGCATTGCAGAAAAAATACAGATAAATTGCGTAATCAGCAATGACCAAAACAACTACATGTATATCGATAAACTGTACCACTTCAGTTGACTTGATGGCAATGTATCAACCTGTATCAACTTGTAATTCATGTACCATAAAAATAGTATCAACCCCTTCTTCGTTAATTTAAAATATCACAGATTTAATAATTCTTCTTCAAAGTCAATGTTCGCATTATATCAGGTATGCATTAGTCTAAATGAATATAACAAACACCGCTTTTTAGAAGAAAAACATGTGGACTGCTCAGAGATTTTGCTGAATGACCCTAGCGTGAGAAACCAAGATGGAGTTTATCCGGATCATGCCAACGCAAAGAAGGTTTACTGTGACATGACGACTGACGGCGGGGGATGGACTGTACGTGCTTTTGGTTGTATTTTTTAACCTTTGTTTGCAGATTGTGCTTTTTATGCAACGCGGACTAAATGAACGTTCTTCTGATATTCCATATGTATTTTGAATCAAGTTTCATAACTTATTTCTACATTCTACGAACATATCATCATTTCACATTTTAAACGAGTGCATTACTAGATGCATGTGGTAATAACGATTACAATTCAGAAGTAATTTCATTTCTTCGTAGGTTATACAAAAAAGGGTCGATGGTTCAACAGGATTTTACAAAACATGGAAAGAATATAGAGAAGGGTTTGGAAACGCATCCCGCGATTACTGGATCGGTAAAACCATTGAACCATTCTGTATTGTTTAGTAATGTTTAAAAATATGGATTGTAACAAATCTCTGGAGCAATTCATTTAAAACACCGTTATATAAGACTGTTATTCACTTTTTTCTTTATTATTTTCAGAGCAGATTTTCCTCAAGAATTCAAATATTGTCTATATAAATCTTTGTTAACATAGGTAATGATATCATTCATCAACTAACAAGACAGCCCAGCAACACTTCGTGTTGATCTTCAAAGATTTTCAGGAGAGAAAGGCCATGCAGAATACTCCAAATTTGCTGTTGGTGATGAGAACAGCAAATTTAAGTTGACATTGTCTGGATATAGTGGGAACATAGGTGAGTGTTTCATTTTCTAACATGTTATTTTGACCATTCATATCGTAGAAACAAAATATACGAATCGCCAATACTGACTAACTGCATATCAATGACAAATGAAACTTTTTCTTTATAAATGTTTTGTATACATGTAATTCTACTTATTATATGCACGATATCAAAGAAATTCATATCATTAATGATTAAATACATAACCTTGAACATCATATACATATTAAGACCTCAAATCAGTATGATACAAAACAGAAATTGATGATTGATACAGACAGTGCATTTTACATTCACAATTAAACAGGTCGGGGAAACTATTTTCTGTGACGTCGGGATAAATTTACATACTAAATGAGGCACCGACGTAATTGACACACTGACCAATCAGCTCAATTGAAATTTTTTATGAATTGACGTTCCCGCAGTCATTTGAAATTTAGTCGTAAATTAGTCTAAACCACGTGTTTATTGTAAAAAGTAAACATGTAGTAAATCACATGTGTTGCTTTTTATTCACTGATTGGACAATTGTTCGCGGTATGCATCGCTCTGCGCAATGACAATAATATCCACATAAGGTAGTTTCCCCGACCTGTTAAAACCTAACACTTGAATTCAAACGTTATTTTATTAAGATGCTTATCGTGTCTTTCTGTTGTTAGGTGACCAGTTTAGTGCTCATAATCAAATGATGTTTTCCACAAAGAATCATGATAATGACTTATATGGAGGTAGCTGTGCACAACTCTACCATGGCGGATGGTGGTATACTAATTGCCATACAACTAATTTGAATGGCCTGTATGCACCTTCAGCTTTGAATTCTCCGAAGTACATCGGTTGGAGATACTTTAGAGGCAAATATGAAGCTTTAAAATCTACACAGATGATGATACGGCCTTAATTTATGATGTTTGAAATTGTAAATGAATACAGCTTCTTGAATATAATATGAAGTTCATCTCATAGTTGATGAAAACAATGTTATAACTTCGAGTCATCTGTAAAAGAGAAAACAAAATAAATATGTTAAAATGCAATAAATTGGGTTTCTGATCTATATATGGTACCAAAAACACCACAAATCGGCATTCAATTATATTTTTCTATTCAAATAAAAGTAACATTACAGTCAAACTTCGTTATCTCGAACTAGATGGGGCTTTTTAAAACTTAAGCTATCCGAGTATTCGAGATATCGAGGTTAAATACTTAAAAAAATAAGTGGTTGGGATTTACAAATCACTTTGACATATCCATTGTAATCGAGATATCAGTGTTCGAGATATCGAAGTTCAACTGTATTTAACATAGCAATTTGGGATCAAAAAAAGAAGGAGGAACCTCCTCTCTGGTCGTGACGTTTATATATACTGTGACGGCTAGTAATTGGTTGGATCTGGAGAACTGGGCATCCAACCGTAATATAGAAGCAGGGAACAACCGTTGCTTCGTTAGAAGAGGCACATTTTCGGTAACGGTAAGAGTTGGCGTAATGAGGTTATGAATACCATTTAACCTTCTTGAAGAGATAACAGTATATTATGATATATCATAGGTCAGGCCTTAAGGAAGATAAATATTCCTATTCCTAGTGAGGAACGTTGTTTTATATCAATACTTATCTTTACTAAAATAAGACTTTAAACTATTCAATTCTGCTTTTTGTGTGATGCTTTCTTTTCATTTGTCTACCACTGAAAAAATTGCAGTCGGAGGTCACAGTTAGAATAAACTAATATTAATTCTGCATTAAAATACCCGAAATTTAATTTTGATAAGGCAATAGACGGAAATTTACTAAGCCATCAAGTTGGATGAACAAAAAACATGGAACAATTCAGTGAGCCTACTTAGTGTACAGTATTGTACATCTATTTAGTTCATATGGTAGCTTACTAGAGTTGCCTCCTCTACTACATGCTTCAATAAGTAACTCGTTTTAATTGCAATTAAAGTCGAATTTTCTCTAAATCATTAAGTCTGTCAAGTTCATATTATATTGATGGGTGGATTAATGGATGGATTATTATCTCTCTGAATTTGATAGATAGGACAAAAATTATCAGAAAGGCATAGCAACACTCATCTGTATTCATTGGAGGAAACAAACATTACAATCTTCTTTTGACAAGAAAGCACATGAAAATATTTTCTTACTAATTAATTTATTATTTACAAATACATGTATTTACAAATATGAATTCAAGTTTGTCAGTCAAAGAAATCTTCTATATCAATATCTGGTTCTAAACGATGATCTTTGAAAGGGGTTAGATCTGTCTGGTTAGGTATAAGGTTCTCAAAGGTTTCTTCTAAATCCGTCTCTCCTATTAGAATAGCACCTTCCATCCGGCCGTCTCGTAGCACAACCTTAAGGTATCGGATGTACAATTGAGCATAAGAGCTCGGGATTTTTCAGGATGAGCTCGGTAGATTACGGAGATTGAAATCAATTTTCAAAATGTCGAATCATTTTTGATTAAACATAATAAAAAGTTAAGAATAAACAACTGCATAAAATGAAGCAAGAATTTTTTTTCTTAATTTTAAAACAAAATATTTCAACTTTTACTCTTACGCTGATTATGACGTTGTAGCACCTTTACGTCATTTGCCGTTGTATAGCGTTATTTCGTTTTCCTGCGGCGCTCTTGCGATAACGTAAAGAAAAAGAACTTCTAATTTATAGAGTGAAGTTTGCAGTGCGTAAGTCACGAAGAATAGGTCGGTTTCATAATTGATTTCGTAGATTTTGTGACTGTGCTCTAACCCTGATAATAACAAATACATGTAATCCCATCATATTACTCACTACTTGCTGGCATTGAGTTGATAATCCATAATTTGAAGTCTGGCAAAATTATGTTTCATACTCAGTTATGAACTCTGTGTGCAATTATTTTAACACATTCTTTCATAACAGGAAAATACCAATTAAGAGCACATATGATTATTGTAGTGATAGAATTTACCTTTCGTTATCCTCAGTAGGATTTCACAGTCGTGGCCAAGACCTTGAGCATTAAACTTTCCCAGGAGAATGACCTGAAAAAATATTTACGAAAAATATCAGAATTCTTTTTCTATGGATAAACATGTATTATCAACAATATAGTCACATCTTACAACTTTATACTAATTAATTTCCAATCATCTTTAAGTAACAGCAAATAATTATCGTTATGACAATAAAGATAATGATATTAATCATTATCCAAAGCATTTGATTTTCTATCCAATAACATTGTTTATAATGGGTTATACTTTCAAATGGAATTATAGGTACATGTAAAACATCCGATGTGAGTTAGCTGTAAATTAGTACTTCAATCCTGATTATAACAAACAGTCACTCACTACATCATTGCATTGCGATCATAATCCATTATTTGAAGTCTGGCAGAATTAGATGTTTTCTGCTTAGTTATAAACTCTGTCATATATATCATTCATATACATATTTTACATAACAGGAAGAGAGTCAAGCGCTTATGGTTATTGAAAATAGAGTTTACCTTTCGTTACCCTCAGTTTCATTTCATAGTTACGGCCAAGACCTTTAGCATTGAACTTTCCTTGTTTGAAAAATTTTTGAAAACCAAATAAACATCATGGAGACACACCGGCAGCGTTATTGAATTTGTCAAAATTGTGAACGATGAAGTTGATGTTTTGTCTACTTATGTTCTGAATGGAAGCAAGTATAGTATGTATATTATTTTGATTAAAATGGGCAAGTTCATTTTTTTAAATAGTTATCGAAAATCGTACCTTCTGTCAAGTTATAAGCGAGATACATAGCTCACATTTTCTTTGTAGCATTTATATAAATAACGTGACATACCGGTAAAACGCTTTTTGTGTAAATTTGTACATGTAGAAATAGATTAACATTAAAACAAAATGACCTGAAACATTTTAATGTGAAATTCGCCTGCACAGCAAATAGTTGGTTTTATTCTGATTTTTAATTTATACACTGTAAAGGTTTAACAGAAAAGGAAAGATGATTCAAAAGATTTTTACAGAACTGGAAAGAAACTGGTTTGGAAAGCCTTCCTTGTACTCTTTCCGAGTTCTGTAAAAATCTGTTGAATCATCTTTCCTTTTCTGTTAAACCTTTACAGTGTATAAATTAAAAATCAGAATCACAATGAATGTGTTTAGGCGTTTCATTAATTCTATGTACACCTGTTTAGTTAATAATGCTATTCCTCATCTCACAAAGGACAGTCCCCAAATTTTCGTGTCAATCTTCAAAGTTTTCTTGAGAAAAAGGTTATGCGGAATAATCCAATTTTGCTGTTGGCGATGAAAGCATCAAATACAAGTTGACAGTATCTAGAAATAGTTGGAACATTGGTGAATTGTTTTGTAAGTGAATACTCTTGTGATATTGAAAAAAGTAAAATTCTTTTAACCTTTTATTTAACTTTGAACATGCTGAATAATACAATGACAAAAACAAGATAGTTTTGAAGTTAAACATCATGAAAATTATAACCATGTAAATCGTATCTAGCGTTTAAATAAAGTATATACTTACACAATAATTGTTTGTTCAATTTACCTTAAGATTAATATTTATATTTAATTTTTTTGAAATGTCGAATATCGTTTACAGACTAAAGGGTGATAAGAACTGCTCAAAAGCTGGGTTTGTTTAGTTTGTTACACGTACTGTCAAGCAACGGAAGAATGCAAATTGTGCAAAAGATTCCCATGAGGGATGGTGGTATAATAATTGTCATTATTCAAATTTGAAAGGCTTGTACGCTACTTCACCTTTGATGAATTAAAGTATAACAGTTGGCATCATTGGAAATCTAAACACAAAGCTTTCGAAGGAACGCTCATGATGATACGTCCTTCACATTTCACAATTCTGATGAATGATGGAATTTTGATGGGTGTAGTATATAACGACAAATACATTAAAAAGTAAAAATACTTTGTTTCATTCTTGAACATAAAGTCTTTTTCTGAGCTAATTACAAAATAATTGAAAGAGCAACGATTGTTTTCAATGAATATGTTAAAACAATACATACAAATGCTTTTGGTTTATGATACAGTCCAATATTAAAGTCAGAGGTATGGTGCCTGAGTGTTTCATCATTGTGTCATTTTAAAAGTACGATTATAAGAGATATCTTCGTTTTAATAATAATTGAAAACATTGATTTTAATCAAAGACTGCTTCAAAATAAATTTGGACAAGAATGATTTAAGAAGAGGACCCAAAAGGGTAGATGTCTAGTTAGACATTTGTCTAGGTGTAGGTTTGCAACTTTCCTTTGATATGACCTAAGTGTGTTCCTAAGATATGACTTCGGAAAAAAAAATTAGGAACATCCTAAAATCAACTTAGGACACGTCTTAAGATGTAGTTCGACGGTAACTTAGGAACATCTTAAGGTCTTACGCAAGGAAATAGCCAATCAAACTGAACTTAGTCAATTGTAGTTCCATATATATAGAGACAATTTCTTTTCTATCTTCCTTTTTTTGCACCTTATTTTAGGCCTACTCTATCGAATTTGGACTCAGTGGCTAGGAAAATTGTTACTTTAGTGGAATTGTCACACTGATTTCAATGGAACTATTTTTTAGATGCACATGATGCAACTTCCTGGATGGTGCTGAGTCTGTTTGTCAACATGTGAAACCCACGTGTATTTGAGGGTAGGTATATTTACTATCAATTATCTCTCTGAGAAGCCGCATAAGGCGTTATTCTTCTGATCAAAAATTTTTCTTGAAGCATTTAACTGTAATTTCTCTTTCATGAATTATATGCTGAGAGTATAGCTAATCAATTAACTTAATTAAAGCTATATAGTAACATATAGTGAAATTAATTCCTTGTGTGAGACCTTAAGTTAGGATATCCTAACCCACTTAAATCACTCTTATTTTCACATCAATTCATCCAGATTGAATTTGAAAGACTTGTGCATGGATAAATCATCAAACATTTTGCCAGAGAAAATAATACGTGTCGGTAACACGACATGCCTTAAACCAGTAATATTGATTTGTCTACATTTTTGGAAATATACACTTACTTAAAAATATATCAATGACCAATAACAATTTAGTTTAAAAAAAAACCCACCAAAAAAAAAACCAACAGAATTCCAAATAATTGTTGTGTAAAAAAAAAAAGTATTATGACAGCTTTTGGCTTTTGGCTTACACGCAAATAATTATTTAAACAGTACATGTGCATTCTTTCAATGTAAATCAACATTTGATTCTCCTGTCATTCAAGTAAAACAGAAGCAAGCGCTTTTCTTCGAATTTACCGCTACAAACACAACCAATTTCCCTTTAATCTGCAATTTATAAATTACACCTACAGGTTTAATAAGAAATAAGTTCTAATCTTTCTCCTAAACATATATATATATATAGTTTATTCAACATTACCATTTTTTTAAAGATCTTTTTCCAGAATTAAGTGATACAAATTAAGAATGATCACGCATGGCATACATAAACCGATGTAGATTTTTAAATAACATTTTGGCCAATGCTAGTAATCAAAACTATGAATGTAACTTACTTAGTATATATATTAAAAATAAGTGAATATTTTTTTGGCCAAACTGAGACAGTATTTGCCAAAACAAAAATTGTTTAATTTGTCATCTCATAGGCAGGCAAATAAAGGGGTAAATAACAAATGCAAAATATGTAGAACCGAGATAGAAAATGCACAACATCTAATGTTTGATTGCGTAAATGTAAAACATGTTTTGGATATGGCAAGCCAATGTTTAAACTTTACTATTGTTTGGAAAAATGCTATTGTTGGGTGTTTTGTAGATAACAACGAAACAACAAAACTTTATAATATCTTTCTCTCTTTTATAGCATTCAGAATTTACAAGTACAAAATGTACTGTAGAATTGAAAATTTAGAAGAAACAAGTCAATCGTTGAGAATGTCTATTACGGAGAATACTTTGTCTTATTGTTCAATTCTATCTCATTTACCTCATATGAAAGAAAAAAAACTGTTTCAAAATTTTGCACTTATGCGATGAATATGTCTTCAGATTACAGTGTTTTAAACTAATAATTATTATGTATATATACGCCCACCCTCTGAGGGAGACAGTCTCTCAGTTGATTATCAAGGGTTTTTTTTTTTCTTTTTTACATGGACACAGACTTTGACAGATGGTATTGAAACCCTTTGATATGTGTGGGCCAGATAAAATACATGTGTATAATGTATATGTATGAATTATGTTTCTGTGTATTTACAGATATGTAAATATGTACTAGAAATTGAGTTTCTACTCTAATCTTATGTAAATTATCAATACAAGGATTTTTCATTATTTTTCTGATAATTACATATGAATGTACAATGTGCATTTTCATATTTTTCTTTCCTGTAATCCTGTTATATTGTTATTCTTTTTTCTACATATACAGTTGTGTGTAATAACACTGATATGTCAATATCATGAACGACATCTTAAATACTTGTTGGTAAGAAATGAATGAATGGGAAAATTAAAAAAAAAAACCAACAACACAAAACTCATAGGCAGGCATGTAGCAACGGAGAAAGGGGAGGGGGGGGGGGGGTTCGGGGTCCCTCTCCCCGTAATTATGTTAAAATAAACGTACATGATAGAATAAATAACTATGCCCCCTCCCGGATTAAGAACATGAGGTTTGTCGGAAATGCTGGAAATGTAGCAAATATTTCTTTATTCTACCGGTCTTAGGAAAATGCTCTTAACAACAGTCCCAGTATCCTAAATAAACGCGATTCAAAAACCTTAGGATGGTCGTAGGACAATCAAGTGTTGTCCTAATGTTAAGACAAAGTTATGGCAGTTCCTAAAAGGAGAGCTTTGAGAATCAGACTTTAAGACTAAGACGTATCCTAAGACGTACCTACATATGTAGGACGCACCATAGTCCTAAGATATCTTCGTGAACAAGCCTGCTGGACTATTATTTATAAGTGTACGAATATACTAACCTCCCCCCCCCCCAAAAAAAAAACCCTATAAAAACCAAGTTATAACCAACAAAAATAAAACCAAAGAACAAAACACGCCTAACTTAAGTAAGATTTGTAAACAGGTGAATATTAAATGGTTGGAGGCTGAATGTTCAACAAATTAACCATGAGATCTGCCTTATATTTTGATGTATGATACTTTTGGCTATAAACTGATATCTAGGGAAGAAAAAAATCAATATATTATAGCTTAAAATTTGCACATTTTCTTATATATTTTTACAGAGCTCTTCGTTTTAAGGATATAAAATAGCCACCAGAACCCTCCAGTCCTCTTAAAATGCGAAATTCACATTCATATTAATGATGTATAGATATGCATGCACCTTTACTTCGACTGTTTACCAAAATTATTTATATTTAATTGTTTAATTAAATTTCCACTCATATTGTAGGATATTACATAACTTGCTTAATAAACCGCGAACCGATTTATTTAAAAAGCGCAAACTGTCCCAAGTTATGTGATTCTCGTATATTATCGACGTATTATCAATTAACAATTGTCATTTCCATACTTTCGTCGACTCCCAGTGGAATTGAAATGAAAGATTTCACAGAGTCTGCGTCATCTGTTTCATATTTGGATATTTTACTGGAAATGGACATTGGTGGTACAAACAAATTTTATGATAACCGTGATGACTTCAATTTTTCTATAATCAATTGTCCTTACTTATGTAGCAATATACCTTCATCACCAGCATATGGAGTTTTTGTCTCTCAGTTAATTCGATACGCAAGGACATGCTCTTCGTATGAACAGTTTCTAAGGCGAGGCAAGCTACTGACAAACAAGTTTATTTAACAGGGTTATCAATAATCTCGTTTGAAGTCATTTTTTTCGTAGGTTCTATGATCGATACAATGACCTTGTCAGCAAATACAATCTTCCACTGGGTCGCATTCGGACTGACGTTTTTCATACTAATTGTTAGACCATAATTAATTTCCTGGTTGTCTACGGACTTTTCCGTTATTTCCCGATTACGACAAAAAGCACACGGCGAGTGTGACCGGTCAGCAGAGGATGCTCACTCCTCCTAGGCACCTGATCCTACCTCTATCTTTTTGGAGGTCCGTGTTGCTCTGCTTTGAATTTGTATTTCGTTTTATGGATTTTTGAGATGTTTGACAGTTTGTTATTGTCATTTTTCATTAAGCCGTGTATGTTGTATCGCTTTTCATTTTTTTTAAAAATTCTGTAATGATTTTGTATTATATCTATTTCACTGTTAAATAAAATAATTTTTTCTTATAGTCAATTACCTAATGATGTGTAGAGAAAATATTTTATTGATAAGAATAAGAAAAAGTCTGTTTCTCGTTTTAAAAGTTAAAATCAATTATATCGTGTCTGCTGAAGTCATTAAGATCCAGTTTGTAGAATGCCACATTTCTAAGGATTTTTTAAAATATTTATTATTATCTGACTCTCCACTTTTTTATTTCTACAAAAATCATCGAAATCAAATACATTTTACTTCCCTTTATATGATACATTTGTAAAACGTAAATATCGATCTTTATGTATAAAGGTCTGCATATAACCCGTCGAAATTGTACAAAGAATCAGGTTTCGTTTTAATACTATCCGGATTAAATTACAACATATAAAAACAACATGTTTTTCTTTTTTTAGTTATTTTCCTTCAACCGTCAGGGGAGTGAAAACTTTGAACACAATGAAGCTTTTTGTATTCTCTGTAGCAATGATCCTGTTTGTGTATTGTGGTGGGCATCCGAAAAATCCAAATATTCAAGGTAATTTTGATAGCAATGTTATATAATAGTTGTGTAATCGTTTATTTGTGAAATCAACAACTCATATGACATTAGTAAAAAAAAAAAAGAGGCCCATGGGCCACATCGCTCACTTGGACAACGATGGCTTTATACGAGTGTTTAAAGGATAATGTGCCATATGGCCCCTCGGTGGATTAACAATAGATATCCGAACTTTTCACTTATTTTTGCATATACTTAATCTTTGACATATGTATCTTTATGGAATACAATTTTTACCGAAAATAAGATCCTATGCAAGATATATAAATAGATTTTTAGTATGGGGACACTGTTAACTTCAATTCCCTTTAATTTTAGTCCCTCACTCTTTTTAAAGCTATCAAAATATGAGAGCATAATGGAATATTTTCAACTAATTTCCACTTATCGTATTTTATTAAACTCTACCTATATATGAAAGAAGAAAATTGTACCTCGATGCGCTCAATTCATTAAATTAAAAAAAATAATAATTTGTCTTCCCCATTATAAACTATTGTTGTTTACATGGCGTGAACTCGTGTGACGTTTTAAAACCTTATTCACTTGATCGGTAGATAAAATCGATAGCAAAATGTTGTCACGTAATATGTTTAAAGCTGACATGAATTCAAAAATACGCATTATTTCCCTTTTATCTCCGAATACAGCCATATTAGTTGTCGATTTCTATTGTTCTGGTCATTGCTACACACCCCCTACATAAAGCCGATAGCACTATTCATGCTTCACCGCATTCAGGTATTTCATTCACCCGAACACGTTACATTGGACGAAAAGATTTGTAGAAACGCGTTTTGAACAAAAATAATACGACAACCACTGCACTGGTAAGGAATATACAATGTACGACTAAACAAGACAGACTGAAATCCAGGCACACATATTTAAAAAATCCTCGATAATTGAAGAACGTTTTCCTGTGTTGTGTTTGTTACAACATCGCAAACCACACACACTGCGGCAGATAAAGCAATGTCTTGGATTTTGTAAAAACTGATGGAAACAATGATACGTTATTACTCTCTTGGATTTACTATCATTTATCTACTGTGTTGGATGTAGTGCCGCAGGGGGGTCTTCAAAAAGATGCAGACGTTATGCAATCTGTACGAGCGTTATGCAATATGTTCGATATGCATGCAAAGTAAGACAGCACTATTTGTGCAAAATAATAGGGATACAAAATTCTTTCAACAAATAAATATATTTTGTGTTTTCTTGATTGTAGGTTTCCTTTATTTTTTTCTTCAAACATTTAACTACAATGTTTAGTTCTTGAATTTAGAAGTCCGTGCAACCTGAATGCCTCGATCGGAAAGCAACCTACCGTAGCTTTCTCGACCGGTATATATACCCTAGTGGTAGTTGAGGAATGATCGAAACTAATATGGCGACCGAATGCTTATATGAATTCCTGTCAGCTTTAAGAGCTATTCAATGTATTGACAGGCATATCACTCTGTTGTACTAAGGCCCACCCATTATTTTCATCTTTATTCAAAAACAACAAATGGTTACAAACCAAGCTGATTTTCCACAGCAATATTTTCTTAAAGCTAAACACCATTCATAAATAGCCACTGCCACACAGGTATATAAAAGCTACCATTTCGTTACACCCGATTTCACACCCGTAACTTGTGGCCAACGTGTAGTATTCCTTCTGTGGTCTTTGAATTTTATGCATTTGTTTCTTATTTTATGTGCATATTATGTAAATAATGCATTGACCTGTTTATTTGATGTTAGTATTTTCCTGGCTTGAAAAAAAGTGCGTAAAATTTTTTAAATTCATCGTGACCCCAAGTAACACGACAGGGTAAGATGTACATCAACACATGTGAGATCTCTACAGTGAAATACTTGAAACTATTAAGAGGACTGTGGCTTATATAGCGATTACAGGGAGAGCGGCGATGAAAGAGAAATACGCCGACAGTGCCTATTTACGTGCGGTATTCAGTTTTAAGAACAACAATACTGCATTTATCTTCATAAAAATAATGTGTCAGAACTATGGAAACCGTTTAAAAGACGTCGTTTTTATTTACTAGTGTAGTTTCATATAATTTATCGTATAAGAGAGGCCCCAGAAAGCAGTTATAGTACATCATCATTTTATTTTTTCTGTATAATTATTTAATGCTTAGTAAGACATTTCTAATGATCAACCAAAATGTCAGTGTCAATCGTAAAATATAAGCAAGATACAGTGCTCACAATTCTCTTAGGTTTGAGTCATGTTTTTGTTCACGTGGGTTTTTTACATTCAACTTAAGATTTTTAAAATTGGTATAATTTCCTATTCAGTTTTTTTTTTATGTAAATGAACAGCTCTCTGTACAAACATAGAATTGTGAGCAAAGCTCTGTATCTTGCTTATAACTCGAAGCTTGACACTCAAATATGGTTAGTGATTACAAAATTGTAAACAATTAAAACAGGGAAAAAATGCACGAAAACAAAGATAGAGCACAATTTATTCTTCAAGTGAATCATACATATACCTACACATTTCCATCAGCAAATATAATCTCTGTTTAGACTAAATAAACTCAAGAAAATGCTAAGCATCTTAGCAAAAGCCATTGCATTAATCAACCATTAGTTTACGCAATGATCATTCCGAATTACCAAAAGCAGCTGAATTGAATGAATTGTATTTTAGTATATTACATGAAATTTTGCTCATTTTGCGCAGGTAAACAGTCAGCTGCCTGATTTACCTAAGTCTATATTTGATTTGATACGTAAAAATTTCAAAATACAAGCGATAGTTCCCAAGGGTAAAAAGCATAACTAATGAAAATGAAACGAAAATCAAAACAAGCTAAAATCACGATCACAACTGAAAATGTCAACGCATTGAAATATTGAACCTCAATTTACTTCAAAAATTAGGCACCGATATATCTAGCATGTTTCAAAGATTCCCTTCGCACGTGTATTTGTTGCACAACAAGCAAATTGATCTTTGTTAGGTTGACCCTTTTATCGTGCATTCAATGTGGCTGCTTCAAACAAAGAACCTCTTTTTTGAAATATGGAATTACGAATCCAAAGTCAAAAACTGATCCTTTATTATTATTTTCGAAACTCAAATTTGGAACAGAATTAGCACTTAATTTCTGCAATTTATATTTTCCTTCCCATAAGGATGATTTTTGCTAAATTACATTGAATTTGACTCAGTAGTTCTTGAGAAGAAGATTTTAAAAAACCGCAACCCCCTTTTTTTTTACAGTTTCAAGTTTTTCTCCCCTTTGAATAAAAACTGGCCTTACATTTCTCCAACTTATATTCACCTTTCCATAGGGATGATTTGTGCCAATTTTGGTTGAAATTGACCAAGTGGGTTAGAGACGTTCAAAATGTGAAAAGTTAACAGACGAACGGACAGATGGACAGACAGACGGACGACGGACAAAATGTGATCAGAAAAGCTCACTTGAGCTTTTAGCTCGTATTTTAAAAAAGCAATGGTTTTATGATAAACCTAAAAAAATGAACTGCTGGTACCAATTCCAAAGCATACATGATTATACATGTATACAGATGTACAGTGGTAACAACGTTATTGTTGACAAGCTAATCGTGTTAAATAGTTCGTGTACCGTGGGTGATCGTTCGTGTAACGTGCGGGATCGTGCGTGTATCAGAATAATTGGTTTGCGTTTTTTACCGTGCGTGATCGTGCGTGATCGTGCGGTTTTTTCGTTTTGTAACTTTTTTTGCGGAATGCCAGGATTTATTCTAAAACAACAACGAGTAGTTTTTAAAACAACGCAACAATATGTGAATTTAAACTATTTTATAGAAAAATATTAACAATTGTTTACATTCATGTATTATGTCAGCGCTAATCTTTTTAAAATATTCTCTCTTTCGTCGTTAACTAGTAATTCAACAAGTCATTTAATCCTTTGATCGGTCGATTTAGTTTTGCATGAATTTTTAATCAGTCTATATCAAGCATCCATCGTGTCTTGAAATATAATTTTAATCATATTAGCGTCAAGCAAAAGAGACACCTTGAATGAAAGCGGTCAAGCTTAACCATTTCCCGTTCAAGCTAAACAATAATCATTAAGTTTTCTTTCAAATGAAAAAATACGATACGCATTCCTCTCTGTTACATTGTATAAACATTCATTAGAAATAAAATTTATTTAGACGCTTTAAAATTTAGAAATAAAAGTCAATCATGTACCGTACATTATGGAAATATGGGATGTGTAAAATCGAATTTTTTTTGAACAAGGTAACAAATTTAAGCGGTATCTCGCACAATTAAATCGTACGTAAGGGAATCGGATTACATAAACATCAACTCGTTTGTAAATAATTTCGTGTAGTTTATGCATTATCTTCATTTTTTTTCACTTAATTTTCTTTAACTTATGATAGAAGTTAATATTCGTTGTGGAGACAAAACAATTTAATTGGTGCATGGATCCTACCATATCGTTTACTTGTATAAAAAAAAAACCAGTGTATGGCTACTGTACATGCCGCTTTTCAATAAAACACAGGCATACTGTAATACAAATTAAAGCAATACGTTTTCGTAATTCAAATCTGAAATATTAATTTTGATTTTGCGTGTTAAATAGTGTTGAATCGTTCGTTTGCGTTTTTTATCGTTATCGTTCGTGTATCGTGAAAATTCAGTACGTTAGTGATCGTCCGTGTATCGTGCGTAATCGTTCGTGTATCGTGCGTGATCGTTCGTGTATCAGAATCGTGCGTGTCGTTTGTCAACAATAACGTTGCTACCACTGTATCTAAAGTTAAAGAAAGATAAATATATATTACTTCATCTGATAATTATATTTCATTTTCGATAACAATCGTACGTTTTGTGGGCCTGACATATCAGAATACGACACGAAAAACTTAGATGCATTTGTCAATTTTGGTCATTTTTAACTTTTTTATGGACTCGAACTTAAATTAGTGGTATTTATTCTATAGAATGACATCTTAGATAAAAGATTTGGTAAAATAAATGATATGTTGACGGATTACTTTTCACGCTATAGCTCTGAACCAAGTAGACCCTGAAGAAAAATTTCCGTAAAATTTTAATTTTGTTATAGTTTTCGGCTTAGATCTGTCAACAATGCTGGAATCTTTCAAAAATGAATTGATAAGCGATTAATTAAAAACTAAAAACATCTTTAGCTAAAATTCAAATGGTCTAAGTAAAGAAAATAAAGGAGAAGGGGCACCCATCTATCAATCAAAACAAAGGCGATGTAATCATGGGCCTGATCAGAATTAAGTTTGATAAATTATGTATCGGGGATCAGTGTGTTGTTAGCAATTTACAAACATCCAATCGCTTACATCTTATTAAAAGAATTTCCTGCAATGTATACTATGCAATTGTTAATCATACGTGTACGAAGGGGTAAGGGTCATTATGATATGAATATACTTAATGTGATACACTGAATAAATTTTCAAATGTTGGAAATTATTTAATTTGTAATTTATATTCATTCATTTCTAGCAAGCTTCAAGTTGCTACCATACAACTATACATATAGATCTCAAATTGGTTGTGTGATAAAGCATGCCTGTGGTCTTGGTTAATTGGTGCATTTTTATCCTGAGAAATGTCGTTTTTCATTTTTCTGTTTACACAATCAAGTTTCTTAACTTCAATCATTTCTATCTCTCATTCAATACAAACAACACCGTTCTAACTGCTTATTATTAACATTGTTTACATGAGCGACAAAGAACAAAATCAATACTGAATATCTAAAACGCTAATTAAAAGTCAAACCAATATAGTGAAATCCAGATTGTGACATGGTGCGATACTCGAAGTACTTTAATCTCCTTTTGTTGTTTTAGTTTTTGAAGAGTTTAAAAATTGAATCTACGCTACCTGAGGATGATTCTAAACAATCATTAGCCTTTCTGGAAAAATGGATTGGAAAAGTAGATTTTTTTAAAAAATATCTCTAAGTTTCCTATTTAACAATTCAATGATTCCACACGTTTCAGTTTCTCTGGCTTAATGATTTTTGAGAACATTTTCAAAGGTTTTTTTTTAATGAATTCACCCCCCCCCCCCATTGTTGACCCGTCCTAATAAAATAACTTTTGAAAAGGTTATTTTAGAAGATTTTTCCCCATTTATTACTATGTAAAAAATATTCACCCCCACTGTGCCTTTATTCAACCCCCGAGGATCATGTTTGAATAGACTTGAATCTACTTGACCTGAGGAAGCTATCACATACGTTTAAGCACACGGTTTTCTGACAAAACGAGTTTTGAGAAGAATATTTTTTTTTAAAAATGCCAACAATTTTTCACAAATTCCAAATTAAAATAGAGCTTGACAAACCTAAATCCCTTTCACCAAATAATGCTTTGTCCTAAACAAATTAGTTAAAATTGGCCCAGTGGTTCTGAATAAATGATGAAAGTTTGAAAATTTTTACGACAACGACAGCGACGGACAACGGTCAAATTTTTACCAGAGAAGTCCACTTGAGTTATGGCACAGATGAGCTAAAAATGATTGGTAAAATGTTTTCAAACAATGTTTTTAGAGTTGATTGAAAAATTTGACCCATAGGTACAGGTATGCTAGAAAGTATATATATAATGTTCTGAAACAATGTTTTTAGAGTTGATAGAAAAGTTCTTGAAAAATAAACAAACATCATGGAAATACACCAAAAGCCAGGTTGAATCTGCCAAAGTTGCGGGCATCAAAGTTGACATTCTATCCACATATTTACTGAAGGGACACCGAAATAGTAAGTAATTCTGTTAACTTGAAATTAACTTATTCTTTGTTAGACTACATAAGTGGTTTTAACAAAATGTTATGTTACTAGAAATCCATGGTTGTCACATGTTTGCATATTTTAAATTTAATAAATAATGTTTAACTGTATGTTTATGTAAACAGATATTTAAAACTCATTTCAATGGAAGTTTGAATGAATCCAAAGCCAATGGAGGCACGGTTAATCGATCAATCTGATACAAAACCCACTATATTAATATTTATGGGGTTTTTCAATATATAGTTTTAGTTGTAGAGCTCGTTTTCTTTTTGGGTTTATTTTTGCTCGTGTAATTCATTCAATTGTGTAAATCTCTTTTGTCCCGAGGAAGGGACTAGTTGTCCCGATAATATGACAATTACCATATCTGCCACACAAATCATGAAAATCAAATTTAGGTCTTTATCTTCAATTTTACATTGAGTTTAGGTTGGAATTGAATAAAGTTTGGTTTTTGAAGCAAAATATTACATATAAAGCAATGTCGGATTTGACAATTACCCAGTTTTAGTGTATTTAAACGAATGTATTTTAAAGTTTTGCGTAAATCAAGAAACTAACAGCACCTAACAGTTTTCTTAACCACAGATATGAATTTTTAAAAACAATCTATACGAAGGCTTCAATAATCTGTAGCGCACGCACTTTTCATAAACATTAGCGTGTGTAATTTACAAACAAACAAAAGGGCACGCACCTTTGCGAGGACTGGGGTGCTCTAATTTCTACAAATGTATTAATCATCTGTACTCGTTTACCAGCAATCTCGAAAGCCTACTTAAAAAACGTAAGAACTGTAAAGACGTGGAACCTGAATTCAGGACGATGCAACTAAATGTATAGGGCTTCAATGAGATATTTTGATATAGATTTCAACTTCGTTTCAGAAACCATAAAACCAAAAGGAAAGAAATATGTAGATTGCTCAGAGATTTTGAGAAATCATATCAGCTTGAAAAACCAAGACGGAGTTTATACCATGTATCCGGATCATACCAACGCAAAGAAGGTTTACTGTGACATGACAACTGACGGCGGGGGGTGGACGGTACGTGTTGGTGTTTTGTTTTGGATTCGAGGTTTATATACCGGGTATTGCTATGTTATTTGAATTGACTCCTTTTTGAGCCAAAAAAGAAAGCAAATAAAAAATGTTTACTTGTAATTTCATCTTTTTAATTAGATTATAAAGATACATTGTATTTACTTGTTTGTAACTATTCAATATTTTAACCCATTGGCGTCCATACATGAACTTGGTTCAACAATTATTTCTCAATTTTTTTTATGGTTTTTCTTGTTTTAATAAGTCGGTTTTTTTTTTTTAAATTTGATGTTGATAAGTATGAAGATTTTGAAAATACTATGAATAATACATGTAGATTTTTTTTTATTGCATTTGACTCTTAAAGTCTACTTAAATCAGTGTAAGACCTGTTTTGGCCATGATGCATTATTAGGTGATAGCCCTGGTGAATGATTACCGTTTGATTTCATCTAACGTATTACTCATATTTGAAGGTCATACAGAAACGGGTTGATAATTCAACAGATTTTTACAGAACGTGGAATGAATACAAGAAAGGATTTGGAAATCCATATGGAGATTATTGGATTGGTAAAATGTTTTTGATTTTTTAAAGAAAGTTTTGCATTAGAAATACAAAACATCTATAAAAGGACTGGATACCTAATTGTAAAAAGATATGATTTAAAGATGTAGAAAATGTTCATAACATTTTTTTATATGATAGGGTACTTTTATTAACTTTAGAGTTAAGAGTTTAGAGTTTTAAAAGATGAAATTTTAAATACATGTAGATTTTTTTTTATAAACTTGTATGAATGTTTGTGTTTATGCATTACCGTAGATCTATGTACACACTTTAAGGTAATGAAGCCATTCATCAATTAACAAAAAACATTCTCCAAACACTTCGTGTAAATCTGCAAAGATTTTCTGGAGAAAGAGGTCATGCGAAATATTCCAAATTTGCTGTAGGCGGTGAAAACAGCAAATACAAGTTGACAGTGTCTGGGTATAATGGGAACATAGGTGAGAGCTTCTTTTGCATATTATTCTTAGATAGAAAATATTCAATTTTTTTTTTTATTTATTAGAATTATAGCACTTTGAATAATATGAATACAAAACATAATTGTTTTACCCAATGCTTTCTGGAAATTGAATACTTTGAGTGCAAACGATTCAATACGCAGAAAAACTAATTAAAATTATAAATATTCATTTTTATACACAGATTGATTACCCGAGTATTCATAATATATTAATTCAATATTACGATTATAATGATATAAATTGTTAATATTTGTTTCCAAACTGGAAAGGCAATATCTATTTTTCATAAAAACTATTTGAAAAAAGAAAAGATTTTCGTTACAAACTTTTTTGTGTATTGTCAGGTGACAGTTTAAACTATCATAATGGAAACAAGTTTACCACGAAGGATCAGGATAATGACAATCATGGGAGTAATTGTGCTAATAAGTACTCCGGCGGATGGTGGTATAATGTGTGTCAGTATTCAAATTTAAATGGCCTGTATGCTACTTCAGCTTTGATTGACCCTAAGTATGCTGCTTGGTATCATTGGAAATCTAAATACGAAGCTCTGAAAACAACACTCATGATGATACGTCCGTCATCATTCTGATAAATGTATTTTTGATCGATATAGAATATAACGAGAAATACATTTAAAACAAAAACATTGTTGTACAGTTTTTTTCGTTCCTTAAAATGAAGCTTTTTACTGGAGCTTATTTATAACAACATAAATGAACAAGCAACGTTTGCTTTGCACGAATAAAACGTATCCACGATCTAACAATATGAGGCAGTCCTAGATTAAAGTCGGAAGAACGGTGCTTGTTTGTTCCATCATTCTGCCATTTTAATGTAATAGAATGATACTTGTATGATATATTTGCTTTAAGAATAATTGAAAACAATTTGATTTTTATTTAAGACTGCTTCAAAATCCTATGAAAAGAATGATTTTAATAAACGTTTGATAGTTAGCCAAAGCGACTAGGTGGCTAAAAATGATACACAATCAGCTAAAAGAAATTAATTAGAAATAATTATAATGGATAGTTCCATTCAATTGAAAGTACTTAGTGTCAATTGTCAAAGCCTTGGGGACCAAATATAAGAAGAGATGTTTTTCAAATATTAAAAACTAACAATTACAATATCTATTTTATTTAAGATACACACTTTATTCATGAAGATTAAAACCTAATAAAAACATACTGGGGATAGAAAGCTTTTTTTAGTTCTTACAAATCGAATTCAAGAGGGTTGCCATTCTTTATATCAACAATTGTGAGATAACAATTAATGAACAATACAGAGATGATATTGGAAACTACTTGATATTAGATGCTATTGTAGATAATTTACACTTTCTGCTTATAAATATATATACGGTCCAAATTCTGACGAACAAGAATTTTATTCTCAACTACTGAATACCCTCCAAGATATTTACGCTTCTCAACACATTATATTAGGTGGTGATTTTAATTTGCTTTTAAACAAAGAAATAGATTCAATGAATTACCTACACCATCATAACCCTAAATCTAGACAAGAAGTTAACAATCTGATGAAAACATTAAACTTAAAAGATGTTTTAGAGAAAATTACCCAGATTCTAGAATGTTTACATGGAGAAGAAGAAACCCTATTAAACAAGCTAGGCTTGATTTTTTTAATATCAGAATTGCTTCAGGATGTATTGCTAATATGTTAAAGTTATACATGGATGAATTAATTAGCAGAGATCAAACTGGATTCCTTAAAGGTAGGTTCATAGGTGAAAATATCAGATTAGTATATGATCTAATGAACTATACTGAAGGTAAGAATTTTCTAGATTTACTTATGTTAATTGACTTTGAAAAGGCCTTTGATTCTATATCATGGGAATTTGTACTTCATACACTCACCCTATTTAATTTTGAAAATTCAATAAAAGATTGTATACAAACCTTTTATAATGGCATAAAAACATGTATTATTTAAATGGAATAATATCGGATTATCTCTACCTACAAAGAGGGTGCAGACAGGGTTGATTCAATATCACCATACTTATTTTTGCTTTGTGCAGAAATATTAGGAACAATAATTAGAAATAATAAAGATATTAATGGCATAAAAATTGGAGATACTGAATACAAAATTTCACAATACGCAGATGACATATCTTTATTTAGAAATGGATCACCAGAAACATTAGATGGTATGTTTAGAGAACTAGATTTTTTTGCTGATATATCAGGACTAAATATAAACTTTTCTAAGACCAACATGGTGTGGATAGGGAGTAAAAAAATTCAAAAGAAACTTTTCATCACTCGAGATGGAAACTTGATTAGAACAATACAAACTTTGACTTGCTAGGGATAAAATTTTCGGTAAACTTAGATGATATGATAAACTAAAATTACAATGCAAAACTAGAGGATAAAAAAACCCCAAAAAGCAGTGGAAACCGTAATTTAACAATATTAGGAAGGTTAACAGCCATAAAATCATTTAACATTCTAAAAATGAATCATTTAATACTTACATTACCAAATCCAAGTAAGGACTTCTTAGAAAACTTTGAGAGTGAATTATACGTTTATCTTTGGGGAAGCAAAATGCACAAACAAGCTATGATACAAGACTAGAGATCTGGCGGTCTTAAAATGGTAGACTACAACGACTTTTTTCTGGCTTTGAAGTCACGCTGGATAAGAAGACTAACTAATTCAAAATCTATATGGGTTAATTTGTTAGAGACTAGTTTAAATATAACAGTGGACAATTTATGGCTTAGAGGAACAGATTTCCTATCCAGACTTAGTAATATAATGCATAATTGTTTTTGGAAAGAAGTATTTTGTAACTGACAGTATTGTACATCTATTTAGTTTATATGGTGGCTTACTAGAGTTGCCTCCTCTACCACATGCTTCAATAAGTAACTCGTTTTAATTGCAATTAAAGTCGAATTTTCTCTAAATCATTAAGTCTGTCAAGTTCATATTATATTGATGGATGGATTAATGGATGGATTATTATCTCTCTGAATTTGATAGATAGGACAAAAATTATCAGAAAGGCATAGCATAACTCATCTATATTCATTGGAGGAAACAAACATTACAATCTTCCTTTGACAAGAAAGCACTTGAAAATATTTTCTTACTAATTAATTTATTATTTACAAATACATGTATTTACAAATATGAATTCAAGTTTGTCAGTCAAAGAAATCTTCTATATCAATATCTGGTTCTAAACGATGATCTTTGAAAGGGGTTAGATCTGTCTGGTTAGGAATAAGGTTCTCAAAGGTTTCTTCTAAATCCGTCTCTCCTATTAGAATAGCACCTTCCATCCGGCCGTCTCGTAGCACCACCTTAAGGTATCGGATGTACAATTGAGCATGAGAGCTCGGGATTTTCCGGGATGAGCTCGGTAGATTACGGAGATTGAAATCAATTTTCAAAATGTCGAATCATTTTTGATTAAACATAATAAAAAGTTAAGAATAAACAACTGCATAAAATGAAGTAAGAATTTTTTTCTTAATTTTAAAACAAAATATTTCAACTTTTACTCTTACGCTGATTATGACGTTGTAGCACCTTTACGTCATTTGCCGTTGTATGGCGTTATTTCGTTTTCCTGTGGCGCTCTTGCGATAACGTAAAGAAAAAGAACTTCTAATTTATAGAGTGAAGTTTGCAGTGCGTAAGTCACGAAAAATAGGTCGGTTTCATAATTGATTTCGTAGATTTTGTGACTGTGCATAAATTGAATTTGGGGTAATCCGGTAATTGTATGACCTTATTTAATTTGTTTAATTTTGTTGTATACCTAATTTCATTACACATACAGAATGTTTCGGACCCAACATTTGTATAACGGTTTTTTTTTACCACTATCTATTTTTAATAAGTACCATGATACGGATTTCCTAGTTAAATTGCTTGTACACGTTTATGGTGATCATTGTGTTTAAACATCTACTTGTTATTTTCCGTTAATGAAGTTTAAATAGATGTACAAGAGTCAAAATATGAAATTTCCAATCATTGATTGTATTTTTTTTTCATCGGGATTCCAAACAATTTTCTTCTCTCGCATTTCATAGTATGTGCATGAACAGCATATTATTCACCCTTTTTTTAATTGCTGGATTTTCTATCATTCAACTTATACTATTAAATTCTTATTCCGACTGCTTTAAAGTCAATTCATTTCAGTTGACTGTTGACATAAAAGAGGTGCGTTACCATCCAATGAAATCAAATACTCAAAATTTGATTGACAGGTTCAGCTGGTTAGCCGATGTCCGATGTTATGTGTGGTATTTGTACACAATCTTATCGTGTAAATAATGCATGCTTCTTACAACATCACAGCGTCACTTATAGTTGATTTGGAATTTTGTTCTATAAAATTCATATTTTGTTAAAGCATGTTGATGTATTGTGTATTTCACTGTTGTACCGGTACGAAAACATCATAGTCAGATTTTAACGGCAGTCTCCATTTAAAGCTGATTTATTCTTTTGTTTGTTGAAAAAGAATACAATTTTGATTAAAAGATAATACTATGTATATAGTTTTATACAAGTTAAAGGTTTGGAATAAATTCTGATGAGGCATTTCACACGGTTCTCGAACGCTTTGCTCATAACGCTATACACGATGTTACCCACAATGCACAACTTAGTTGTAATGGTAAAAATATTTTTTGTGCAAACATTTTACTGAATGAAAAAAAAACAACAATTTAGATTTTTAATTCTAAAATTACAAGTTCTCAATCGTAAAGGAATAGAACACAGTAAAATTACCGGGTAACGGGAATATGCGTTAAATTATGATTGCGACGGCTGACGAGGGGGTTAAAATCGCGTGACGTCGTCATGGTCATTGGAAAAACAATTCTCAAAAATAAAAAAAGATATTGATAAAGGGAATAAATTTATTTCACAACTTTATCATTATTAAAATATGTTGGCAATTTTTATTTCAAAAATATTAATCATGATTACACGTTTTCGTCAAAGAAAAAAAGTATTTTACCGTGCATGATTTGCAGCGCTAGAGTTACTTCCCCATAGTGATTTGGCGGGAAAAAATTCTATTTTTAGAAACAACATACCCATACCTATCAAATGAGTATATATAATATATACCTTACCAGGCATCATTTTTTGGTCAATTGTACATCTGATACCTTAACGTACTCTAACCCTGATAATAACAAATACATGTAATCCCATCATATTACTCACTACTTGCTGGCATTGAGTTGATAATCCATAATTTGAAGTCTGGCAAAATTATGTTTCCTGCTCAGTTATGAACTCTGTGTGCAATTATTTTAACACATTCTTTCATAACAGGAAAATACCAATTAAGAGCACATATGATTATTGTAGTGATAGAATTTACCTTTCGTTATCCTCAGTAGGATTTCACAGTCGTGGCCAAGACCTTGAGCATTAAACTTTCCCAGGAGAATGACCTGAAAAAATATTTACGAAAAATATCAGAATTCTTATTCTATGGATAAACATGTATTATCAACAATATCCTCACATCTTACAACTTTATACTAATTAATTTCCAATCATCTTTAAGTAACAGCAAAAAATTATCGTTATGACAATAAAGATAATGATGATAATCATAATCCAAAGCATTTGATTTTCTATCCAATAACATTGTTTATATTGGGTTATACTTTCAAATGGAATTATAGGTACATGTAAAACATCCGATGTGAGTTAGCTGTAAATTAGTACTTCAATCCTGATAATAACAAACAGTCACTCACTACATCATTGCATTGCGATCATAATCCATTATTTGAAATCTGGCAGAATTAGATGTTTCCTGCTTAGTTATAAACTCTGTCATATATATTATTCATATATATATTTTTCAGGAAGAGAGTCAAGCGCTTATGGTTATTGAAAATAGAGTTTACCTTTCGTTACCCTCAGTTTAATTTCATAGTTACGGCCAAGACCTTTAGCATTGAACTTTCCTTGTTTGAAAATTGTTTGAAAACCAAATAAACATCATGGAGACACAGCAGCGTTATTGAATTTGTCAAAATTGTGAACGATGAAGTTGATGTTTTGTCTACTTATGTTCTGAATGAAAGCAAGTATAGTATGTATATTATTTTGATTAAAATGGGCATGGTCATTTTTTCAATAGTTATCCAAAATCGTACCTTCTGATGTCAAGTTATAAGCAAGATACATAGCTCACATTTTCTTTGTAGCATTTATATAAATAACATGACATATGTATACCGGTAAAAACGCTTTTTGTGTAAATTTGTACATGTAGAAATAAATTAACATTAAAACAAAACGACCTGAAACATTTTAATGTGAAATTCGTCTGCACAGCAAATGGTTGGTTTTATTCTGATTTTTAATTTTTCACTGTAAAGGTTTTAAAGAAAAGGAAAGATGATTCACCAGATTTTTACAGAACTCGGAAAGAGTACAAGGAAGGGTTTGGAAATCCATCCCTGCATATTTACCAATCCAATAGTTTCGGGGTGGATTTCCAAACCCTTCCTTGTACTCGTTCTGAGTTCTGTAAAAATCTGTTGAATCATCTTTCCTTTTCTGTTAAACTTTTACGGTGTATCAATTAAAAATCAGAATAAAACCAATGAATGTGTTTAGGCGTTACATTAATTCTATGTACACATGTTTAGGTGATAATGCTATTCATCATCTCACAAAGGACAGTCCCCAAATTTTCGTGTCCATCTTCAAACTTTTCTTGAGAAAAAGGTTATGTGGAATAATCAAATTTTGCTGTTGGCGATAAAAGCATCAAATACAAGTTGACAGTATCTAGAAATAGTTCGAAGATCGGTGAATTGTTTTGTAAGTACTCTTGTCATATTGAAAAAAGTAAAATTCTTTTTAACCTTTTATTTAACTTTGGACATGCGGAATAATACAATGACAAAAACAAGATAGTTTTGTAGTTAAACATCATGAACATTATAACCATGTACATGTAAATCGTATTTAGCGTTTAAATAAAATGTATACTTACACAATAATTGTTTGTTCAATTTACCTTAAGATTAATATTTATGTTTAATTTTTTTGAAATGTCGAATATCGTTTACAGACTAAAGGGTTATAAGAACTGCTCAAAAGCTGGGTTTTTTTAGGTTGTTACACGTACTGTCAAACAACGGTTTAGATTATCAAAATGGAATGATATTCAACCACAGAAGATAAGGATAAGGACAAAAGGAAGAATGCAAATTGTGCAAAAGATTCCCATGAGGGATGGTGGTATAATAATTGTCATTATTCAAATTTGAAAGGCTTGTACGCTACTTCACCTTTGAATAATTAAAGTATAACTATTGGCATCATTGGAAATCTAAACACAAAGCTTTCGAAGGAACACTCATGATGATACGTCCTTCACATTTCACAATTCTGATGAATGATGGAATTTTGATGGGTGTAGTATATAACGACAAATACATTAAAAAGTAAAAATACTTGTTTCATTCTTGAACATAAAGTCTTTTCCTGAGTTAATTAAAAAATAATTGAAAGAACGACGATTGTTTTCAATGAATATGTTAAAACAATACATACAAATGCTTTTGGTTTATGATACAGTCCAATATTAAAGTCAGAGGTATGGTGCCTGAATGTTTCATCATTGTGTCATTTTAAAAGTACGATTATAAGAGATATCGTCGTTTTAATAATAATTGAAAACATTGATTTTAATCAAAGACTGCTTCAAAATAAATTTGGACAAGAATGATTTAAGAAGAGGACCCAAAAGGGTAGATGTCTAGTTAGACATTTGTCTAGGTGTAGGTTTGCAACTTTCCTTTGATATGACCTAAGTGTGTTCCTAAGATATGACTTCGGAAAAAAAAATTAGGAACATCCTAAGATCAACTTAGGACACGTCTTAAGATGTAGTTCGACGGTAACTTAGGAACATCTTAAGGTCTTACGCAAGGAAATAGCCAATCAAACTGAACTTAGTCAATTGTAGTTCCATATATATAGAGACAATTTCTTTTCTTTCTTCCTTTTTTTGCACCTTATTTTAGGCCTACTCTATTGAATTTGGACTCAGTGGCTAGGAAAATTGTTACTTTAGTGGAATTGTCACACTGATTTCAATGGAACTATTTTTTAGATGCGCATGATGCAACTTCCTGGATGGTGCTGAGTCTGTTTGTCAACATGTGAAACCCACGTGTATTTGAGGGTAGGTATGTTTACTATCAATTATCTCTCTGAGAAGCCGCATAAGGCGTTATTCTTCTGATCTAAATTTTTTCTTGAAGCATTTAACTGTAATTTCTCTTTCATGAATTATATGCTAAGAGTATAGTTAATCAATTAACTTAATTAAAGCTATATAGTAACATATAGTGAAATTAATTCCTTGTGTGAGACCTTAAGTTAGGATATCCTAACCTACTTAAATCACTCTTATTTTCACATCAATTCATCCAGATTGAATTTGAAAGACTTGTGCATGGATAAATCATCAAACATTTTGCCAGAGAAAATAATACGTGTCGGTAACACGACATGCCTTAAACCAGTAATATTGATTTGTCTACATTTTTGAAAATATACACTTACTTAAAAATATATCAATGACCAATAACAATTTAGTTTTAAAAAAAACCACCACCAAAACAAAAAAACAACAGAATTCCAAATAATTGTTGTGTAAAGAAAAAAAGTATTATGACAGCTTTTGGCTTTTGGCTTACACGCAAATAATTATTTAAACAGTACATGTGCATTCTTTCAATGTAAATCAACATTTGATTCTCCTGTCATTCAAGTAAAACAGAAGCAAGCGCTTTTCTTCGAATTTACCGCTACAAACACAACCAATTTCCCTTTAATCTGCAATTTATAAATTACACGTACAGGTTTAACAAGAAATAAGTTCTAATCTTTCTCCTAAACATATAAATATAGTTTATTCAACATTACCATTTTTTTAAAGATCATTTTCCAGAATTAAGTGATACAAATTAAGAATGATCACGCATGGCTTAGATAAACCGATGTAGATTTTTAAATAACATTTTGGCCAATGCTAGTAATCAAAACTATGAATGTAACTTACTTAGTATATACATGTATATTAAAAATAAGTGAATATTTTTTTTTGGCTAAACAGAGACAATATTTGCCAAAACAAAAATTGTTTAATTTGTCATCTCATAGGCAGGCAAATAAAGGGGTAAATAACAAATGCAAAATATGTAGAACCGAGATAGAAAATGCACAACATCTAATGTTTGATTGCGTAAATGTAAAACATGTTTTGGATATGGCAAGCCAATGTTTAAACTTTACTATTGTTTGGAAAAATGCTATTGGTTTTTAGTTGATAACAACGAAACAACAAAACTTTATGATATCTTTCTCTCTTTTATAGCATTCAGAATTTACAAGTACAAAATGTACTGTAGAATTGAAAATTTAGAAGAAACAAGTCAATCGTTGAGAATGTCTATTACGGAGAATACTTTGTCTTATTGTTCAGTTCTATCTCATTTACCTCATATGAAAGAAAAAAAACTGTTTCAAAATTTTGCACTTATGCGATGAATATGTCTTCAGATTACAGTGTTTTAAACTAATAATTATTATGTATATATACGCGCACCCTCTGAGGGAGACAGTCTCTCAGTTGATTATCAAGGGTTTTTTTTTTTTTTTTTTTACATGGACACAGACTTTGACAGATGGTATTGAAACCCTTTGATATGTGTGGGCCAGATAAAATACATGTGTATAATGTATATGTATGAATTATGTTTCTGTGTATTTACAGATATGTAAATATGTACTAGAAATTGAGTTTCTACTCTAATCTTATGTAAATTATCAATACAAGGATTTTTCATTATTTTTCTGATAATTACATATGAATGTACAATGTGCATTTTCATATTTTTCTTTCCTGTAATCCTGTTATATTGTTATTCTTTTTTCTACATATACAGTTGTGTGTAGTAACACTGATATGTCAATATCATGAACGACATCTTAAATACTTGTTGGTAAGAAATGAATGAATGGGAAAATTTAAAAAAAAAAACCAACAACACAAAACTCATAGGCAGGCATGTAGCAACGGAGAAAGGGGAGGGGGGGGGGGGTCGGGGTCCCTCTCCCCGTAATTATGTTAAAATAAACGTACATGATAGAATAAATAACTATGCCCCCTCCCGGATTAAGAACATGAGGTTTGTCGGAAATGCTGGAAATGTAGCAAATATTTCTTTATTCTACCGGTCTTAGGAAAAAGCTCTTAACAACAGTCCCAGTATCCTAAATAAACGCGATTCAAAAACCTTAGGATGGTCGTAGGACAATCAAGTGTTGTCCTAATGTTAAGACAAAGTTATGGCAGTTCCTAAAGGGAGAGCTTTGAGAATCAGACTTTAAGACTAAGACGTATCCTAAGACGTACCTACATATGTAGGACGCACCATAGTCCTAAGATATCTTCGTGAACAAGCCTGCTGGACTATTATTTATAAGTGTACGAATATACTAACCTCCCCCCCCCCAAAAAAAAGTCCCATAAAAACCAAGTTATAACCAACAAAAATAAAACCAAAGAACAAAACACGCCTAACTTAAGTAAGATTTGTAAACAGGTGAATATTAAATGGTTGGAGGCTGAATGTTCAACAAATTAACCATCAGATCTGCCTTATACTTTGATGTATGATACTTTTGGCTATAAACTGATATTTAGGGAAGAAAAAAATCAATATATTATAGCTTAAAATTTGCACATTTACTTATATATTTTTACAGAGCTCTTCGTTTTAAGGATATAAAATAGCCACCAGAACCCTCCAGTCCTCTTAAAATGCGAAATTCACATTCATATTAATGATGTATAGATATGCATGCACCTTTACTTCGACTGTTTACCAAAATTATTTATATTTAATTGTTTAATTAAATTTCCACTCATATTGTAGGATATTACATAACTTGCTTAATAAACCGCGAACCGATTTATTTAAAAAGCGCAAACTGTCCCAAGTTATGTGATTCTCGTATATTATCGACGTATTATCAATTAACAATTGTCATTTCCATACTTTCGTCGACTCCCAGTGGACTTGAAATGAAAGATTTCACAGAGTCTGCGTCATCTGTTTCATATTTGGATATTTTACTGGAAATGGACATTGGTGGTACAAACAAATTTTATGATAACCGTGATGACTTCAATTTTTCTATAATCAATTGTCCTTACTTATGTAGCTATATACCTTCATCACCAGCATATGGAGTTTTTGTCTCTCAGTTAATTCGATACGCAAGGACATGCTCTTCGTATGAACAGTTTCTAAGGCGAGGCAAGCTACTGACAAACAAGTTTATTTAACAGGGTTATCAATAATCTCGTTTGAAGTCATTTTTTTCGTAGGTTCTATGATCGATACAATGACCTTGTCAGCAAATACAATCTTCCACTGGGTCGCATTCGGACTGACGTTTTTCATACTAATTGTTAGACCATAATTAATTTCCTGGTTGTCTACGGACTTTTCCGTTATTTCCCGATTACGACAAAAAGCACACGGCGAGTGTGACCGGTCAGCAGAGGATGCTCACTCCTCCTAGGCACCTGATCCTACCTCTATCTTTTTGGAGGTCCGTGTTGCTCTGCTTTGAATTTGTATTTCGTTTTATGGATTTTTGAGATGGTTGACAGTTTGTTATTATCATTTTTCATTAAGCCGTGTATGTTGTATCGCTTTTCATTTTTTTTTTTAAATTCTGTAATGATTTTGTATTATATCTATTTCACTGTTAAATAGAATAATTTTTTTTATAGTCAATTACCTAATGATGTGTAGAGAAAATATTTTATTGATAAGAATAAGAAAATGTCTGTTTCTCGTTTTAAAAGTTAAAAACAATTATATCGTGTCTGCTGAAGTCATTAAGATCCAGTTTGTAGAATGCCACATTTCTAAGGATTTTTAAAATATTTATTATTATCTGACTCTCCACTTTTTTATTTCTACAAAAATCATCGAAATCAAATACATTTTACTTCCCTTTATATGATACATTTGTAAAACGTAAATATCGATCTTTATGTATAAAGGTCTGCATATAACCCGTCGAAATTGTACAAAGAATCAGGTTTCGTTTTAATACTATCCGGATTAAATTACAAAATATAAAAACAACATGTTTTTCTTTTTTTAGTTATTTTCCTTCAACCGTCAGGGGAGTGAAAACTTTGAACACAATGAAGCTTTTTGTATTCTCTGTAGCAATGATCCTGTTTGTGTATTGTGGTGGGCATCCGAAAAATCCAAATATTCAAGGTAATTTTGATAGCAGTGCTATATAATAGTTGTGTAATCGTTTATTTGTGAAATCAGCAACTCATATGACATAAGTAAAAAAAAAAAAAAAAAAGAGGCCCATGGGCCACATCGCTCACTTGGACAATGATGGCTTTATACGAGTGTTTAAAGGATAATGTGCCATATGGCCCCTCGGTGGATTAACAATAGATATCCGAACTTTTCACTTATTTTTGCATATACTTAATCTTTGACATATGTATCTTTATGGAATACCATTTTTACCGAAAATAAGATCCTATGCAAGATATATAAATAGATGTTTAGTATGGGGACACTGTTAACTTCAATTCCCTTTAATTTTAGTCCCTCACCCTTTTTAAAGCTATCAAAATATGAGAGCATAATGGAATATTTTCAACTAATTTCTACTTATCGTATTTTATTAAACTCTACCTATATGTGAAAGAAGAAAATTGTACCTCGATGCGCTCAATTCATTAAATTAAAAAAACAAAATTTGTCTTCCCCATTATAAACTATTGTTGTTTACATGGCGTAAACTCGTGTGACGTTTTAAAACCTTATTGACTTGATCGATAGATAAAGTCGATAGAAAAATGTTGTCACGTAATATGTTTAAAGCTGACATAAATTCAAAAATACGCATTATTTCCCTTATATCTCCGACTACAGCCATATTAGTTGTCGATTTCTATTGTTCTGGTCATTGCTACACACCCCCTACATAAAGCCGATAGCACTATTCATGCTTCACCGCATTCAGGTATTTCATTCACCCGAACACGTTACATTGGACGAAAAGATTTGTAGAAACGCGTTTTGAACAAAAATAATACGACAACCACTGCACTGGTAAGGAATATACAATGTACGACTAAACAAGACAGACTGAAATCCAGGCACATATATTTAAAAAATCCTCGATAATTGAAGAACGTTTTCCTGTGTTGTGTTTGTTACAACATCGCAAACCACACACACTGCGGCAGATAAAGCAATGTCTTGGATTTTGTAAAAACTGATGGAAACAATGATACGTTATTACTCTCTTGGATTTACTATCATTTATCTACTGTGTTGGATGTAGTGCCGCAGGGGGGTCTTCAAAAAGATGCAGACGTTATGCAATCTGTACGAACGTTATGCAATCTGTTCGATATGCATGCAAAGTAAGACAGCACTATTTGTGAAAAATAATAGGAATACAAAATTCTTTCAACAAATAAATATATTTTGTGTTTTCTTGATTGTAGGTTTCCTTTATTTTTTTCTTCAAACATTTAACTACAATGTTTAGTTCTTGAATTTAGAAGTCCGTGCAACCTGAATGCCTCGATCGGAAAGCAACCTACCGTAGCTTTCTCGACCGGTATATATACCCTAGTGGTAGTTGAGGAATGATCGAAACTAATATGGCGACCGAATGCTTATATGACTTCCTGTCAGCTTTAAGAGCTATTCAATGTATTGACAGGCATATCACTCTGTTGTACTAAGGCCCACCCATTATTTTCATCTTTATTCAAAAACAACAAATGGTTACAAACCAAGCTGATTTTCCACAGCAATATTTTCTTAAAGCTGAACACCATTCATAAATAGCCACTGCCACACAGGTATATAAAAGCTACCATTTCGTTACACCCGATTTCACACCCGTAACTTGTGGCCAACGTGTAGTATTCCTTCTGTGGTCTTTGAATTTTATGCATTTGTTTCTTATTTTATGTGCATAGTATGTAAATAATGCATTGACCTGTTTATTTGATGTTAGTATTTTCCTGGCTTGAAAAAAAGTGCGTAATTTTTTTTAAATTCATCGTGACCCCAAGTAACACGACAGGGCAAGATGTACATCAACACATGTGAGATCTCTACAGTGAAATACTTGAAACTATTAAGAGGACTGTGGCTTATATAGCGATTACAGGGAGAGCGGCGATGAAAGAGAAATACGCCGACAGTGCCTATTTACGTGCGGTATTCAGTTTTAAGAACAACAATACTGCATTTATCTTCATAAAAATAATGTATCAGAACTATGGAAACTGTTTAAAAGACGTCGTTTTTATTTACTGGTGTAGTTTCATATAATTTATCGTATAAGAGAGGCCCCAGAAAGCAGTTATAGTACATCATCATTTTATTTTTTCTGTATAATTATTTAATGCTTAGTAAGACATTTCTAATGATCAACCAAAATGTCAGTGTCAATCGTAAAATATAAGCAAGATACAGTGCTCACAATTCTCTTAGGTTTGAGTCATGTTTTTGTTCACGTGGGTTTTTTACATTCAATTTAAGATTTTTAAAATTGGTATAATTTCCTATTCAGTTTTTTTTTTTATGTAAATGAACAGCTCTCTGTACAAACATAGAATTGTGAGCAAAGCTCTGTATCTTGCTTATAACTCGAACTTGACACTCAAATATGGTTAGTGATTACAAAATTGTAAACAATTAAAACAGGGAAAAAATGCACGAAAACAAAGATAGAGCACAATTTATTCTTCAAGTGAATCATACATATACCTACACATTTCCATCAGCAAATATAATCTCTGTTTAGACTAAATAGACTCAAGAAAATGCTAAGCATCTTAGCAAAAGCCATTGCATTAATCAACCATTAGTTTACGCAATGATCATTCCGAATTACCAAAAGCAGCTGAATTGAATGAATTGTATTTTAGTATATTACATGACATTTTGCTCATTTTGCGCAGGTAAACAGTCAGCTGCCTGATTTACCTAAGTCTATATTTGATTTGATACGTAAAAATTCCAAAATACAAGCGATAGTTCCCAAGGGTAAAAAGCATAACTAATGAAAATGAAACGAAAATCAAAACAAGCTAAAACCACGATCACAACTGAAAATGTCAACGCATTGAAATATTGAACCTCAATTTACTTCAAAAATTAGGCACCGATATATCTAGCATGTTTCAAAGATTCCCTTCGCACGTGTATTTGTTGCACAACAAGCAAATTGATCTTTGTTAGGTTGACCCTTTTATCGTGCATTCAATGTGGCTGCTTCAAACAAAGAACCTCTTTTTCGAAATATGGAATTACGAATCCAAAGTGAAAAACTGATCCTTTATTATTATTTTCGAAACTCAAATTTGGAACAGAATTAGCACTTAATTTCTGCAATTTATATTTTCCTTTCCATAAGGATGATTTTTGCTAAATTACATTGAATTTGACTCAGTAGTTCTTGAGAAGAAGATTTTAAAAAACCGCAACCCCACTTTTTTTTTACAGTTTCAAGTTTTTCTCCCCTTTGAATAAAAACTGGCCTTACATTTCTCCAACTTATATTCACCTTTCCATAGGGATGATTTGTGCCAATTTTGGTTGAAATTGACCAAGTGGGTTAGAGACGTTCAAAATGTGAAAAGTTAACAGACGAACGGACAGATGGACAGACAGACGGACGACGGACAAAATGTGATCAGAAAAGCTCACTTGAGCTTTTAGCTCGTATTTTAAAAAAGCAATGGTTTTATGATAAACCTAAAAAATGAACTGCTGGTACCAATTCCAAAGCATACATGATTATACATGTATACAGATGTATCTAAAGTTAAAGAAAGATAAATATATATGACTTCATCTGATAATTATATTTCATTTTCGATAACAATCGTACGTTTTGTGGGCCTGACATATCAGAATACGACACGAAAAACTTAGATGCATTTGTCAATTTTGGTCATTTTTAACTTTTTTATGGACTCAAACTTAAATTAGTGGTATTTATTCTATAGAATGACATCTTAGATAAAAGATTTGGTAAAATAAATGATATGTTGACGGATTACTTTTCACGCTATAGCTCTGAACCAAGTAGACCCTGAAGAAAAATTTCCGTAAAATTTTAATTTTGTTATAGTTTTCGGCTTAGATCTGTCAACAATGCTGGAATCTTTCAAAATGAATTGATAAGCGATTAATTAAAAACTAAAAACATCTTTAGCTAAAATTTAAATGGTCTAAGTAAAGAAAATAAAGGAGAAGGGGCACCCATCTATCAATCAAAACAAAGGCGATGTAATCATGGGCCTGATCAGAATTAAGTTTGATAAATTATGTATCGGGGATCAGTGTGTTGTTAGCAATTTACAAACATCCAATCTCTTACATCTTATTAAAAGAATTTCCTGCAATGTATACTATGCAATTGTTAATCATACGTGTACGAAGGGGTAAGGGTCATTATGATATGAATATACTTATTGAATGATACACTGAATCAATTTTCAAATGTTGGAAATTATTTAATTTGTAATTTATATTCATTCATTTCTAGCAAGC
Source organism: Magallana nippona (assembly GCA_033439105.1). Lineage (NCBI taxonomy): Eukaryota > Metazoa > Mollusca > Bivalvia > Ostreida > Ostreidae > Magallana > Magallana nippona. The sequence goes on from CM065919.1 coordinate 51,736,900, forward strand.
TTCAAGTTGCTACCATACAACTATACATATAGATCTCAAATTGGTTGTGTGATAAAGCATGCCTGTGGTCTTGGTTAATTGGTGCATTTTTATCCTGAGAAATGTCGTTTTTCATTTCTCTGTTTACACAATCAAGTTTCTTAACTTCAATCATTTCTATCTCTCATTCAATACAAACAACACCGTTCTAACTGCTTATTATTAACATTGTTTACATGAGCGACAAAGAACAAAATCAATACTGAATATCTAAAACGCTAATTAAAAGTCAAACCAATATAGTGAAATCCAGATTGTGACATGGTGCGATACTCGGAGTACTTTAATCTCCTTTTGTTGTTTTAGTTTTTGAAGAGTTTAAAAATTGAATCTACGCTACCTGAGGATGATTCTAAACAATCATCAGCCTTTCTGGCAAAATGGATTGGAAAAGTAGATTTTTTAAAAAAAATATCTCTAAGTTTCCTATTTAACAATTCAATGATTCTACACAAGTTTCAGTTTCTCTGGCCAAATGATTTTTGAGAACATTTTCAAAGGTTTTTTTTTAATGAATTCACCCCCCCCCCCCCCATTGTTGATCCGTCCTAATAAAATAACTTTTGAAAAGGTAATTTTAGAAGATTTTTCCCCATTTATTACTATGTAAAAAATATTCACCCCCACTGTGCCTTTATTCAACCCCCGAGGATCATGTTTGAATAGACTTGAATCTACTCGACCTGAGGAAGCTATCACATACGTTTAAGCACACGGTTTTCTGACAAAACGAGTTTTGAGAAGAATATTTTTTTTTAAAAATGCCAACAATTTTTCACAATTTCCAAATTAAAATAGAGCTTGACAAACCTAAATCCCTTTCACCAAATAATGCTTTGTCCTAAACAAATTAGTTAAAATTGGCCCAGTGGTTCTGAATAAATGATGAAAGTTTGAAAATTTTTACGACAACGACAGCGACGGACAACGGTCAAATTTTTACCAGAGAAGTCCACTCGAGTTTTGGCACAGATGAGCTAAAAATGATTGGTAAAATGTTTTCAAACAATGTTTTTAGAGTTGATTGAAAAATTTGACCCATAGGTACAGGTATGCTAGAAAGTATATGTATAATGTTCTGAAACAATGTTTTTAGAGTTGATAGAAAAGTTCTTGAAAAATAAACAAACATCATGGAAATACACCAAAAGCCAGGTTGAATCTGCCAAAGTTGCGGGCATCAAAGTTGACATTCTATCCACATATTTACTGAAGGGACACCGAAATAGTAAGTAATTCTGTTAACTTGAAATTAACGTATTCTTTGTTAGACTACATAAGTGGTTTTAACAAAATGTTATGTTACTAGAAATCCATGGTTGTCACATGTTTGCATATTTTAAATTTCATAAATAATGTTTAACTGTATGTTTATGTAAACAGATATTTAAAACTCATTTCAATGGAAGTTTGAATGAATCCAAATCCAATGGAGGCACGGTTAATCGATCAATCTGATACAAAACCAACTATATTAATATTTATGGGGTTTTTCAATATATAGTTTTAGTTGTAGAGCTCGTTTTCTTTTTGGGTTTATTTTTGCTCGTGTAATTCATTCAATTGTGTAAATCTCTTTTGTCCCGAGGAAGGGACTAGTTGTCCCGATAATATAACAATTACCATATCTGCCACACAAATCATGAAAATCAAATTTAGGTCTTTATCTTCAATTTTACATTGAGTTTAGGTTGGAATTGAATAAAGTTTGGTTTTTGAAGCAAAATATTACATATAAAGCAATGTCGGATTTGACAATTACCCAGTTTTAGTGTATTTAAACGAATGTATTTTAAAGTTTTGCGTAAATCAAGAAACTAACAGCACCTAACAGTTTTCTTAACCACAGATATGAATTTTTAAAAACAATCTATAAGAAGGCTTCAATTCTCTGTAGCGCACGCACTCTTCATAAACATTAGCGTGTGTAATTTACAAACAAACAAAAGCGCACGCACCTTTGCGAGGACTGGGGTGCTCTAATTTCTACAAATGTATTAATCATCTGTACTCGTTTACCAGCAATCTCGAAAGCCTACTTAAAAAACGTAAGAACTGTAAAGACGTGGAACCGGAATTCAGGACGATGCAACTAAATGTATAGGGCTTCAATGAGATATTTTGATATAGATTTCAACTTCGTTTCAGAAACCATAAAACCAAACGGAAAGAAATATGTAGATTGCTCAGAGATTTTGAGAAATCATATCAGCTTGAAAAACCAAGACGGAGTTTATACCATGTATCCGGATCATACCAACGCAAAGAAGGTTTACTGTGACATGACAACTGACGGCGGGGGGTGGACGGTACGTGTTGGTGTTTTGTTTTGGATTCGAGGTTTATATACCGGGTATTACTATGTTATTTGAATTGACTCCTTTTTGAGCCAAAAAAGAAAGCAAATAAAAAATGTTTACTTGTAATTTCATCTTTTTAATTAGATTATAAAGATACATTGTATTTACTTGTTTGTAACTATTCAATATTTTTAACCCATTGGCGTCCATACATGAACTTGGTTCAACAATTATTTCTCAATTTTTTTTAATGTTTTTTCTTGTTTTAATAAGTCGGGGTTTTTTTTTGAAAATTTGATGTTGATGAAAATTTTTGAAAATTTGATGTTGATAAGTATGAAGATTTTGAAAATACTATGAATAATACATGTACATTTTTTTTTATTGCATTTGACTCTTAAAGTCTACTTAAATAAGTGTAAGACCTGTTTTGGCCATGATGCATTATTAGGTGATAGCCCTGGTGAATGATTACCGTTTGATTTCATCTAACGTATTACTCATATTTGAAGGTCATACAGAAACGGGTTGATAATTCAACAGATTTTTACAGAACGTGGAATGAATACAAGAAAGGATTTGGAAATCCATCTGGAGATTATTGGATTGGTAAAATGTTTTTGATTTTTTAAAGAAAGTTTTGCATTAGAAATACAAAACATATATAAAAGGACTGGATACCTAATTGTAAAAAGATATGATTTAAAGATGTAGAAAATGTTCATAACATTTTTTGATATGATAGGGTGCTTTTATTAACTTTAGAGTTAAGAGTTTAGAGTTTTAAAAGATGAAATTTTAAATACATGTAGATTTTTTTTTATAAACTTGCATGAATGTTTGTGTTTATGCATTACCGTAGATCTATGTACACACTTTAAGGTAATGAAGCCATTCATCAATTAACAAAAAACATTCTCCAAACACTTCGTGTAAATCTGCAAAGATTTTCTGGAGAAAGAGGTCATGCGGAATATTCCAAATTTGCTGTAGGCGGTGAAAACAGCAAATACAAGTTGACAGTGTCTGGGTTTAATGGGAAAATAGGTGAGAGCTTCTTTTGCATATTATTCTTAGATAGAAAATATTCAATTTTTTTTTTTAATTTATTGGAATTATAGCACTTTGAATAATATGAATACAAAACATAATTGTTTTACCCAATGCTTTCTGGAAATTGAATACTTCGAGTGCAAACGATTCAATACGCAGAAAAACTAAATTATTAATATTCATTTTTATACACAAATTGATCACTCGAGTATTCATAATATATTTATTCAATATTACGATTATAATGATATAAATTGTTGATATTTGTTTCCAAACTGGAAAGGCGATATCTATTTTTCATAAAAACTATTTGAAAAAAGAAAAGATTTTCGTTACAAACTTTTTTGTGTATTGTCAGGTGACAGTTTAAACTATCATAATGGAAACAAGTTTACCACGAAGGATCAGGATAATGACAATCATGGGAGTAATTGTGCTAATAAGTACTTCGGCGGATGGTGGTATAATGGGTGTCATTATTCAAATTTAAATGGCCTGTATGCTACTTCAGCTTTGATTGACCCTAAGTATGCTGTTTGGTATCATTGGAAATCTAAACACGAAGCTCTGAAAACAACACTCATGATGATACGTCCGTCATCATTCTGATAAATGTATTTTTGATCGATATAGAATATAACGAGAAATACATTTAAAACAAAAACATTGTTGTACAGTTTGTTTCGTTCCTTAAAATGAAGCTTTTTACTGGAGCTTATTTACAACAACATAAATGAACAAGCAACGTTTGCTTTGCACGAATAAAACGTATCCACGATCTAACAATAAGAGGCAGTCCTAGATTAAAGTCGGAAGAACGGTGCTTGTTTGTTCCATCATTCTGCTATTTTAATTTCATAGAATGATACTTGTATGATATATTTGCTTTAAGAATAATTAAAAACAATTTGATTTTTATTTAAGACTGCTTCAAAATCTTATGAAAAGAATGATTTTAATAAACGTTTGATAGTTAGCCAAAGCGACTAGGTGTCTAAAAATGATACACAATCAGCTAAAAGAAATTAATTAGAAATAATTATAATGGATAGTTCCATTCAATTGAAAGTACTTAGTGTCAATTGTCAAAGCCTTGGGGACCAAATATAAGAAGAGATGTTTTTCAAATATTAAAAACTAACAATTACAATATCTATTTTATTTAAGATACACACTTTATTCATGAAGATTAAAACCTAATAAAAACATACTGGGGATAGAAAGCTTTGTTTAGTTCTTACAAATCTAATTCAAGAGGGTTGCCATTCTTTATATCAACAATTGTGAGATAACAATTAATGAACAATACAGAGATGATAATGGAAACTACTTGATATTAGATGCTATTGTAGATAATTTACACTTTCTGCTTATAAATATATATACGGTCCAAATTCTGACGAACAAGAATTTTATTCTCAACTACTGAATACCCTCCAAGATATTTACGCTTCTCAACACATTATATTAGGTGGTGATTTTAATTTGCTTTTAAACAAAGAAATAGATTCAGTGAATTACCTACACCATAATAACCCTAAATCTAGACAAGAAGTTAACAATCTGATGAAAACATTAAACTTAAAAGATGTTTTAGGGAAAATTACCCAGATTCTAGAATGTTTACATGGAGAAGAAGAAACCCTATTAAACAAGCTAGGCTTGATTTTTTTTAATATCAGAATTGCTTCAGGCTGTATTGCTAATAGGTTAAAGTATACCTGGATGAATTAATTAGCAGAGATCAAACTGGATTCCTTAAAGGTAGATTCATTGGTGAAAATATCAGATTAGTATATGATCTAATGAACTATACTGAAGGTAAGAATATTCTAGGTTTACTTATGTTAATTGACTTTGAAAAGGCCTTTGATTCTATATCATGGGAATTTGTCTTTCATACACTCTCCCTATTTAATTTTGAAAATTCAATAAAAGATTGTATATAAACCTTTTATAATGGCATAAAAACATGTATTATTTAAATGGAATAATATCGGATTATCTCTACCTACAAAGAGGGTGCAGACAGGGTTGATTCAATATCACAATACTTATTCTTGCTTTGTGCAGAAATATTAGGAACAATAATTAGAAATAATAAAGATATTAATGGCATAAAAATTGGAGATAGTGAATACAAAATTTCACAATACGCAGATGACATATCTTTATTTAGAAATGGATCACCAGAAACATTAGACGGTATGTTTAGAGAACTAGATTTTTTTGCTGATATATCAGGACTAAATATAAACTTTTCTAAGACCAACATGGTGTGGATAGGGAGTAAAAAAATTCAAAAGAAACTTTTCATCACTCGAGATGGAAACTTGATTAGAACAATACAAACTTTGACTTGCTAGGGATAAAATTTTCGGTAAACGTAGATGATATGATAAACTAAAATTACAATGCAAAACTAGAGGATAAAAAAAAACCCAAAAAGCAGTGGAAACCGTAATTTAACAATATTAGGAAGGTTAACAGACATAAAATCATTTAACATTCCAAAAATGAATCATTTAATACTTACATTACCAAATCCAAGTAAGGACTTCTTAGAAAACTTTGAGAGTGAATTATACGTTTATCTTTGGGGAAGCAAAATGCACAAACAAGCTATGATACAAGACTAGAGATCTGGCGGTCTTAAAATGGTAGACTACAACGACTTTTTTCTGGCTTTGAAGTCACGCTGGATAAGAAGACTAATTAATTCAAAATCTATATGGGTTAATTTGTTAGAGACTAGTTTAAATATAACAGTGAACAATTTATGGCTTAGAGGAACAGATTTCCTATCCAGACTTAGTAATATAATGCATAATTGTTTTTGGAAAGAAGTATTTTGTAACTGACAGTATTGTACATCTATTTAGTTTATATGGTGCCTCCTCTACTACATGCTTCAATAAGTAACTCGTTTTAATTGCAATTAAAGTCGAATTTTCTCTAAATCATTAAGTCTGTCAAGTTCATATTATATTGATGGATGGATTAATGGATGGATTATCTCTCTGAATTTGATAGATAGGACAAAAATTATCAGAAAGGCATAGCATAACTCATCTATATTCATTGGAGGAAACAAACATTACAATCTTCTTTTGACAAGAAAGCACATGAAAATATTTTCTTACTAATTAATTTATTATTTACAAATACATGTATTTACAAATATGAATTCAAGTTTGTCAGTCAAAGAAATCTTCTATATCAATATCTGGTTCTAAACGATGATCTTTGAAAGGGGTTAGATTTGTCTGGTTAGGAATAAGGTTCTCAAAGGTTTCTTCTAAATTCGTCTCTCCTATTAGAATAGCACCTTCCATCCGGCCGTCTCGTAGCACCACCTTAAGGTATCGGATGTACAATTGAGCATGAGAGCTCGGGATTTTCCGGGATGAGCTCGGTAGATTACGGAGATTGAAATCAATTTTCAAAATGTCGAATCATTTTTGATTAAACATAATAAAAAGTTAAGAATAAACAACTGCATAAAATGAAGTAGGAATTTTTTTTCTTAATTTTAAAACAAAATATTTCAACTTTTACTCTTACGCTGATTATGACGTTGTAGCACCTTTACGTCATTTGCCGTGGTATGGCGTTATTTCGTTTTCCTGCGGCGCTCTTGCGATAACGTAAAGAAAAAGAACTTCTAATTTATAGAGTGAAGTTTGCAGTGCGTAAGTCACGAAAAATAGGTCGGTTTCATAATTGATTTCGTAGATTTTGTGACTGTGCATAAATTGAATTTGGAGTAATCCGGTAATTGTATGACCTAATTTAATTTGTTTAATTTTGTTGTATACCTAATTTCATTACACATACAGAATGTTTCGAACCCAACATTTGTATAACGGTTTTTTTTACCACTATCTATTTTTAATAAGTACCATGATACGGATTTCCTAGTTAAATTGCTTGTACACGTTTATGGTGATCATTGTGTTTAAACATCTACTTGTTATTTTCCGTTAATGAAGTTTAAATAGATGTACAAGAGTCAAAATATGAAATTTCCAATCATTTATTTTTTTTTTTTCATCGGGATTCCAAACAATTTTCTTCTCTCGCATTTCATAGTATGTGCATGAACAGTATATTATTCACCCTTTTTTTAATTGCTGGATTTTCTATCATTCAACTTATACTATGAAATACTTATTCCGACTGCTTTAAAGTCAATTCATGTCAGTTGACTGTTGACATAAAAGAGGTGCGTTACCATCCAATGAAATCAAATACTCAAAATTTGATTGACAGGTTCAGCTAGTTAGCCGATGTCCGATGTTATGTGTGCTATTTGTACACAATCTTATCGTGTAAATAATGCATGCTTCTTACAACATCACAGCGTCACTTATAGTTGATTTGGAATTTTGTTCTGTAAAATTCATATTTTGTTAAAGCATGTTGATGTATTGTGTATTTCACTGTTGTACCGGTACGAAAACATCATAGTCAGATTTTAACGGCAGTCTCCATTTAAAGCTGATTTATTCTTTTGTTTGTTGAAAAAGAATACAATTTTGATTAAAAGATAATACTATGTATATAGTTTTATACAAGTTAAAGGTTTGGAATAAATTCTGATGAGGCATTTCACACGGTTCTCGAACGCTTTGCTCGTAACGCTAAACACGATGTTACCCACAATTCACAACTTAGTTGTAATGGTAAAAATAGTTTTTGTGCAAACATTTCACTGAATGAAAAAAATCAACAATTTAGATTTTTTATTCTAAAATTACAAGTTCTCAATCGTAAAGGAATAGAACACAACAAAATTACCGGGTAACGGGAATATGCGTTAAATTATGATTGCGACAGCTGACGAGGGGGTTAAAATCGCGTGACGTCGTCATGGTCATTGGAAAAAAAATTCTCAAAAATAAAAAAAAGATATTGATAAAGGGAATAAATTTATATGTTGGCAATTTTTATTTCATAAATATCAATCATGATTACACGTTTTCGTCAAAGAAAAAAAGTATTTTACCGTGCATGATTTGCAGCGCTAGAGTTACTTCCCCATAGTGATTTGGCGGGAAAAAAATTCTATTTTTAGAAACAACATACCCATACCTATCAAATGAGTATATATAATATATACCTTACCAGGCATAATTTTTTTTGTCAATTGTACATCTGATACCTTAACGTACTCTAACCCTAATAATAACAAATACATGTAATCCCATCATATTACTCACTACTTGCTGGCATTGAGTTGATAATCCATAATTTGAAGTCTGGCAAAATTATGTTTCCTGCTCAGTTATGAACTCTGTGTGCAATTATTTTAACACATTCTTTCATAACAGGAAAATACCAATTAAGAGCACATATAATTATTGTAGTGATAGAATTTACCTTTTGTTATCCTCAGTAGGATTTCACAGTCGTGGGCAAGACCTTGAGCATTGAATTTTCCCAGGAAAATGACCTGAAAAAATATTTACGAAAAATATCAGAATTCTTTTTCTATGGATAAACATGTATTATCAACAATATCCTCACATCTTACAACTTTATACTAATTAATTTCCAATCATCTTTAAGTAACAGCAAAAAATTATCGTTATGACAATAAAGATAATGATAATAATCATTATCCAAAGCATTTGATTTTCTATCCAATAACATTGTTTATATTGGGTTATACTTTCAAATGGAATTATAGGTACATGTAAAACATCCGATGTGAGTTAGCTGTATATTAGTACTTCAATCCTGATTATAACAAACAGTCACTCACTACATCATTGCATTGCGATCATAATCCATTATTTGAAGTCTGGCAGAATTAGATGTTTCCTGCTTAGTTATAAACTCTGTCATATATATTATTCATATACATATTTTACATAACAGGAAGAGAGTCAAGCGCTTATGGTTATTGAAAATAGAGTTTACCTTTCGTTACCCTCAGTTTAATTTCATAGTTACGGCCAAGACCTTTAGCACTGAACTTTCCTTGTTTGAAAATTGTTTGAAAACCAAATAAACATCATGGAGACACAGCAGCGTTATTGAATTTGTCAAAATTGTGAACGATGAAGTTGATGTTTTGTCTACTTATGTTCTGAATGAAAGCAAGTATAGTATGTATATTATTTAGATTAAAATGGGCATGGTCATTTTTTCAATAGTTATCCAAAATCGTACCTTCTGATGTCAAGTTATAAGCGAGATACATAGCTCACATTTTCTTTGTAGCATTTATATAAATAACATGACATATGTATACCGGTAAAAACGCTTTTTGTGTAAATTTGTACATGTAGATATAGATTAACATTAAAACAAAACGACCTGAAACATTTTAATGTGAAATTCGTCTGCACAGCAAATGGTTGGTTTTATTCTGATTTTTATTTTTTCACTGTAAAGGTTTTAAAGAAAAGGAAAGATGATTCACCAGATTTTTACAGAACTCGGAAAGAGTACAAGGAAGGGTTTGGAAATCCATCCCTGCATATTTACCAATCCAATAGTTTCGGGGTGGATTTCCAAACCCTTCCTTGTACTCGTTCCGAGTTCTGTAAAAATCTGTTGAATCGTCTTTCCTTTTCTGTTAAACTGTTACGGTGTATAAATTAAAAATCAGAATAAAACCAATGAATGTGTTTAGGCGTTACATTAATTCTATGTACACATGTTTAGGTGATAATGCTATTCATCATCTCACAAAGGACAGTCCCCAAATTTTCGTGTCCATCTTCAAACTTTTCTTGAGAAAAAGGTTATGCGGAATAATCAAATTTTGCTGTTGGCGATAAAAGCATCAAATACAAGTTGACAGTATATAGAAATAGTTCGAAGATCGGTGAATTGTTTTGTAAGTACTCTTGTCATATTGAAAAAAGTAAAATTCTTTTTAACCTTTTATTTAACTTTGGACATGCGGAATAATACAGTGACAAAAACAAGATAGTTTTGTAGTTAAACATCATGAAAATTATAACCATGTACATGTAAATCGTATTTAGCGTTTAAATAAAATGTATACTTACACAATAATTGTTTGTTCAATTTACCTTAAGATTAATATTTATGTTTAATTTTTTTGAAATGTCGAATATCGTTTACAGACTAAAGGGTTATAAGAACTGCTCAAAAGCTGGGTTTGTTTAGTTTGTTACACGTACTGTCAAACAACGGTTTAGATTATCAAAATGGAATGATATTCAACCACAGAAGATAAGGATAAGGACAAAAGGAAGAATGCAAATTGTGCAAAAGATTCCCATGAGGGATGGTGGTATAATAATTGTCATTATTCAAATTTGAAAGGCTTGTACGCTACTTCACCTTTGAATAATTAAAGTATAACTATTGGCATCATTGGAAATCTAAACACAAAGCTTTCGAAGGAACACTCATGATGATACGTCCTTCACATTTCACAATTCTGATGAATGATGGAATTTTGATGGGTGTAGTATATAACGACAAATACATTAAAAAGTAAAAATACTTGTTTCATTCATGAAAATAAAGTCTTTTCCTGAGCTAATTAAAAAATAATTGAAAGAGCGACGATTGTTTTCAATGAATATGTTAAAACAATACATACAAATGCTTTTGGTTTATGATACAATCCAATATTAAAGTCAGAGGTATGGTGCCTGAATGTTTCATCATTGTGTCATTCTAAAAGTACGATTATAAGAGATATCTTCGTTTTAATAATAATTGAAAACATTGATTTTAATCAAAGACTGCTTCAAAATAAATTTGGACAAGAATGATTTAAGAAGAGGACCCAAAAGGGTAGATGTCTAGTTAGACATTTGTCTAGGTGTAGGTTTGCAACTTTCCTTTGATATGACCTAAGTGTGTTCCTAAGATATGACTTCGGAAAAAAAAAATTAGGAACATCCTAAGATCAACTTAGGACACGTCTTAAGATGTAGTTCGACGGTAACTTAGGAACATCTTAAGGTCTTACGCAAGGAAATAGCCAATCAAACTGAACTTAGTCAATTGTAGTTCCATATATATAGAGACAATTTCTTTTCTTTCTTCCTTTTTTTGCACCTTATTTTAGGCCTACTCTATCGAATTTGGACTCAGTGGCTAGGAAAATTGTTACTTTAGTGGAATTGTCACACTGATTTCAATGGAACTATTTTTTAGATGCGCATGATGCAACTTCCTGGATGGTGCTGAGTCTGTTTGTCAACATGTGAAACCCACGTGTATTTGAGGGTAGGTATGTTTACTATCAATTATCTCTCTGAGAAGCCGCATAAGGCGTTATTCTTCTGATCTAAAATTTTTCTTGAAGCATTTAACTGTAATTTCTCTTTCATGAATTATATGCTAAGAGTATAGTTAATCAATTAACTTAATTAAAGCTATATAGTAACATATAGTGAAATTAATTCCTTGTGTGAGACCTTAAGTTAGGATATCCTAACCTACATAAATCATTCTTCTTTTCACATCAATTCATCCAGATTGAATTTGAAAGACTTGTGCATGGATAAATCATCAAACATTTTGCCAGAGAAAATAATACGTGTCGGTAACACGACATGCCTTAAACCAGTAATATTGATTTGTCTACATTTTTGAAAATATACACTTACTTAAAAATATATCAATGACCAATAACAATTTAGTTTTAAAAAAAACCACCACCAAAAAAAAAAAACAACAGAATTCCAAATAATTGTTGTGTAAAGAAAAAAAGTATTATGACAGCTTTTGGCTTTTGGCTTACACGCAAATAATTATTTAAACAGTACATGTGCATTCTTTCAATGTAAATCAACATTTGATTCTCCTGTCATTCAAGTAATACAGAAGCAAGCGCTTTTCTTCGAATTTACCGCTACAAACACAACCAATTTCCCTTTAATCTGCAATTTATAAATTACACGTACAGGTTTAACAAGAAATAAGTTCTAATCTTTCTCCTAAACATATAAATATAGTTTATTCAACATTACCATTTTTTTAAAGATCATTTTCCAGAATTAAGTGATACAAATTAAGAATGATCACGCATGGCTTAGATAAACCGATGTAGATTTTTAAATAACATTTTGGCCAATGCTAGTAATCAAAACTATGAATGTAACTTACTTAGTATATATATTAAAAATAAGTGAATATTTTTTTTTGGCCAAACAGAGACAGTATTTGCCAAAACAAAAATTGTTTAATTTGTCATCTCATAGGCAGGCAAATAAAGGGGTAAATAACAAATGCAAAATATGTAGAACCGAGATAGAAAATGCACAACATCTAATGTTTGATTGCGTAAATGTAAAACATGTTTTGGATATGGCAAGCCAATGTTTAAACTTTACTATTGTTTGGAAAAATGCTAGTGTTGGGTGTTTTGTAGATAACAACGAAACAGCAAAACTTGATGATATCTTTCTCTCTTTTATAGCATTCAGAATTTACAAGTACAAAATGTACTGTAGAATTGAAAATTTAGAAGAAACAAGTCAATCGTTGAGAATGTCTATTACGGAGAATACTTTGTCTTATTGTTCAGTTCTATCTCATTTACCTCATATGAAAGAAAAAAAACTGTTTCAAAATTTTGCACTTATTCGATGAATATGTCTTCAGATTACAGTGTTTTAAACTAATAATTATTATGTATATATACGCCTACCCTCTGAGGGAGACAGTCTCTCAGTTGATTATCAAGGTTTTTTTTTTTTTTTTTTTTTTACATGGACACAGACTTTGACAGATGGTATTGAAACCCTTTGATATGTGTGGGCCAGATAAAATACATGTGTATAATGTATATGTATGAATTATGTTTCTGTGTATTTACAGATATGTAAATATGTACTAGAAATTGAGTTTCTACTCTAATCTTATGTACATTATCAATACAGAAAGGATTTTTCATTATTTTTCTGATAATTACATATGAATGTACAATGTGCATTTAATATTTTTCTTTCCTGTAATCCTGTTATATTATTATTCTTTTTTCTACATATACAGTTGTGTGTAGTAACACTGATATGTCAATATCATGAACGACATCTTAAATACTTATTGGTAAGAAATGAATGAATGGGAAAATTAAAAAAAAAAACCCAACAACACAAAACTCATAGGCAGGCATGTAACAACGGAGAAAGGGGAGGGGGGGGGGGGGGTTCGGGGTCCCTCTCCCCATAATTATGTTAAAATAAACGTACATGATAGAATAAATAACTATGCCCCCTCCCGGATTAAGAACATGAGGTTTGTCAGAAATGCTGGAAATGTAGCAAATATTTATTTATTCTACCGGTCTTAGGAAAAAGCTCTTAACAACAGTCCCAGTATCCTAAATAAACGCGATTCAAAAACCTTAGGATGGTCGAAGGACAATCAAGTGTTGTCCTAATGTTAAGACAAAGTTATGGCAGTTCCTAAAGGGAGAGCTTTGAGAATCAGACTTTAAGACTAAGACGTATCCTAAGACGTACCTACATATGTAGGACGCACCATAGTCCTAAGATATCTTCGTGAACAAGCCTGCTGGACTATCTCTCAGTTGATTATCAAGGTTTTTTTTTTACATGGGCACAGACTTTGACAGATGGTATTGAAACCCTTTGATATGTGTGGGCCAGATAAAATACATGTGTATAATGTATATGTATGAATTATGTTTCTGTGTATTTACAGATATGTAAATATGTACTAGAAATTGAGTTTCTACTCTAAGCTTATGTACATTATCAATACAAGAAGGATTTTTCATTATTTTTCTGATAATTACATATGAATGTACAATGTGCATTTAATATTTTTCTTTCCTGTAATCCTGTTATATTGTTATTCTTTTTTGTACATATACAGTTGTGTGTAGTAACACTGATATGTCAATATCATGAACGACATCTTAAATACTTGTTGGTAAGAAATGAATGAATGGGAAAATTTAAAAAAAAAACCCAACAACACAAAACTCATAGGCAGGCATGTAGCAACGGAGAAAGGGGAGGGGGGGGGGGGGTTCGGGGTCCCTCTCCCCGTAATTATGTTAAAATAAACGTACATGATAGAATAAATAACTATGCCCCCTCCCGGATTAAGAACATGAGGTTTGTCGGAAATGCTGGAATTGTAGCAAATATTTCTTTATTCTACCGGTCTTAGGAAAAAGCTCTTAACAACAGTCCCAGTATCCTAAATAAACGCGATTCAAAAACCTTAGGATGGTCGTAGGACAATCAAGTGTTGTCCTAATGTTAAGACAAAGTTATGGCAGTTCCTAAAGGGAGAGCTTTGAGAATCAGACTTTAAGACTAAGACGTATCCTAAGACGTACCTACATATGTAGGACGCACCATAGTCCTAAGATATCTTCGTGAACAAGCCTGCTGGACTATTATTTATAAGTGTACGAATATACTAACCTCCCCCCCCCCCAAAAAAAAAGCCCCATAAAAACCAAGTTATAACCAACAAAAATAAAACCAAAGAACAAAACACGCCTAACTTAAGTAAGATTTGTAAACAGGTGAATATTAAATGGTTGGAGGCTGAATGTTCAACAAATTAACCATCAGATCTGCCTTATACTTTGATGTATGATACTTTTGGCTATAAACTGATATTTAGGGAAGAAAAAAATCAATGTATTATAGCTTAAAATTTGCACATTTTCTTATATATTTTTACAGAGCTCTTCGTTTTAAGGATATAAAATAGCCACCAGAACCCTCCAGTCCTCTTAAAATGCGAAATTCACATTCATATTAATGATGTATAGATATGCATGCACCTTTACTTCGACTGTTTACCAAAATTATTTATATTTAATTGTTTAATTAAATTTCCACTCATATTGTAGGATATTACATAACTTGCTTAATAAACCGCGAACCGATTTATTTAAAAAGCGCAAACTGTCCCAAGTTATGTGATTCTCGTATATTATCGACGTATTATCAATTAACAATTGTCATTTCCATACTTTCGTCGACTCCCAGTGGACTTGAAATGAAAGATTTCACAGAGTCTGCGTCATCTGTTTCATATTTGGATATTTTACTGGAAATGGACATTGGTGGTACAAACAAATTTTATGATAACCGTGATGACTTCAATTTTTCTATAATCAATTGTCCTTACTTATGTAGCAATATACCTTCATCACCAGCATATGGAGTTTTTGTCTCTCAGTTAATTCGATACGCAAGGACATGCTCTTCGTATGAACAGTTTCTAAGGCGAGGCAAGCTACTGACAAACAAGTTTATTTAACAGGGTTATCAACAATCTCGTTTGAAGTCATTTTTTTCGTAGGTTCTATGATCGATACAATGACCTTGTCAGCAAATACAATCTTCCACTGGGTCGCATTCGGACTGACGTTTTTCATACTAATTGTTAGACCATAATTAATTTCCTGGTTGTCTACGGACTTTTCCGTTATTTCCCGATTACGACAAAAAGCACACGGCGAGTGTGACCGGTCAGCAGAGGATGCTCACTCCTCCTAGGCACCTGATCCTACCTCTATCTTTTTGGAGGTCCGTGTTGCTCTGCTTTGAATTTGTATTTCGTTTTATGGATTTTTGAGATGGTTGACAGTTTGTTATTGTCATTTTTCATTAAGCCGTGTATGTTGTATCGCTTTTCATTTTTTTTTTTTAAATTCTGTAATGATTTTGTATTATATCTATTTCACTGTTAAATAGAATAATTTTTTCTTATAGTCAATTACCTAATGATGTGTAGAGAAAATATTTTATTGATAAGAATAAGAAAATGTCTGTTTCTCGTTTTAAAAGTTAAAAACAATTATATCGTGTCTGCTGAAGTCATTAAGATCCAGTTTGTAGAATGCCACATTTCTAAGGATTTTTAAAATATTTATTATTATCTGACTCTCCACTTTTTTATTTCTACAAAAATCATCGAAATCAAATACATTTTACTTCCCTTTATATGATACATTTGTAAAACGTAAATATCGATCTTTATGTATAAAGGTCTGCATATAACCCGTCGAAATTGTACAAAGAATCAGGTTTCGTTTTAATACTATCCGGATTAAATTACAAAATATAAAAACAACATGTTTTTCTTTTTTTAGTTATTTTCCTTCAACCGTCAGGGGAGTGAAAACTTTGAACACAATGAAGCTTTTTGTATTCTCTGTAGCAATGATCCTGTTTGTGTATTGTGGTGGGCATCCGAAAAATCCAAATATTCAAGGTAATTTTGATAGCAGTGCTATATAATAGTTGTGTAATCGTTTATTTGTGAAATCAGCAACTCATATGACATAAGTAAAAAAAAAAAAAAAAAGAGGCCCATGGGCCACATCGCTCACTTGGACAACGATGGCTTTATACGAGTGTTTAAAGGATAATGTGCCATATGGCCCCTCGGTGGATTAACAATAGATATCCGAACTTTTCACTTATTTTTGCATATACTTAATCTTTGACATATGTATCTTTATGGAATACCATTTTTACCGAAAATAAGATCCTATGCAAGATATATAAATAGATGTTTAGTATGGGGACACTGTTAACTTCAATTCCCTTTAATTTTAGTCCCTCACCCTTTTTAAAGCTATCAAAATATGAGAGCATAATGGAATATTTTCAACTAATTTCTACTTATCGTATTTTATTAAACTCTACCTATATGTGAAAGAAGAACATTGTACCTCGATGCGCTCAATTCATTAAATTAAAAAAAAAAAATTTGTCTTCCCCATTATAAACTATTGTTGTTTACATGGCGTGAACTCGTGTGACGTTTTAAAACCTTATTCACTTGATCGATAGATAAAATCGATAGAAAAATGTCACGTAATATGTTTAAAGCTGACATGAATTCAAAAATACGCATTATTTCCCTTTTATCTCCGACTACAGCCATATTAGTTGTCGATTTCTATTGTTCTGGTCATTGCTACACACCCCCTACATAAAGCCGATAGCACTATTCATGCTTCACCGCATTCAGGTATTTCATTCACCGGAACACGTTACATTGGACGAAAAGATTTGTAGAAACGCGTTTTGAACAAAAATAATACGACAACCACTGCACTGGTAAGGAATATACAATGTACGACTAAACAAGACAGACTGAAATCCAGGCACACATATTTAAAAAATCCTCGATAATTGAAGAACGTTTTCCTGTGTTGTGTTTGTTACAACATCGCAAACCACACACACTGCGGCAGATAAAGCAATGTCTTGGATTTTGTAAAAACTGATGGAAACAATGATACGTTATTACTCTCTTGGATTTACTATCATTTATCTACTGTGTTGGATGTAGTGCCGCAGGGGGGTCTTCAAAAAGATGCAGACGTTATGCAATCTGTACGAACGTTATGCAATCTGTTCGATATGCATGCAAAGTAAGACAGCACTATTTGTGAAAAATAATAGGAATACAAAATTCTTTCAACAAATAAATATATTTTGTGTTTTCTTGATTGTAGGTTTCCTTTATTTTTTTCTTCAAACATTTAACTACAATGTTTAGTTCTTGAATTTAGAAGTCCGTGCAACCTGAATGCCTCGATCGGAAAGCAACCTACCGTAGCTTTCTCGACCGGTATATATACCCTAGTGGTAGTTGAGGAATGATCGAAACTAATATGGCGACCGAATGCTTATATGACTTCCTGTCAGCTTTAAGAGCTATTCAATGTATTGACAGGCATATCACTCTGTTGTACTAAGGCCCACCCATTATTTTCATCTTTATTCAAAAACAACAAATGGTTACAAACCAAGCTGATTTTCCACAGCAATATTTTCTTAAAGCTGAACACCATTCATAAATAGCCACTGCCACACAGGTATATAAAAGCTACCATTTCGTTACACCCGATTTCACACCCGTAACTTGTGGCCAACGTGTAGTATTCCTTCTGTGGTCTTTGAATTTTATGCATTTGTTTCTTATTTTATGTGCATATTATGTAAATAATGCATTGACCTGTTTATTTGATGTTAGTATTTTCCTGGCTTGAAAAAAAGTGCGTAATTTTTTTTAAATTCATCGTGACCCCAAGTAACACGACAGGGTAAGATGTACATCAACACATGTGAGATCTCTACAGTGAAATACTTGAAACTATTAAGAGGACTGTGGCTTATATAGCGATTACAGGGAGAGCGGCGATGAAAGAGAAATACGCCGACAGTGCCTATTTACGTGCGGTATTCAGTTTTAAGAACAACAATACTGCATTTATCTTCATAAAAATAATGTATCAGAACTATGGAAACTGTTTAAAAGACGTCGTTTTTATTTACTGGTGTAGTTTCATATAATTTATCGTATAAGAGAGGCCCCAGAAAGCAGTTATAGTACATCATCATTTTATTTTTTCTGTATAATTATTTAATGCTTAGTAAGACATTTCTAATGATCAACCAAAATGTCAGTGTCAATCGTAAAATATAAGCAAGATACAGTGCTCACAATTCTCTTAGGTTTGAGTCATGTTTTTGTTCACGTGGGTTTTTTACATTCAATTTAAGATTTTTAAAATTGGTATAATTTCCTATTCAGTTTTTTTTTTTTATGTAAATGAACAGCTCTCTGTACAAACATAGAATTGTGAGCAAAGCTCTGTATCTTGCTTATAACTCGAACTTGACACTCAAATATGGTTAGTGATTACAAAATTGTAAACAATTAAAACAGGGAAAAAATGCACGAAAACAAAGATAGAGCACAATTTATTCTTCAAGTGAATCATACATATACCTACACATTTCCATCAGCAAATATAATCTCTGTTTAGACTAAATAGACTCAAGAAAATGCTAAGCATCTTAGCAAAAGCCATTGCATTAATCAACCATTAGTTTACGCAATGATCATTCCGAATTACCAAAAGCAGCTGAATTGAATGAATTGTATTTTAGTATATTACATGACATTTTGCTCATTTTGCGCAGGTAAACAGTCAGCTGCCTGATTTACCTAAGTCTATATTTGATTTGATACGTAAAAATTCCAAAATACAAGCGATAGTTCCCAAGGGTAAAAAGCATAACTAATGAAAATGAAACGAAAATCAAAACAAGCTAAAACCACGATCACAACTGAAAATGTCAACGCATTGAAATATTGAACCTCAATTTACTTCAAAAATTAGGCACCGATATATCTAGCATGTTTCAAAGATTCCCTTCGCACGTGTATTTGTTGCACAACAAGCAAATTGATCTTTGTTAGGTTGACCCTTTTATCGTGCATTCAATGTGGCTGCTTCAAACAAAGAACCTCTTTTTCGAAATATGGAATTACGAATCCAAAGTGAAAAACTGATCCTTTATTATTATTTTCGAAACTCAAATTTGGAACAGAATTAGCACTTAATTTCTGCAATTTATATTTTCCTTTCCATAAGGATGATTTTTGCTAAATTACATTGAATTTGACTCAGTAGTTCTTGAGAAGAAGATTTTAAAAAACCGCAACCCCACTTTTTTTTTACAGTTTCAAGTTTTTCTCCCCTTTGAATAAAAACTGGCCTTACATTTCTCCAACTTATATTCACCTTTCCATAGGGATGATTTGTGCCAATTTTGGTTGAAATTGACCAAGTGGGTTAGAGACGTTCAAAATGTGAAAAGTTAACAGACGAACGGACAGATGGACAGACAGACGGACGACGGACAAAATGTGATCAGAAAAGCTCACTTGAGCTTTTAGCTCGTATTTTAAAAAAGCAATGGTTTTATGATAAACCTAAAAAATGAACTGCTGGTACCAATTCCAAAGCATACATGATTATACATGTATACAGATGTATCTAAAGTTAAAGAAAGATAAATATATATGACTTCATCTGATAATTATATTTCATTTTCGATAACAATCGTACGTTTTGTGGGCCTGACATATCAGAATACGACACGAAAAACTTAGATGCATTTGTCAATTTTGGTCATTTTTAACTTTTTTATGGACTCAAACTTAAATTAGTGGTATTTATTCTATAGAATGACATCTTAGATAAAAGATTTGGTAAAATAAATGATATGTTGACGGATTACTTTTCACGCTATAGCTCTGAACCAAGTAGACCCTGAAGAAAAATTTCCGTAAAATTTTAATTTTGTTATAGTTTTCGGCTTAGATCTGTCAACAATGCTGGAATCTTTCAAAATGAATTGATAAGCGATTAATTAAAAACTAAAAACATCTTTAGCTAAAATTTAAATGGTCTAAGTAAAGAAAATAAAGGAGAAGGGGCACCCATCTATCAATCAAAACAAAGGCGATGTAATCATGGGCCTGATCAGAATTAAGTTTGATAAATTATGTATCGGGGATCAGTGTGTTGTTAGCAATTTACAAACATCCAATCGCTTACATCTTATCAAAAGAATTTCCTGCAATGTATACTATGCAATTGTTAATCATACGTGTACGAAGGGGTAAGGGTCATTATGATATGAATATACTTATTGAATGATACACTGAATCAATTTTCAAATGTTGGAAATTATTTAATTTGTAATTTATATTCATTCATTTCTAGCAAGCTTCAAGTTGCTACCATACAACTATACATATAGATCTCAAATTGGTTGTGTGATAAAGCATGCCTGTGGTCTTGGTTAATTGGTGCATTTTTATCCTGAGAAATGTCGTTTTTCATTTCTCTGTTTACACAATCAAGTTTCTTAACTTCAATCATTTCTATCTCTCATTCAATACAAACAACACCGTTCTAACTGCTTATTATTAACATTGTTTACATGAGCGACAAAGAACAAAATCAATACTGAATATCTAAAACGCTAATTAAAAGTCAAACCAATATAGTGAAATCCAGATTGTGACATGGTGCGATACTCGGAGTACTTTAATCTCCTTTTGTTGTTTTAGTTTTTGAAGAGTTTAAAAATTGAATCTACGCTACCTGAGGATGATTCTAAACAATCATCAGCCTTTCTGGCAAAATGGATTGGAAAAGTAGATTTTTTAAAAAAAATATCTCTAAGTTTCCTATTTAACAATTCAATGATTCCACACAAGTTTCAGTTTCTCTGGCCAAATGATTTTTGAGAACATTTTCAAAGGTTTTTTTTTTTTTAATGAATTCACCCCCCCCCCCCCCATTGTTGATCCGTCCTAATAAAATAACTTTTGAAAAGGTAATTTTAGAAGATTTTTCCCCATTTATTACTATGTAAAAAATATTCACCCCCACTGTGCCTTTATTCAACCCCCGAGGATCATGTTTGAATAGACTTGAATCTACTCGACCTGAGGAAGCTATCACATACGTTTAAGCACACGGTTTTCTGACAAAACGAGTTTTGAGAAGAATATTTTTTTTTAAAAATGCCAACAATTTTTCACAATTTCCAAATTAAAATAGAGCTTGACAAACCTAAATCCCTTTTACCAAATAATGCTTTGTCCTAAACAAATTAGTTAAAATTGGCCCAGTGGTTCTGAATAAATGATGAAAGTTTGAAAATTTTTACGACAACGACAGCGACGGACAACGGTCAAATTTTTACCAGAGAAGTCCACTCGAGTTTTGGCACAGATGAGCTAAAAATGATTGGTAAAATGTTTTCAAACAATGTTTTTAGAGTTGATTGAAAAATTTGACCCATAGGTACAGGTATGCTAGAAAGTATATGTATAATGTTCTGAAACAATGTTTTTAGAGTTGATAGAAAAGTTCTTGAAAAATAAACAAACATCATGGAAATACACCAAAAGCCAGGTTGAATCTGCCAAAGTTGCGGGCATCAAAGTTGACATTCTATCCACATATTTACTGAAGGGACACCGAAATAGTAAGTAATTCTGTTAACTTGAAATTAACGTATTCTTTGTTAGACTACATAAGTGGTTTTAACAAAATGTTATGTTACTAGAAATCCATGGTTGTCACATGTTTGCATATTTTAAATTTCATAAATAATGTTTAACTGTATGTTTATGTAAACAGATATTTAAAACTCATTTCAATGGAAGTTTGAATGAATCCAAATCCAATGGAGGCACGGTTAATCGATCAATCTGATACAAAACCAACTATATTAATATTTATGGGGTTTTTCAATATATAGTTTTAGTTGTAGAGCTCGTTTTCTTTTTGGGTTTATTTTTGCTCGTGTAATTCATTCAATTGTGTAAATCTCTTTTGTCCCGAGGAAGGGACTAGTTGTCCCGATAATATGACAATTACCATATCTGCCACACAAATCATGAAAATCAAATTTAGGTCTTTATCTTCAATTTTACATTGAGTTTAGGTTGGAATTGAATAAAGTTTGGTTTTTGAAGCAAAATATTACATATAAAGCAATGTCGGATTTGACAATTACCCAGTTTTAGTGTATTTAAACGAATGTATTTTAAAGTTTTGCGTAAATCAAGAAACTAACAGCACCTAACAGTTTTCTTAACCACAGATATGAATTTTTAAAAACAATCTATAAGAAGGCTTCAATTCTCTGTAGCGCACGCACTCTTCATAAACATTAGCGTGTGTAATTTACAAACAAACAAAAGCGCACGCACCTTTGCGAGGACTGGGGTGCTCTAATTTCTACAAATGTATTAATCATCTGTACTCGTTTACCAGCAATCTCGAAAGCCTACTTAAAAAACGTAAGAACTGTAAAGACGTGGAACCGGAATTCAGGACGATGCAACTAAATGTATAGGGCTTCAATGAGATATTTTGATATAGATTTCAACTTCGTTTCAGAAACCATAAAACCAAACGGAAAGAAATATGTAGATTGCTCAGAGATTTTGAGAAATCATATCAGCTTGAAAAACCAAGACGGAGTTTATACCATGTATCCGGATCATACCAACGCAAAGAAGGTTTACTGTGACATGACAACTGACGGCGGGGGGTGGACGGTACGTGTTGGTGTTTTGTTTTGGATTCGAGGTTTATATACCGGGTATTACTATGTTATTTGAATTGACTCCTTTTTGAGCCAAAAAAGAAAGCAAATAAAAAATGTTTACTTGTAATTTCATCTTTTTAATTAGATTATAAAGATACATTGTATTTACTTGTTTGTAACTATTCAATATTTTTAACCCATTGGCGTCCATACATGAACTTGGTTCAACAATTATTTCTCAATTTTTTTTATGTTTTTTCTTGTTTTAATAAGTCGTGGTTTTTTTTTGAAAATTTGATGTTGATGAAAATTTTTGAAAATTTGATGTTGATAAGTATGAAGATTTTGAAAATACTATGAATAATACATGTACATTTTTTTTATTGCATTTGACTCTTAAAGTCTACTTAAATAAGTGTAAGACCTGTTTTGGCCATGATGCATTATTAGGTGATAGCCCTGGTGAATGATTACCGTTTGATTTCATCTAACGTATTACTCATATTTGAAGGTCATACAGAAACGGGTTGATAATTCAACAGATTTTTACAGAACGTGGAATGAATACAAGAAAGGATTTGGAAATCCATCTGGAGATTATTGGATTGGTAAAATGTTTTTGATTTTTTAAAGAAAGTTTTGCATTAGAAATACAAAACATATATAAAAGGACTGGATACCTAATTGTAAAAAGATATGATTTAAAGATGTAGAAAATGTTCATAACATTTTTTGATATGATAGGGTGCTTTTATTAACTTTAGAGTTAAGAGTTTAGAGTTTTAAAAGATGAAATTTTAAATACATGTAGATTTTTTTTTATAAACTTGCATGAATGTTTGTGTTTATGCATTACCGTAGATCTATGTACACACTTTAAGGTAATGAAGCCATTCATCAATTAACAAAAAACATTCTCCAAACACTTCGTGTAAATCTGGAAAGATTTTCTGGAGAAAGAGGTCATGCGGAATATTCCAAATTTGCTGTAGGCGGTGAAAACAGCAAATACAAGTTGACAGTGTCTGGGTTTAATGGGAAAATAGGTGAGAGCTTCTTTTGCATATTATTCTTAGATAGAAAATATTCAATTTTTTTTTTTAATTTATTGGAATTATAGCACTTTGAATAATATGAATACAAAACATAATTGTTTTACCCAATGCTTTCTGGAAATTGAATACTTCGAGTGCAAACGATTCAATACGCAAAAAAACTAAATTATTAATATTCATTTTTATACACAAATTGATCACTCGAGTATTCATAATATATTTATTCAATATTACGATTATAATGATATAAATTGTTGATATTTGTTTCCAAACTGGAAAGGCGATATCTATTTTTCATAAAAACTATTTGAAAAAAGAAAAGATTTTCGTTACAAACTTTTTTGTGTATTGTCAGGTGACAGTTTAAACTATCATAATGGAAACAAGTTTACCACGAAGGATCAGGATAATGACAATCATGGGAGTAATTGTGCTAATAAGTACTTCGGCGGATGGTGGTATAATGGGTGTCATTATTCAAATTTAAATGGCCTGTATGCTACTTCAGCTTTGATTGACCCTAAGTATGCTGTTTGGTATCATTGGAAATCTAAACACGAAGCTCTGAAAACAACACTCATGATGATACGTCCGTCATCATTCTGATAAATGTATTTTTGATCGATATAGAATATAACGAGAAATACATTTAAAACAAAAACATTGTTGTACAGTTTGTTTCGTTCCTTAAAATGAAGCTTTTTACTGGAGCTTATTTACAACAACATAAATGAACAAGCAACGTTTGCTTTGCACGAATAAAACGTATCCACGATCTAACAATAAGAGGCAGTCCTAGATTAAAGTCGGAAGAACGGTGCTTGTTTGTTCCATCATTCTGCTATTTTAATTTCATAGAATGATACTTGTATGATATATTTGCTTTAAGAATAATTAAAAACAATTTGATTTTTATTTAAGACTGCTTCAAAATCTTATGAGAAGAATGATTTTAATAAACGTTTGATAGTTAGCCAAAGCGACTAGGTGTCTAAAAATGATACACAATCAGCTAAAAGAAATTAATTAGAAATAATTATAATGGATAGTTCTATTCAATTGAAAGTACTTAGTGTCAATTGTCAAAGCCTTGGGGACCAAATATAAGAAGAGATGTTTTTCAAATATTAAAAACTAACAATTACAATATCTATTTTATTTAAGATACACACTTTATTCATGAAGATTAAAACCTAATAAAAACATACTGGGGATAGAAAGCTTTGTTTAGTTCTTACAAATCTAATTCAAGAGGGTTGCCATTCTTTATATCAACAATTGTGAGATAACAATTAATGAACAATACAGAGATGATAATGGAAACTACTTGATATTAGATGCTATTGTAGATAATTTACACTTTCTGCTTATAAATATATATACGGTCCAAATTCTGACGAACAAGAATTTTATTCTCAACTACTGAATACCCTCCAAGATATTTACGCTTCTCAACACATTATATTAGGTGGTGATTTTAATTTGCTTTTAAACAAAGAAATAGATTCAGTGAATTACCTACACCATAATAACCCTAAATCTAGACAAGAAGTTAACAATCTGATGAAAACATTAAACTTAAAAGATGTTTTAGGGAAAATTACCCAGATTCTAGAATGTTTACATGGAGAAGAAGAAACCCTATTAAACAAGCTAGGCTTGATTTTTTTTAATATCAGAATTGCTTCAGGCTGTATTGCTAATAGGTTAAAGTATACCTGGATGAATTAATTAGCAGAGATCAAACTGGATTCCTTAAAGGTAGATTCATAGGTGAAAATATCAGATTAGTATATGATCTAATGAACTATACTGAAGGTAAGAATATTCTAGGTTTACTTATGTTAATTGACTTTGAAAAGGCCTTTGATTCTATATCATGGGAATTTGTCTTTCATACACTCTCCCTATTTAATTTTGAAAATTCAATAAAAGATTGTATATAAACCTTTTATAATGGCATAAAAACATGTATTATTTAAATGGAATAATATCGGATTATCTCTACCTACAAAGAGGGTGCAGACAGGGTTGATTCAATATCACAATACTTATTCTTGCTTTGTGCAGAAATATTAGGAACAATAATTAGAAATAATAAAGATATTAATGGCATAAAAATTGGAGATAGTGAATACAAAATTTCACAATACGCAGATGACATATCTTTATTTAGAAATGGATCACCAGAAACATTAGACGGTATGTTTAGAGAACTAGATTTTTTTGCTGATATATCAGGACTAAATATAAACTTTTCTAAGACCAACATGGTGTGGATAGGGATTAAAAAAATTCAAAAGAAACTTTTCATCACTCGAGATGGAAACTTGATTAGAACAATACAAACTTTGACTTGCTAGGGATAAAATTTTCGGTAAACGTAGATGATATGATAAACTAAAATTACAATGCAAAACTAGAGGATAAAAAAAAACCCAAAAAGCAGTGGAAACCGTAATTTAACAATATTAGGAAGGTTAACAGACATAAAATCATTTAACATTCCAAAAATGAATCATTTAATACTTACATTACCAAATCCAAGTAAGGACTTCTTAGAAAACTTTGAGAGTGAATTATACGTTTATCTTTGGGGAAGCAAAATGCACAAACAAGCTATGATACAAGACTAGAGATCTGGCGGTCTTAAAATGGTAGACTACAACGACTTTTTTCTGGCTTTGAAGTCACGCTGGATAAGAAGACTAATTAATTCAAAATCTATATGGGTTAATTTGTTAGAGACTAGTTTAAATATAACAGTGAACAATTTATGGCTTAGAGGAACAGATTTCCTATCCAGACTTAGTAATATAATGCATAATTGTTTTTGGAAAGAAGTATTTTGTAACTGACAGTATTGTACATCTATTTAGTTTATATGGTGGCTTACTAGAGTTGCCTCCTCTACTACATGCTTCAATAAGTAACTCGTTTTAATTGCAATTAAAGTCGAATTTTCTCTAAATCATTAAGTCTGTCAAGTTCATATTATATTGATGGATGGATTAATGGATGGATTATCTCTCTGAATTTGATAGATAGGACAAAAATTATCAGAAAGGCATAGCATAACTCATCTATATTCATTGGAGGAAACAAACATTACAATCTTCTTTTGACAAGAAAGCACATGAAAATATTTTCTTACTAATTAATTTATTATTTACAAATACATGTATTTACAAATATGAATTCAAGTTTGTCAGTCAAAGAAATCTTCTATATCAATATCTGGTTCTAAACGATGATCTTTGAAAGGGGTTAGATTTGTCTGGTTAGGAATAAGGTTCTCAAAGGTTTCTTCTAAATTCGTCTCTCCTATTAGAATAGCACCTTCCATCCGGCCGTCTCGTAGCACCACCTTAAGGTATCGGATGTACAATTGAGCATGAGAGCTCGGGATTTTCCGGGATGAGCTCGGTAGATTACGGAGATTGAAATCAATTTTCAAAATGTCGAATCATTTTTGATTAAACATAATAAAAAGTTAAGAATAAACAACTGCATAAAATGAAGTAGGAATTTTTTTTCTTAATTTTAAAACAAAATATTTCAACTTTTACTCTTACGCTGATTATGACGTTGTAGCACCTTTACGTCATTTGCCGTGGTATGGCGTTATTTCGTTTTCCTGCGGCGCTCTTGCGATAACGTAAAGAAAAAGAACTTCTAATTTATAGAGTGAAGTTTGCAGTGCGTAAGTCACGAAAAATAGGTCGGTTTCATAATTGATTTCGTAGATTTTGTGACTGTGCATAAATTGAATTTGGAGTAATCCGGTAATTGTATGACCTTATTTAATTTGTTTAATTTTGTTGTATACCTAATTTCATTACACTTACAGAATGTTTCGAACCCAACATTTGTATAACGGTTTTTTTTACCACTATCTATTTTTAATAAGTACCATGATACGGATTTCCTAGTTAAATTGCTTGTACACGTTTATGGTGATCATTGTGTTTAAACATCTACTTGTTATTTTCCGTTAATGAAGTTTAAATAGATGTACAAGAGTCAAAATATGAAATTTCCAATCATTTATTTTTTTTTTTTTCATCGGGATTCCAAACAATTTTCTTCTCTCGCATTTCATAGTATGTGCATGAACAGTATATTATTCACCCTTTTTTTAATTGCTGGATTTTCTATCATTCAACTTATACTATGAAATACTTATTCCGACTGCTTTAAAGTCAATTCATGTCAGTTGACTGTTGACATAAAAGAGGTGCGTTACCATCCAATGAAATCAAATACTCAAAATTTGATTGACAGGTTCAGCTAGTTAGCCGATGTCCGATGTTATGTGTGCTATTTGTACACAATCTTATCGTGTAAATAATGCATGCTTCTTACAACATCACAGCGTCACTTATAGTTGATTTGGAATTTTGTTCTGTAAAATTCATATTTTGTTAAAGCATGTTGATGTATTGTGTATTTCACTGTTGTACCGGTACGAAAACATCATAGTCAGATTTTAACGGCAGTCTCCATTTAAAGCTGATTTATTCTTTTGTTTGTTGAAAAAGAATACAATTTTGATTAAAAGATAATACTATGTATATAGTTTTATACAAGTTAAAGGTTTGGAATAAATTCTGATGAGGCATTTCACACGGTTCTCGAACGCTTTGCTCGTAACGCTAAACACGATGTTACCCACAATTCACAACTTAGTTGTAATGGTAAAAATAGTTTTTGTGCAAACATTTCACTGAATGAAAAAAATCAACAATTTAGATTTTTTATTCTAAAATTACAAGTTCTCAATCGTAAAGGAATAGAACACAGTAAAATTACCGGGTAACGGGAATATGCGTTAAATTATGATTGCGACAGCTGACGAGGGGGTTAAAATCGCGTGACGTCGTCATGGTCATTGGAAAAAAAATTCTCAAAAATAAAAAAAAGATATTGATAAAGGGAATAAATTTATATGTTGGCAATTTTTATTTCATAAATATCAATCATGATTACACGTTTTCGTCAAAGAAAAAAAGTATTTTACCGTGCATGATTTGCAGCGCTAGAGTTACTTCCCCATAGTGATTTGGCGGGAAAAAAATTCTATTTTTAGAAACAACATACCCATACCTATCAAATGAGTATATATAATATATACCTTACCAGGCATCATTTTTTTTGTCAATTGTACATCTGATACCTTAACGTACTCTAACCCTAATAATAACAAATACATGTAATCCCATCATATTACTCACTACTTGCTGGCATTGAGTTGATAATCCATAATTTGAAGTCTGGCAAAATTATGTTTCCTGCTCAGTTATGAACTCTGTGTGCAATTATTTTAACACATTCTTTCATAACAGGAAAATACCAATTAAGAGCACATA
Organism: Magallana nippona; assembly: GCA_033439105.1. Classification (NCBI taxonomy): domain Eukaryota; kingdom Metazoa; phylum Mollusca; class Bivalvia; order Ostreida; family Ostreidae; genus Magallana; species Magallana nippona. The sequence goes on from CM065919.1 coordinate 51,766,593, forward strand.
TAATTATTGTAGTGATAGAATTTACCTTTTGTTATCCTCAGTAGGATTTCACAGTCGTGGGCAAGACCTTGAGCATTGAATTTTCCCAGGAAAATGACCTGAAAAAATATTTACGAAAAATATCAGAATTCTTTTTCTATGGATAAACATGTATTATCAACAATATCCTCACATCTTACAACTTTATACTAATTAATTTCCAATCATCTTTAAGTAACAGCAAAAAATTATCGTTATGACAATAAAGATAATGATAATAATCATTATCCAAAGCATTTGATTTTCTATCCAATAACATTGTTTATATTGGGTTATACTTTCAAATGGAATGATAGGTACATGTAAAACATCCGATGTGAGTTAGCTGTATATTAGTACTTCAATCCTGATTATAACAAACAGTCACTCACTACATCATTGCATTGCGATCATAATCCATTATTTAAAGTCTGGCAGAATTAGATGTTTCCTGCTTAGTTATAAACTCTGTCATATATATTATTCATATACATATTTTACATAACAGGAAGAGAGTCAAGCGCTTATGGTTATTGAAAATAGAGTTTACCTTTCGTTACCCTCAGTTTAATTTCATAGTTACGGCCAAGACCTTTAGCATTGAACTTTCCTTGTTTGAAAATTGTTTGAAAACCAAATAAACATCATGGAGACACAGCAGCGTTATTGAATTTGTCAAAATTGTGAACGATGAAGTTGATGTTTTGTCTACTTATGTTCTGAATGAAAGCAAGTATAGTATGTATATTATTTAGATTAAAATGGGCATGGTCATTTTTTCAATAGTTATCCAAAATCGTACCTTCTGATGTCAAGTTATAAGCGAGATACATAGCTCACATTTTCTTTGTAGCATTTATATAAATAACATGACATATGTATACCGGTAAAAACGCTTTTTGTGTAAATTTGTACATGTTGTTATAGATTAACATTAAAACAAAACGACCTGAAACATTTTAATGTGAAATTCGTCTGCACAGCAAATGGTTGGTTTTATTCTGATTTTTATTTTTTCACTGTAAAGGTTTTAAAGAAAAGGAAAGATGATTCACCAGATTTTTACAGAACTCGGAAAGAGTACAAGGAAGGGTTTGGAAATCCATCCCTGCATATTTACCAATCCAATAGTTTCGGGGTGGATTTCCAAACCCTTCCTTGTACTCGTTCCGAGTTCTGTAAAAATCTGTTGAATCATCTTTCCTTTTCTGTTAAACTTTTACGGTGTATAAATTAAAAATCAGAATAAAACCAATGAATGTGTTTAGGCGTTACATTAATTCTATGTACACATGTTTAGGTGATAATGCTATTCATCATCTCACAAAGGACAGTCCCCAAATTTTCGTGTCCATCTTCAAACTTTTCTTGAGAAAAAGGTTATGCGGAATAATCAAATTTTGCTGTTGGCTATAAAAGCATCAAATACAAGTTGACAGTATATAGAAATAGTTCGAAGATCGGTGAATTGTTTTGTAAGTACTCTTGTCATATTGAAAAAAGTAAAATTCTTTTTAACCTTTTATTTAACTTTGGACATGCGGAATAATACAGTGACAAAAACAAGATAGTTTTGTAGTTAAACATCATGAAAATTATAACCATGTACATGTAAATCGTATTTAGCGTTTAAATAAAATGTATACTTACACAATAATTGTTTGTTCAATTTACCTTAAGATTAATATTTATGTTTAATTTTTTTGAAATGTCGAATATCGTTTACAGACTAAAGGGTTATAAGAACTGCTCAAAAGCTGGGTTTGTTTAGTTTGTTACACGTACTGTCAAACAACGGTTTAGATTATCAAAATGGAATGATATTCAACCACAGAAGATAAGGATAAGGACAAAAGGAAGAATGCAAATTGTGCAAAAGATTCCCATGAGGGATGGTGGTATAATAATTGTCATTATTCAAATTTGAAAGGCTTGTACGCTACTTCACCTTTGAATAATTAAAGTATAACTATTGGCATCATTGGAAATCTAAACACAAAGCTTTCGAAGGAACACTCATGATGATACGTCCTTCACATTTCACAATTCTGATGAATGATGGAATTTTGATGGGTGTAGTATATAACGACAAATACATTAAAAAGTAAAAATACTTGTTTCATTCATGAAAATAAAGTCTTTTCCTGAGCTAATTAAAAAATAATTGAAAGAGCGACGATTGTTTTCAATGAATATGTTAAAACAATACATACAAATGCTTTTGGTTTATGATACAATCCAATATTAAAGTCAGAGGTATGGTGCCTGAATGTTTCATCATTGTGTCATTCTAAAAGTACGATTATAAGAGATATCTTCGTTTTAATAATAATTGAAAACATTGATTTTAATCAAAGACTGCTTCAAAATAAATTTGGACAAGAATGATTTAAGAAGAGGACCCAAAAGGGTAGATGTCTAGTTAGACATTTGTCTAGGTGTAGGTTTGCAACTTTCCTTTGATATGACCTAAGTGTGTTCCTAAGATATGACTTCGGAAAAAAAAAATTAGGAACATCCTAAGATCAACTTAGGACACGTCTTAAGATGTAGTTCGACGGTAACTTAGGAACATCTTAAGGTCTTACGCAAGGAAATAGCCAATCAAACTGAACTTAGTCAATTGTAGTTCCATATATATAGAGACAATTTCTTTTCTTTCTTCCTTTTTTTGCACCTTATTTTAGGCCTACTCTATCGAATTTGGACTCAGTGGCTAGGAAAATTGTTACTTTAGTGGAATTGTCACACTGATTTCAATGGAACTATTTTTTAGATGCGCATGATGCAACTTCCTGGATGGTGCTGAGTCTGTTTGTCAACATGTGAAACCCACGTGTATTTGAGGGTAGGTATGTTTACTATCAATTATCTCTCTGAGAAGCCGCATAAGGCGTTATTCTTCTGATCTAAAATTTTTCTTGAAGCATTTAACTGTAATTTCTCTTTCATGAATTATATGCTAAGAGTATAGTTAATCAATTAACTTAATTAAAGCTATATAGTAACATATAGTGAAATTAATTCCTTGTGTGAGACCTTAAGTTAGGATATCCTAACCTACTTAAATCATTCTTATTTTCACATCAATTCATCCAGATTGAATTTGAAAGACTTGTGCATGGATAAATCATCAAACATTTTGCCAGAGAAAATAATACGTGTCGGTAACACGACATGCCTTAAACCAGTAATATTGATTTGTCTACATTTTTGAAAATATACACTTACTTAAAAATATATCAATGACCAATAACAATTTAGTTTTAAAAAAAACCACCACCAAAAAAAAAAAAACAACAGAATTCCAAATAATTGTTGTGTAAAGAAAAAAAGTATTATGACAGCTTTTGGCTTTTGGCTTACACGCAAATAATTATTTAAACAGTACATGTGCATTCTTTCAATGTAAATCAACATTTGATTCTCCTGTCATTCAAGTAATACAGAAGCAAGCGCTTTTCTTCGAATTTACCGCTACAAACACAACCAATTTCCCTTTAATCTGCAATTTATAAATTACACGTACAGGTTTAACAAGAAATAAGTTCTAATCTTTCTCCTAAACATATAAATATAGTTTATTCAACATTACCATTTTTTTAAAGATCATTTTCCAGAATTAAGTGATACAAATTAAGAATGATCACGCATGGCTTAGATAAACCGATGTAGATTTTTAAATAACATTTTGGCCAATGCTAGTAATCAAAACTATGAATGTAACTTACTTAGTATATATATTAAAAATAAGTGAATATTTTTTTTTGGCCAAACAGAGACAGTATTTGCCAAAACAAAAATTGTTTAATTTGTCATCTCATAGGCAGGCAAATAAAGGGGTAAATAACAAATGCAAAATATGTAGAACCGAGATAGAAAATGCACAACATCTAATGTTTGATTGCGTAAATGTAAAACATGTTTTGGATATGGCAAGCCAATGTTTAAACTTTACTATTGTTTGGAAAAATGCTAGTGTTGGGTGTTTTGTAGATAACAACGAAACAACAAAACTTGATGATATCTTTCTCTCTTTTATAGCATTCAGAATTTACAAGTACAAAATGTACTGTAGAATTGAAAATTTAGAAGAAACAAGTCAATCGTTGAGAATGTCTATTACGGAGAATACTTTGTCTTATTGTTCAGTTCTATCTCATTTACCTCATATGAAAGAAAAAAAACTGTTTCAAAATTTTGCACTTATTCGATGAATATGTCTTCAGATTACAGTGTTTTAAACTAATAATTATTATGTATATATACGCCCACCCTCTGAGGGAGACAGTCTCTCAGTTGATTATCAAGGTTTTTTTTTTTTTTTTTTTTTTTACATGGACACAGACTTTGACAGATGGTATTGAAACCCTTTGATATGTGTGGGCCAGATAAAATACATGTGTATAATGTATATGTATGAATTATGTTTCTGTGTATTTACAGATATGTAAATATGTACTAGAAATTGAGTTTCTACTCTAATCTTATGTACATTATCAATACAGGAAGGATTTTTCATTATTTTTCTGATAATTACATATGAATGTACAATGTGCATTTAATATTTTTCTTTCCTGTAATCCTGTTATATTATTATTCTTTTTTGTACATATACAGTTGTGTGTAGTAACACTGATATGTCAATATCATGAACGACATCTTAAATACTTATTGGTAAGAAATGAATGAATGGGAAAATTAAAAAAAAAAAACCCAACAACACAAAACTCATAGGCAGGCATGTAACAACGGAGAAAGGGGAGGGGGGGGGGGGGGGTTCGGGGTCCCTCTCCCCATAATTATGTTAAAATAAACGTACATGATAGAATAAATAACTATGCCCCCTCCCGGATTAAGAACATGAGGTTTGTCGGAAATGCTGGAAATGTAGCAAATATTTCTTTATTCTACCGGTCTTAGGAAAAAGCTCTTAACAACAGTCCCAGTATCCTAAATAAACGCGATTCAAAAACCTTAGGATGGTCGAAGGACAATCAAGTGTTGTCCTAATGTTAAGACAAAGTTATGGCAGTTCCTAAAGGGAGAGCTTTGAGAATCAGACTTTAAGACTAAGACGTATCCTAAGACGTACCTACATATGTAGGACGCACCATAGTCCTAAGATATCTTCGTGAACAAGCCTGCTGGACTATCTCTCAGTTGATTATCAAGGTTTTTTTTTTACATGGGCACAGACTTTGACAGATGGTATTGAAACCCTTTGATATGTGTGGGCCAGATAAAATACATGTGTATAATGTATATGTATGAATTATGTTTCTGTGTATTTACAGATATGTAAATATGTACTAGAAATTGAGTTTCTACTCTAAGCTTATGTACATTATCAATACAAGAAGGATTTTTCATTATTTTTCTGATAATTACATATGAATGTACAATGTGCATTTAATATTTTTCTTTCCTGTAATCCTGTTATATTGTTATTCTTTTTTGTACATATACAGTTGTGTGTAGTAACACTGATATGTCAATATCATGAACGACATCTTAAATACTTGTTGGTAAGAAATGAATGAATGGGAAAATTAAAAAAAAAAAACCAACAACACAAAACTCATAGGCAGGCATGTAGCAACGGAGAAAGGGGAGGGGGGGGGGGTTCGGGGTCCCTCTCCCCGTAATTATGTTAAAATAAACGTACATGATAGAATAAATAACTATGCCCCCTCCCGGATTAAGAACATGAGGTTTGTCGGAAATGCTGGAAATGTAGCAAATATTTCTTTATTCTACCGGTCTTAGGAAAAAGCTCTTAACAACAGTCCCAGTATCCTAAATAAACGCGATTCAAAAACCTTAGGATGGTCGTAGGACAATCAAGTGTTGTTCTAATGTTAAGACAAAGTTATGGCAGTTCCTAAAAGGAGAGCTTTGAGAATCAGACTTTAAGACTAAGACGTATCCTAAGACGTACCTACATATGTAGGACGCACCATAGTCCTAAGATATCTTCGTGAACAAGCCTGCTGGACTATTATTTATAAGTGTACGAATATACTAACCTCCCCCCCCCCCCCAAAAAAAAAACCCCATAAAAACCAAGTTATAACCAACAAAAATAAAACCAAAGAACAAAACACGCCTAACTTAAGTAAGATTTGTAAACAGGTGAATATTAAATGGTTGGAGGCTGAATGTTCAACAAATTAACCATCAGATCTGCCTTATATTTTGATGTATGATACTTTTGGCTATAAACTGATATTTAGGGAAGAAAAAAATCAATATATTATAGCTTAAAATTTGCACATTTACTTATATATTTTTACAGAGCTCTTCGTTTTAAGGATATAAAATAGCCACCAGAACCCTCCAGTCCTCTTAAAATGCGAAATTCACATTCATATTAATGATGTATAGATATGCATGCACCTTTACTTCGACTGTTTACCAAAATTATTTATATTTAATTGTTTAATTAAATTTCCACTCATATTGTAGGATATTACATAACTTGCTTAATAAACCGCGAACCGATTTATTTAAAAAGCGCAAACTGTCCCAAGTTATGTGATTCTCGTATATCATCGACGTATTATCAATTAACAATTGTCATTTCCATACTTTCGTCGACTCCCAGTGGACTTGAAATGAAAGATTTCACAGAGTCTGCGTCATCTGTTTCAAATTTGGATATTTTACTGGAAATGGACATTGGTGGTACAAACAAATTTTATGATAACCATGATGACTTCAATTTTTCTATAATCAATTGTCCTTACTTATTTAGCAATATACCTTCATCACCAGCATATGGAGTTTTTGTCTCTCAGTTAATTCGATACGCAAGGACATGCTCTTCGTATGAACAGTTTCTAAGGCGAGGCAAGCTACTGACAAACAAGTTTATTTAACAGGGTTATCAACAATCTCGTTTGAAGTCATTTTTTTCGTAGGTTCTATGATCGATACAATGACCTTGTCAGCAAATACAATCTTCCACTGGGTCGCATTCGGACTGACGTTTTTCATACTAATTGTTAGACCATAATTAATTTCCTGGTTGTCTACGGACTTTTCCGTTATTTCCCGATTACGACAAAAAGCACACGGCGAGTGTGACCGGTCAGCAGAGGATGCTCACTCCTCCATGGCACCTGGTCCTACCTCTATCTTTTTGGAGGTCCGTGTTGCTCTGCTTTGAATTTGTATTTCGTTTTATGGATTTTTGAGATGGTTGACAGTTTGTTATTGTCATTTTTCATTAAGCCGTGTATGTTGTATCGCTTTTCATTTTTTTTTTAAATTCTGTAATGATTTTGTATTATATCTATTTCACTGTTAAATAAAATAATTTTTTCTTATAGTCAATTACCTAATGATGTGTAGAGAAAATATTTTATTGATAAGAATAAGAAAAAGTCTGTTTCTCGTTTTAAAAGTTAAAATCAATTATATCGTGTCTGCTGAAGTCATTAAGATCCAGTTTGTAGAATGCCACATTTCTAAGGATTTTTTAAATATTTATTATTATCTGACTCTCCACTTTTTTATTTCTACAAAAATCATCGAAATCAAATACATTTTACTTCCCTTTATATGATACATTTGTAAAACGTAAATATCGATCTTTATGTATAAAGGTCTGTATATAACCCGTCGAAATTGTACAAAGAATCAGGTTTCGTTTTAATACTATCCGGATTAAATTACAAAATATAAAAACAACATGTTTTTCTTTTTTTAGTTATTTTCCTTCAGCCGTCAGGGGAGTGAAAACTTTGAACACAATGAAGCTTTTTGTATTCTCTGTAGCAATGATCCTGTTTGTGTATTGTGGTGGGCATCCGAAAAATCCAAATATTCAAGGTAATTTTGATAGCAATGTTATATAATAGTTGTGTAATCGTTTATTTGTGAAATCAACAACTCATATGACATTAGTAAAAAAAAAAAAAAAGAGGCCCATGGGCCACATCGCTCACTTGGACAACGATGGCTTTATACGAATGTTTAAAGGATAATGTGCCATATGGCCCCTCGGTGGATTAACAATAGATATCCGAACTTTTCACTTATTTTTGCATATACTTAATCTTTGACATATGTATCTTTATGGAATACCATTTTTACCAAAAATAAGATCCTATGCAAGATATATAAATAGATTTTTAGTATGGGTACACTGTTAACTTCAATTCCCTTTAATTTTAGTCCCTCACCCTTTTTAAAGCTATCAAAATATGAGAGCATAATGGAATATTTTCAACTAATTTCTACTTATCGTATTTTATTAAACTCTACCTATATGTGAAAGAAGAAAATTGTACCTCGATGCGCTCAATTCATTAAATTAAAAAAAAAAAAATAATTTGTCTTCCCCATTATAAACTATTGTTGTTTACATGGCTTGAACTCGTGTGACGTTTTAAAACCTTATTCACTTGATCGATAGATAAAATCGATAGAAAAATGTTGTCACGTAATATGTTTAAAGCTGACATGAATTCAAAAATACGCATTATTTCCCTTTTATCTCCGACTACAGCCATATTAGTTGTCGATTTCTATTGTTCTGGTCATTGCTACACACCCCCTACATAAAGCCGATAGCACTATTCATGCTTCACCGCATTCAGGTATTTCATTCACCCGAACACGTTACATTGGACGAAAAGATTTGTAGAAACGCGTTTTGAACAAAAATAATACGACAACCACTGCACTGGTAAGGAATATACAATGAACGACTAAACAAGACAGACTGAAATCCAGGCACACATATTTAAAAAATCCTCGATAATTGAAGAACGTTTTCCTGTGTTGTGTTTGTTACAACATCGCAAACCACACACACTGCGGCAGATACAGCAATATCTTGGATTTTGTAAAAACTGATGGAAACAATGATACGTTATTACTCTCTTGGATTTACTATCATTTATCTACTGTGTTGGATGTAGTGCCGCAGGGGGGTCTTCAAAAAGATGCAGAAGTTATGCAATCTGTACGAACGTTATGCAATCTGTTCGATATGCATGCAAAGTAAGACAGCACTATTTGTGCAAAATATTAGGGATACAAAATTCTTTCAACAAATAAATATATTTTGTGTTTTCTTGATTGTAGGTTTCCTTTATTTTTTTCTTCAAACATTTAACTACAATGTTTAGTTCTTGAATTTAGAAGTCCGTGCAACCTGAATGCCTCGATCGGAAAGCAACCTACCGTAGCTTTCTCGACCGGTATATATACCCTAGTGGTAGTTGAGGAATGATCGAAACTAATATGGCGACCGAATGCTTATATGAATTCCTGTCAGCTTTAAGAGCTATTCAATGTATTGACAGGCATATCACTCTGTTGTACTAAGGCCCACCCATGATTTTCATCTTTATTCAAAAACAACAAATGGTTACAAACCAAGCTGATTTTCCACAGCAATATTTTCTTAAAGCTGAACACCATTCATAAATAGCCACTGCCACACAGGTATATAAAAGCTACCATTTCGTTACACCCGATTTCACACCCGTAACTTGTGGCCAACGTGTAGTATTCCTTCTGTGGTCTTTGAATTTTATGCATTTGTTTCTTATTTTATGTGCATATTATGTAAATAATGCATTGACCTGTTTATTTGATGTTAGTATTTTCCTGGCTTGAAAAAAAGTGCGTAAAAATTTTTAAATTCATCGTGACCCCAAGTAACACGACAGGGTAAGATGTACATTAACACATGTGAGATCTCTACAGTGAAATACTTGAAACTATTAAGAGGACTGTGGCTTATATAGCGATTACAGGGAGAGCGGCGATGAAAGAGAAATACGCCGACAGTGCCTATTTACGTGCGGTATTCAGTTTTAAGAACAACAATACTGCATTTATCTTCATAAAAATAATGTGTCAGAACTATGGAAACTGTTTAAAAGACGTCGTTTTTATTTACTGGTGTAGTTTCATATAATTTATCGTATAAGAGAGGCCCCAGAAAGCAGTTATAGTACATCATCATTTTATTTTTTCTGTATAATTATTTAATGCTTAGTAAGACATTTCTAATGATCAACCAAAATGTCAGTGTCAATCGTAAAATATAAGCAAGATACAGTGCTCACAATTCTCTTAGGTTTGAGTCATGTTTTTGTTCACGTGGGTTTTTTACATTCAACTTAAGATTTTTAAAATTGGTATAATTTCCTATTCAGTTTTTTTTTATGTAAATGAACAGCTCTCTGTACAAACATAGAATTGTGAGCAAAGCTCTGTATCTTGCTTATAACTCGAAGCTTGACACTCAAATATGGTTAGTGATTACAAAATTGTAAACAATTAAAACAGGGAAAAAATGCACGAAAACAAAGATAGAGCACAATTTATTCTTCAAGTGAATCATACATATACCTACACATTTCCATCAGCAAATATAATCTCTGTTTAGACTAAATAGACTCAAGAAAATGCTAAGCATCTTAGCAAAAGCCATTGCATTAATCAACCATTAGTTTACGCAATGATCATTCCGAATTACCAAAAGCAGCTGAATTGAATGAATTGTATTTTAGTATATTACATGAAATTTTGCTCATTTTGCGCAGGTAAACAGTCAGCTGCCTGATTTACCTAAGTCTATATTTGATTTGATACGTAAAAATTCCAAAATACAAGCGATAGTTCCCAAGGGTAAAAAGCATAACTAATGAAAATGAAACGAAAATCAAAACAAGCTAAAACCACGATCACAACTGAAAATGTCAACGCATTGAAATATTGAACCTCAATTTACTTCAAAAATTAGGCACCGATATATCTAGCATGTTTCAAAGATTCCCTTCGCACGTGTATTTGTTGCACAACAAGCAAATTGATCTTTGTTAGGTTGACCCTTTTATCGTGCATTCAATGTGGCTGCTTCAAACAAAGAACCTCTTTTTCGAAATATGGAATTACGAATCCAAAGTCAAAAACTGATCCTTTATTATTATTTTCGAAACTCAAATTTGGAACAGAATTAGCACTTAATTTCTGCAATTTATATTTTTCTTTCCATAAGGATGATTTTTGTTAAATTACATTGAATTTGACTCAATAGTTCTTGAGAAGAAGATTTTGAAAAACGCAACCCCCTTTTTTTACAGTTTCAAGTTTTTCTCCCCTTTGAATAAAAACTGGCCTTACATTTCTCCAACTTATATTCACCTTTCCATAAGGACGATTTGTGCCAATTTTGGTTGAAATTGACCAAGTGGGTTAGAGACGTTCAAAATGTGAAAAGTTAACAGACGAACGGACAGATGGACAGACAGACGGACGACGGACAAAAAATGTGATCAGAAAAGCTCACTTGAGCTTTTAGCTCAGTTGAGCTAAAAAAAAGTATTTTAAAAAAGGAATGGTTTTATGATAAACCTAAAAAATGAACTGCTGGTACCAATTCCAAAGCATACATGATTATACATGTACACAGATGTATCTAAAGTTAAAGAAAGATAAATATATATTACTTCATCTGATAATTATATTTCATTTTCGATAACAATCGTACGTTTTGTGGGCCTGACATATCAGAATACAACACGAAAAACTTAGATGCATTTGTCAATTTTGGTAATTTTTAACTTTTTTATGGACTCAAACTTAAATTAGTGGTATTTATTCTATAGAATGACATCTTAGATAAAAGATTTGGTAAAATAAATGATATGTTGACGGATTACTTTTCACGCTTTAGCTCTGAACCAAGTAGACCCTGAAGAAAAATTTCCGTAAATTTTAGATTTTGTTATAGTTTTCGGCTTAGATCTGTCAACAATGCTGGAATCTTTCAAAAATGAATTGATAAGCGATTTATTAAACACTAAATACATCTTTAGCTAAAATTTAAATGGTCTAAGTAAAGAAAATAAAGGAGAAGGGGCACCCATCTATCAATCAAAACAAAGGCGATGTAATCATGGGCCTGATCAGAATTAAGTTTAATAAATTATATATCGGGGATCAGTGTGTTGTTAGCAATTTACAAAAATCCAATCGCTTACATCTTATTAAAAGAATTTCCTGCAATGTATACTATGCAATTGTTAATCATACGTGTACGAAGGGGTAAGAGTCATTATGATATGAATATACTTAATGTGATACACTGAATCAATTTTCAAATGTTGGAAATTATTTAATTTGTAATTTATATTCATTCATTTCTAGCAAGCTTCAAGTTGCTACCATACAACTATACATATAGATCTCAAATTGGTTGTGTGATAAAGCATGCCTGTGGTCTTGGTTAATTGGTGCATTTTTATCCTGAGAAATGTCGTTTTTCATTTTTCTGTTTACACAATCAAGTTTCTTAACTTCAATCATTTCTATCTCTCATTCAATACAAACAACACCGTTCTAACTGCTTATTATTAACATTGTTTACATGAGCGACAAAGAACAAAATCAATACTGAATATCTAAAACGCTAATTAAAAGTCAAACCATTATAGTGAAATCCAGATTGTGACATGGTGCGATACTCGGAGTACTTTAATCTCCTTTTGTTGTTTTAGTTTTTGAAGAGTTTAAAAATTGAATCTACGCTACCTGAGGATGATTCTAAACAATCATCAGCCTTTCTGGCAAAATGGATTGGAAAAGTAGATTTTTTAAAAAAAATATCTCTAAGTTTCCTATTTAACAATTCAATGATTCCACACAAGTTTTAGTTTCTCTGGCCAAATGATTTTTGACAACATTTTCAAAGGGTTTTTTTTTTAATGAATTCACCCCCCCCCCCCCCGCATTGTTGATCCGTCCTAATAAAATAACTTTTGAAAAGGTTATTTTAGAAGATTTTTCCCCATTTATTACTATGTAAAAAATATTCACCCCCACTGTGCCTTTATTCAACCCCAGAGGATCATGTTTGAATAGACTTGTATCTACTCGACCTGAGGAAGCTATCACATACCTTTAAGCACACGGTTTTCTGACAAAACGAGTTTTGTGAAGAATATTTTTTTTTAAAAATGCCAACAATTTTTCACAAATTCCAAATTAAAATAGAACTTGACAAACCTAAATCCCTTTTACCAAATAATGCTTTGTCCTAAACAAATTAGTTAAAATTGGCCTAGTGGTTCTGAATAAATGATGAAAGTTTGAAAATTTTTACGACAACGACAGCGACGGACAACGGACAAATTTTTACCAGAAAAGTCCACTTGAGTTTTGGCACAGATGAGCTAAAAATGATTGGTAAAATGTTTTCAAACAATGTTTTTAGAGTTGATAGAAAAATTTGACCAATAGGTACAGGTATGCTAGAAAGTATATGTATAATGTTCTGAAACAATGTTTTTAGAGTTGATAGAAAAGTTCTTGAAAAATAAACAAACATCATGGAAATACACCAAAAGCCAGGTTGAATCTGCCAAAGTTGCGGGCATCAAAGTTGACATTCTATCCACATATTTACTGAAGGGACACCGAAATAGTAAGTAATTCTGTTAACTTGAAATTAACTTATTCTTTGTTAGACTACATAAGTGGTTTTAACAAAATGTTATGTTACTAGAAATCCATGGTTGTCACATGTTTGCATATTTTAAATTTAATAAATAATGTTTAACTGTATGTTTATGTAAACAGATATTTAAAACTCATTTCAATGGAAGTTTGAATGAATCCAAATCCAATGGAGGCACGGTTAATCGATCAATCTGATACAAAACCAACTATATTAATATTTATGGGGTTTTTCAATATATAGTTTTAGTTGTAGAGCTCGTTTTCTTTTTGGGTTTATTTTTGCTCGTGTAATTCATTCAATTGTGTAAATCTCTTTTGTCCCGAGGAAGGGACTAGTTGTCCCGATAATATGACAATTACCATATCTGCCACACAAATCATGAAAATCAAATTTAGGTCTTTATCTTCAATTTTACATTGAGTTTAGGTTGGAATTGAATAAAGTTTGGTTTTTGAAGCAAAATATTACATATAAAGCAATGTCGGATTTGACAATTACCCAGTTTTAGTGTATTTAAACGAATGTATTTTAAAGTTTTGCGTAAATCAAGAAACTAACAGCACCTAACAGTTTTCTTAACCACAGATATGAATTTTTAAAAACAATCTATAAGAAGGCTTCAATTCTCTGTAGCGCACGCACTCTTCATAAACATTAGCGTGTGTAATTTACAAACAAACAAAAGCGCACGCACCTTTGCGAGGACTGGGGTGCTCTAATTTCTACAAATGTATTAATCATCTGTACTCGTTTACCAGCAATCTCGAAAGCCTACTTAAAAAACGTAAGAACTGTAAAGACGTGGAACCGGAATTCAGGACGATGCAACTAAATGTATAGGGCTTCAATGAGATGTTTTGATATAGATTTCAACTTCGTTTCAGAAACCATAAAACCAAAAGGAAAGAAATATGTAGATTGCTCAGAGATTTTGAGAAATCATATCGGCTTGAAAAACCAAGACGGAGTTTATACCATGTATCCGGATCATACCAACGCAAAGAAGGTTTACTGTGACATGACAACTGACGGCGGGGGGTGGACGGTACGTGTTGGTGTTTTGTTTTGGATTCGAGGTTTATATACCGGGTATTGCTATGTTATTTGAATTGACTCCTTTTTGAGCCAAAAAAGAAAGCAAATAAAAAATGTTTACTTGTAATTTCATCTTTTTAATTAGATTATAAAGATACATTGTATTTACTTGTTTGTATATTCAATATTTTTAACCCATTGGCGTCCATACATGAACTTGGTTCAACGATTATTTCTCAATTTTTTTTTATGGTTTTTCTTGTTTTAATAAGTCGGTTTTTTTTTGTTGAAAATTTGATGTTGATGAAAATTTTTGAAACTTTGATGTTGATAAGTATGAAGATTTTGAAAATACTATGAATAATACATGTAGATTTTTTTTTATTGCATTTGACTCTTAAAGTCTACTTAAATCAGTGTAAGACCTGTTTTGGCCATGATGCATTATTAGGTGATAGCCCTGGTGAATGATTACCGTTTGATTTCATCTAACGTATTACTCATATTTGAAGGTCATACAGAAACGGGTTGATAATTCAACAGATTTTTACAGAACGTGGAATGAATACAAGAAAGGATTTGGAAATCCATCTGGAGATTATTGGATTGGTAAAATGTTTTTGATTTTTTAAAGAAAGTTTTGCATTAGAAATACAAAACATATATAAAAGGACTGGATACCTAATTGTAAAAAGATATGATTTAAAGATGTAGAAAATGTTCATAACATTTTTTGATATGATAGGGTGCTTTTATTAACTTTAGAGTTAAGAGTTTAGAGTTTTAAAAGATGAAATTTTAAATACATGTAGATTTTTTTTTTTATAAACTTGTATGAATGTTTGTGTTTATGCATTACCGTAGATCTATGTACACACTTTAAGGTAATGAAGCCATTCATCAATTAACAAAAAACATTCTCCAAACACTTCGTGTAAATCTGGAAAGATTTTCTGGAGAAAGAGGTCATGCGGAATATTCCAAATTTGCTGTAGGCGGTGAAAACAGCAAATACAAGTTGACAGTGTCTGGGTATAATGGGAACATAGGTGAGAGCTTCTTTTGCATATTATTCTTAGATAGAAAATATTCAATTTTTTTTTTAATTTATTGGAATTATAGCACTTTGAATAATATGAATATAAAACATAATTGTTTTACCCAATGCTTTCTGGAAATAGAATACTTCGAGTGCAAACGATTCAATACGCAGAAAAACTAAATTATTAATATTCATTTTTATACACAAATTGATCACCCGAGTATTCATCATATATTTATTCAATATTACGATTATAATGATATAAATTGTTGATATTTGTTTCCAAACTGGAAAGGCGATATCTATTTTTCATAAAAACTATTTGAAAAAAGAAAAGATTTTCGTTACAAACTTTTTTGTGTATTGTCAGGTGACAGTTTAAAATATCATAATGGAAACAAGTTTACCACGAAGGATCGGGATAATGACAATCATGGGAGTAATGTAAATTGTGCTAATGTATTCTTCGGCGGATGGTGGTATAATGTGTGCCATCAATCAAATTTAAATGGCCTGTATGCTACTTCAGCTTTGATTGACCCTAAGTATGCTGCTTGGTATCATTGGAAATCTAAACACGAAGCTCTGAAAACAACACTCATGATGATACGTCCGTCATCATTCTGATAAATGTATTTTTGATCGATATAGAATATAACGAGAAATACATTTAAAACAAAAACATTGTTGTACAGTTTTTTTCGTTCCTTAAAATGAAGCTTTTTACTGGAGCTTATTTATAACAACATAAATGAACAAGCAACGTTTGCTTGGCACGAATAAAACGTATCCACGATCTAACAATATGAGGCAGTCCTAGATTAAAGTCGGAAGAACGGTGCTTGTTTGCTCCATCATTCTGCCATTTAAATTTACTAGAACGATACTTGTATGATATATTTGCTTTAAGAATAATTGAAAACAATTTGATTTTTATTTAAGACTGCTTCAAAATCCTATGAAAAGAATGATTTTAATAAACGTTTGATAGTTAGCCAAAGTGACTTGGTGGCTCAAAATGATACACAATCAGCTAAAAGAAATTAATTAGAAATAATTATAATGGATAGTTCCATTCAATTGAAAGTACTTAGTGTCAATTGTCAAAGCCTTGGGGACCAAATATAAGAAGAGATGTTTTTAAAATATTAAAGACTAACAATTACAATATCTATTTTATTTAAGATACACACTTTATTCATGAAGATTAAAACCTAATAAAAACATACTGGGGATAGAAACCTTTTTTTAGTTCTTACAAATCTAATTCAAGAGGGTTGCCATTCTTTATATCAACAATTGTGAGATAACAATTAATGAACAATACAGAGATGATATTGGAAACTACTTGATATTAGATGCTATTGTAGATAATTTACACTTTCTGCTTATAAATATATATACGGTCCAAATTCTGACGAACAAGAATTTTATTCTCAACTACTGAATACCCTCCAAGATATTTACGCTTCTCAACACATTATATTAGGTGGTGATTTTAATTTGCTTTTAAACAAAGAAATAGATTCAGTGAATTACCTACACCATCATAACCCTAAATCTAGACAAGAAGTTAACAATCTGATGAAAACATTAAACTTAAAAGATGTTTTAGGGAAAATTACCCAGATTCTAGAATGTTTACATGGAGAAGAAGAAACCCTATTAAACAAGCTAGGCTTGATTTTTTTTTAATATCAGAATTGCTTCAGGCTGTATTGCTAATAGGTTAAAGTTATACATGGATCAATTAATAAGCAGAGATCAAACTGGATTCCTTAAAGGTAGGTTCATAGGTGAAAATATCAGATTAGTATATGATCTAATGAACTATACTGAAGGCAAGAATTTTCTAGGTTTACTTATGTTAATTGACTTTGAAAAGGCCTTTGATTCTATATCATGGGAATTTGTCTTTCATACACTCACCCTATTTAATTTTGAAAATTCAATAAAAGATTGTATACAAACCTTTTATAATGGCATAAAACATGTATTATTTAAATGGAATAATATCGGATTATCTCTACCTACAAAGAGGGTGCAGACAGGGTGATTCAATATCACCATACTTATTCTTGCTTTGTGCAGAAATATTAGGAACAATAATTAGAAATAATAAAGATATTAATGGCATAAAAATTGCAGATACTGAATACAAAATTTCACAATACGCAGATGATATATCTTTATTTAGAAATGGATCACCAGTGAACAATTTATGGCTTAGAGGAACAGATTTCCTATCCAGACTTAGTAATATAATGCATAATTGTTTTTGGAAAGAAGTATTTTGTAACTGACAGTATTGTACATCTATTTAGTTCATATGGTGGCTTACTAGAGTTGCCTCCTCTACTACATGCTTCGATAAGTAACTCGTTTTAATTGCAATTAAAGTCGAATTTTCTCTATATCATTAAGTCTGTCAAGTTCATATTATATTGATGGATGGATTAATGGATGGATTATTATCTCTCTGAATTTGATAGATAGGACAAATATTATCAGAAAGGCATAGCAACTCTCATCTATACTCATTGGAGGAAACAAATATTACAATCTTCCTTTAACAAGAAAGCACATGAAAATATTTTCTTACAAATTAATTTATTATTTACAAATACATGTATTTACAAATATGAATTCAAGTTTATCAGTCAAAGAAATCCTCTATATCAATATCTGGTTCTAAAAGATGATCTTTGAACGGGGTTAGATCTGTCTGGTTAAGAATCAGGTTCTCAAAGGTTTCTTCTAAATCCGTCTCTCCAATAAGAATAGCACCTTCCATCCGGCCGTCTCGTAGCACAACCTTAACGTACTCTAACCCTGATAATAACAAATACGTGTAATCATATCATATTACTGACTCCATGCTGGCATTGAGTTGATAATCCATAATTTGAAGTCTGGCAAAATTATGTTTCATGCTCAGTTATGAACTCTGTGTGCAATTATTTAAACACATTCTTTCATAACAGGAAAATACCAATTAAGAACACATATGATTATTGAAGAGATAGAATTTACCTTTCGTTACCCTCAGTAGGATTTCATAGTCGTGGCCAAGACCTTGAGCATTAAACTTTCCCAGGAGAATGACCTTAGTAACAGCAAACAACTATCGTTATGATAATAAAGAGTATGATAATAATCATTATCCAAAGCATTTGATTTTCTATCCAATAGCATAGTTTAGATTGAGTTATACTTTCAAATGGAATTATAGGTGATACATCCGATGTGAGTTAGCTTGTTATGTAAAGAGAACCTAAGGGTGTGTGTGTGTGTGTGTGTGTGTGTCTTACTTCATGCTTGTAGTGAAACTTTTGACAGACAGATAAGCATTTACTAAATGTTGCAAACCTCACTTTATAATTGAAGAATTTTGTGACATGGGCGAAGACTTCGAAACAGAAATCCAGAGAAATACGTTGTCCCTGCATGTCAGCCACCATACACTGTGCCGAGTAAGCTCCCATCTGTCTTGCTTGGGACCACAAACGCATCTGGAGAAAAAAAACCATTCTCTCTGCTATTCATAGGACAATTATTATGAGCAGATTTTCATAAAATTGTACATGATATTGTATACGTGACAGTCTAAAGAGACACGAAAATCTTTCCAACAAATAGTTAATCTACTAGACTAAGTACGCAAATACAAATGTAATTCAATCATGAAATTATTCAATTGTGACTAGATGTTATGTTTGCAATTGGTATCAGAGATAGAAAATAACAGAAGCTAACCTAAGAAGATCATTTGAAACAAATAAAAACTAGTGGGTATTGTTTTTTAACAAAAAACACATGTCTCCCCTTTGTTATGTATTTGTAACAAAATGGAAAGAACCTGAAATGGACCTTCAGTTTTAAAAGATAGGGAAATTTTAAAACAAAACATCTTGTACCGGTAGATGGTATATTGAGCTGACCCGCCTCTTTCTTGCTCTTCATGGCCAGAGACTTGAGGATACGTGATATATGTCATGTGTGATATATGTGTCATATGTGATGTAAAATAAAATTAAGTTTTATTTCTATTTAGTAGGTTATATACAATCTATCTATGATACAATGAATGAATGATGAAATGCTTGACCTTGAAATAAAAATTATAGGTCAAGGTCAAAACTTTTGGTGGCGTGCACTCCTTCTCAATACCATCTACCTATGTTCCAAGTTTGAAGTCTTAATGTCAAAGGGTATTAAGGTTATGACCCAG
The DNA here is from genome assembly GCA_033439105.1 of Magallana nippona. Lineage (NCBI taxonomy): Eukaryota > Metazoa > Mollusca > Bivalvia > Ostreida > Ostreidae > Magallana > Magallana nippona. The sequence continues at coordinate 51,786,405 of CM065919.1, forward strand.
ACAAAATTTTATTATTTTTTTCTTAATTTGACCTTGAGTAAAAGAAGGTCAAGGTCAAATATTATTCAATAGTACACCTAAGTGTATTATTATTGTTCTTTGTTTAAAGTTTGAAGTCCTTCTGTAAAAGTATATTCAGAAGTTGAACAAAATAGGTCAAGGTCAAAACTTTTGGTGGCGTGCACTCCTTCTCAATACCATCTACCTATGTTCCAAGTTTTAAGTCTTAATGTCAAAGGGTATTAAAGTTATGACCCAGACAGAATTTTATAATTTTTTTCTTAATTTGACCTTGAGTAAAAGAAGGTCAAGGTCAAATATTATTCAATAGTACACCTAAGTGTATTATTCTTGTTCTTTGTTTAAAGTTTGAAGTCCTTCTGTCAAAGTATATTCAGAAGTTGAACAATGAAGTTTTTTCTAATATGACCTTGAAATAAAATTTCTAGGTCAAGGTCAAAAATTTTGGTAAGGTTCAACTAGGTTATATACCATCTATCTATGATACAAGTTAAAAGTCTGTATGTTAAAAGAGTCTTGTGTTATGGTATGGACAATATTTTTTATGAAAAGCTTGACCTTGAAGAATAAAATAGGTCAAGGTCGAAACTTTTGATGGCGTGCACTCCTTCTCAATACCATCTACCTATGTTCCAAGTTTGAACTCTTAATGTCAAAGGGTATTTAAGTTACAGCCTGGACAAATTTGGATGAAGAAGAATAAGAAGAATAAGAAAGTCGACAAAAACAATGTCTCCCCTTTGAAAGGGGAGACATAATTATTTGAAAATACTATTTGATACTGTCTGCATTTGCATGTAGAAGTGTATTAAACTTTTATAATTTAGGTGTTTCAATATTCCAAAAACATGATGTGAATGATAAGCATATAAACTTCTTTCAACTCTATAAATGGTTATAAATTTGGCATATATAATGTTTCCAACTCAATAAATTGCAAAAAGGACATAATTTATAAGCGAATAATTATTATCATATTTATAACGAAGCTGGTTCTCCCATATTACCTGCAACCAGTGTTTGGCTGGTTCCCAGCCTGCAGTGCAAACATCACCAGCTGCATACACATCTTTTTCTGATGTTCTCATCATGTCATCAACTTGTATCCCAAAATCATCAGCTAAAGAAAACTGTTCTACCAAATAATGGAAAATCCATTTCATTTTCACTTTATTTAACGACTCGTACAAAATTATTACACATCAAAATCATACCTTATGGTTTAAATCAGTCCAATTGCTGTTTTATTATTGTAGCAGTAAATTAAAAGCTAGAAATATGAAAATGTTCTTGGTATCGGAACCAAAGGTGAGCTTATTTTCATTAAATGTCAATTATAAAATTAACAAAATATACACAAATACTGTTAATATTGGCGAGTCTTAATTATTTTTAGTTTTCCTTAATGAAAAACAATAAATACACTTTACATTACAGCGAATGAGGCAAACACCAGTTCAATGTAGATTTTGGTGAGAAAAAAATGTTATAATAAATGTCAAAACTCAGAAACTCAAAACTCATATAAGAAAGAGAAGTGTTTCATGGGTCACATTGTAAGAAAAGCATAACTGTACTTAGAGTTTATCAATTTCCAAAGTTCCAATCTATTTTACAATCATTAACGTGTTGATAAAGAAAAGATAACAAACTAAGTATTCTATTTCTGAACATTCATTCCGAAGTTAAAAATTGTGTTATCAGATATGTTTGTGGTGATCTACATTAGAATTCTATTCTTCTTTCCTGGATTTCTAATTATATTCCAAAGAAAAATTTCATCACCATTAAATTCACTTGATAAAAAGTTACAGTAAAAGCCCTCCCTTCAATGATAAGTTATAATTTCATTGTAAGTTGTGCAGAGGTTCTGAAGAACGCCCACCCTTAGAGCCAAATGTATTTTAAAATCACAGAGAGATTAATAAATTGAACTGGTGGCTAACAAAAACTCATTGAGAAACTTATAAATCTAAGAAAATATGAAAAAAAATATTGATACATGAAGAACGTTACACCACTTATAACTGTAACATATCTTCTTCAAATTATATTGCATATTAACAGAATGACCCTTTCTTTGTAAGTTTTCTATAGCTGAATTACCTGATTATCATGTAGAAATGGGGCTGTATTTGGAACAACCCCAGTAGCACTGACCAAAAAATCACAACCATAAACCTTCTCATTGGTCAGCTCTATGTAAATAGGCCAGCAACCTGTCAAACAAAAGCACTTTGATACTATTAATCTACCAATTATGAATTTTACATTCAGATCTTCATTCATACGTGACTTGCGTTTCAAAAGACCTGAATATTACATGTACATAATATACTTTATGGTAATATGCTGATTACATATCTTAATTACCTTGACATAAAATCCTTATTCCAAGAAATATTAAGATCACATGCCTTTACATCTATTTATGTATTATGACATTTTTACATTAATTTTACTCAATAGAGAGTTGTATGTCTCAATTACCTTCAAGTTGACATATATTCCATAATATGTTTTAAACTGACAGTTTAAATCACATGCCTTTACATCTATTTATGTATATTAAAACATTTCACTAACCTTGATCTGGATTGCCGGACAAGTCAAAGGAACATTTGCTCGACTCCTCAAACTCCTGCTTGGAGTGAATGGTCCGAACCTCCACACATTTCTCTATGGTCACACAATGAGAGATCTGCTGTTTTAGGTAAAATACATAAATTAACATTAGTCAATTTCATCGTTTATAAACTACTGATTGTCTGACTCTTTTATTTTAGCATTTGCACAGCTGGGAAAATAATTTTCTCTGACTTTCTATGAATAAAATATATGGCAGTGTATGTAAATGTATATTTGTTATTAAATTGTTAAAAAAAAAAATAATGGAAAAATGGTTCTGGTACAGTAAAAGTTTGTTATATCTGTAATTCGTTATATCCGTATAACGAACACGTAATAATAACTATAGCTAATTCACTATATGTACATGTTTTTTTTCAACAGACTACAATTTTTGCTAATTGAAGCTTAGAATAAAAATACATGCTTTTGAAACCTTTAATAATCGGATTGTAAATTGAAGAATTTATGTGAAAATAAATTCATTCCAATTATTATGTTAAACGGTAATGCAAACTTTTTAAACTGTAAAAAAATTTGTTATAAAAGTGTTAAATTTCGTCATTATTCACCTCTACGGGACTCAAAATCAATTCGTTACATCCATAAATATATATCCGAATTTGTTATAACCATACATAAAATTTTGCAAAGATTTGATAAGAATTTTACCCGGGACTCAAAACAACTTTTCTATATCCAGGATTTTGTTATATCCGTGTTCATACTAAATGAGTTTTACTGTACTACAAACGATGAAAATTCATAACCTATGCTTGAATTAAGAGCATTAAGAGATTTATTTGATTGATACTAGAACAACTAGTAGTTACTAACATAAAACTTATTCAACAAAGCCCATCAACCTGACTTTATTTTGAGAGAGAGAGAGAGAGAGAGAGAGAGAGAGAGAGAGAGAGAGAGAAAGAGAGAGAGAAAAGAGAGATATGATCTGCCATCACTCACCTCTTGCATGCCCGTCATGGATAAATCAGCTGACCAGTCAGGACCTAGAGCTCCTCCAATTGGCAAGTTGTCTGACCCAGAATTTTTCACATCTTTTAGAAATTAAACTTACTTTAATAATGATGATTATATAAACCGAGAATGTACGTTAGTAAACATTTTAATTGTCATAACAAAAACATGTTATGATAGGAATGTTTTACGTCAATAACTTAGCATTTGATATTACAGCTGGTTGGTCCAAAAAATTAAACAGCATCAACAAACACTATTTTTACTTTGAGTTTTATGTTAGCATTGGATTTTCTATGAACTTGACTTTGTCCAGAATCAAGGTTTATGTAACCCCCAGGCCCCTTCAACTTGTAGAGTTAATGAATGACTTGCCATCTACTGTATATTTGAGCCGTTTGGAGGGTTTTCCCTCTTGTGTCTCTTTCTTCTTGTTGAGTTCGGCCATAAAGAATTCCCCCGCCCCAGGGTCCACAAAGGTACTGCTGATAGACTTGTCTTTAATGGCCCAGATCACTTCACATCCTTCTATCTCATACCTAAACCCAAACAAAAATTGAAGGGATTAGTTCATCAGTACACATAAAAAATTTTGTTTCCCTTGGACTGAAATGTCACACCTTCATTGGTTTAAATATAGCACGTGACTGCCTGATATATCTCTATGTCCGTTTGGTGAGAATTAATAATAATATATATGTGGCCATCATTGGCCGACACTTTGCCTATGTATCTCGAAATTTCATATTATTTAATACAGAAACCGCATTCCGTAAGTTCTTAAAATATTTGGAGTAGTTGCCCTTTGAAATTCTTTAAAATTAGAGTAGTTGCCCTTTAAATATTGACGACACATTGTTGTGTCTGGAGCAGAACAAAATGGTAGCGTCGAAATTTACTCAAATCTCTAGGAAAGGGAGAAAACGTTGAAAATTGAATAGCCACAAAACATTGTAAGTAAACATGGGTGAAATGAAGATTTGCAAAGAGTATTTGAAATGCGAAATTGATAATTTTGAAGAGTTGGACAAGATGTTAGGTAACTTGTTCATGGGTTACCGTACATTATCGCTTTTTGTGAATAAATGTGTCACTTGATAGTCCTCGGGAAAAAACCCACTTATTAGGTTTGTTACTGACTGACTACAGAAATATATCACCATCTATGAGATTGATTAACCTGATATATTTCTATAGTCAATCAGTAACAAATCTAATTGGATTTGATCATGCCCCAACCAACCAAAATTATCACCCCATAATACTCAAAGAATGATTCCTTATTACTTAATTAAGTACATGTAGTAGATAGAAATTTTTTTCTTGAAACAGAACTTTACTTTTAAAAGAATTTTTACCAATGAAATAAAAAACAGCCTAGGGCACGTGCTTCATTTACATAACGAAGAATTGTTAGCACTCTACCTTGTTTACCGGTATGTGACACGACAACTGACATTCAAATTTTGGTTGTGTATTAGAAAAATCTTGATGCAGTTTTTTAAACATCAAAATTGAATAAACAAAATTTGAATATTTTCAGCTCAAATCATGACCACTCCCCTTTAGTATGTGAATGTGTAGCATTGCTGCCATTGGTGAGATTACCTTTTCAAAATAGGGAAGGGGCCAATCAGGTCCATACATGAATTATTCATGAGAACAAGTATAATTGTTAATGAGTTGTCCCACAGTCAGAAAGTGTAAGCAATGCTCTCACTCATAAAACAATATGAAATGACTAATGTGACTCTGTAAAAAGAAGTCCCATATTTTCATATTCATTTCTAATGTCAAACAATTACTTTTTGATATTTATAAGAGTCTATTACCCTTTTTGCAGCACAAAATCAAATGAAATTCCATCAAATAAAGTTATTTACTGGTATTTCACTTGTAATTAGTACATGTTCAAATGTCTTATGAAATTCCTTCCCTTCATGATATTTGTTTCACTTGGAAATTCCATCCCTTAACGTTATCTACTATATTTGTAAAAACGACCAATCAAAGGAAATATTCTATTCCTTGGTGTCAACTTCATCCTGCATGATAAATATTTTTATCAATTACAGTAAAACTTGGCTATAGTGAATTCCTAGGGACCACTGGATTTACTTCATAATATCCATAATTCGTTATAACCATATAATTAACCATATAATGAATTCATAATAAAAAAGAATAGAAAATTTGTTATATTATATATGTTTCCATCCACATGACCACCATTTGTGCTTATTGAGGCATTAAATAAAAAGACAATTTTAGAAAAAAAAAATTTAAAAATTGGATTTAGGAATTGAAATATTTATGTGAAAATAGATTTATTTTAACAATTATGTCATCATGTATTCCTAACTTTAAACAATTCAAAACAATTTGTTATAAAAGATGTACATTTTATTACTTTTCACCTTTACAGGGCTAAACTCAGTTCGCTATATATATCCATAAATTCGTTGTAACCAAGTTTGTTCAAATGTTATTATAACTGTAAAACTTTACAAAAAATAGTTAAGAACTTTGCAGAAGACTCCAAGACCTCTGCTATATCCATGTTGGTTCTATGAGTTTTACTGTATCAATGCATGTAAATGCATGTAAATAAAAATCAGCTCAAGTTATGATATTCAGCTTTGCAATTGTTGTGAATCATTAGTTTTCCGGGATTGTCAATTTTTATACGGTTCTTGATGATGTAATTTTGTGAAATAACTATCAGGAATGAAATAATTCTGTCCATCATAATTTGTTGAGGATGTAAAAGGGGTCCATAATATCCATAATTGAGCCATCACGATTTCTAATGATTTCACAGTAATGTTAAGTCATAACTCACACAAGTTCCGTAGCAATTCCACCATTGCCTACAACCATAATCCTTCTGGCAGTGGAAAGCCTCTTCTGAAACTCCTGTTGATTACAGAAAGACAAAATCAGTTAACTTCTAAACAAGATAGACTTCTAAAATGGATAATAAATATTTATAAATTTATTTATTTATAAATATTCAGAATATGGAAAATTTAAAGAGCCTGAGTCATACAATACAGGTGAATCTCGATAACTCGAACTTCAGGGGACCATGATTAAACTTCGAGAGATCAAGAGTTCGAGAGATCGAAAGTTTAAAAAAATCCGGAAATTTTTGTTCCCGTCATGTTGGTTCTAAAATTATAGTAGCCGGAAGTTTATATTCATACCATGGAATGATAGTCTAACATGGTTTCATTTGTATTTTCTGCTACTTAACATCAAATTCAACAATACAGAAATTAGTTTTGTGTTTATTTATTGTTTTGTTAACTTATAATTTTTTAAAGTATTTTATGTTTTCTTAATCACAGAATAGTTTAAATAAAGACCGGTTTAATTTACCGTTAATTTCACAAGTTGTTGAAATTAATAGATCAGTTAAAAATTAACTATCTACCCTTTGAAGGATTCAATCCGTAATTAACCAATTAACACTACAACGCTAGCCCCAGGGGTTCACTCGATCATCCAGGTAAGGTCCACGCGGAGCTAATTATACGCTTGATCGGTCGCGTGTGTACACAGCCACCACTTCGAGTTATTAAGAGTCATAAACAATGAAATATGTATAACGGGACCCAGGTTTTACTTCGAGAGATCAAGAACTTCGAGAGATCGGAGTTCGAGAGATCAAGAGTAAATTTGCTTATTTATATAAGGAAAAAAATCGGGACAGTGAGTTCACTTCGAGAGATCAAGAACTTCGAGAGATCGAAGTTCGAGCCATCGAGTGTCACCTGTATTTTGAATCCCGCGAAATATTGAACCCAGGTTCAAAATATCCCTGCAAAATAATACCCCCCCCCCAATAAAATATTGAACCTAGGGTTCAATATATTATGGCTGTGACATATTGAGCCCCCTCTGATTTTCATTTGCTATTGGGGGGGAGTTTGAAAATATTATGGTAGCGATATTTTGAACCTCCCTCCTATTTCAAATTCCTTCTGGAGAGGGGGTTGAAAATATTATGGCCACAATATTTTGAACCCTCCTCTTATTTCCAATTCCCTTGATTATATTGAGACCCCCTCTGATTTCCACTGCTATTGGAGAGGGGGTTCAAAATATTATGACCCCCTATATTTTGAACCACCATCCTTTTTCCAATTTCCATTGGGGATGGGGTTCAAAATATTATGGGCAGGAAATATTGACCCCCCTACCCCCTATCTATTTCCAATTCCCATTGGAGAGGGGGGTCAAAATATTATGGCTGCGATGCCCCCCCCCCCCCCCCCCCCCCCCCCCGAGATTTTCATTGCTATTGGATAGGGGGTTCAAATATTATATAATATATATATTGAACCCCTTACCTATCTCCAATTCCCAGCAGAGAGGGGGTTGAAAATATTAAGGCCACGATATATATTGAACCCCCTCCCACCCCCCTCAAATTTTAAATCCCATTAGATAGGGGGTTCTAAATATTATTGGTGCGACATATTGAACCCCTCTCCTTTTTCTATTTTCCACTGGAGAGGGGGTTCAAAATATTATGGATGCGATATAACATATTGAATCAATGTTGAATGCAAAATTAATATTTTTGGAAATATATTTTTTCATAAGGATGGAAAGAAGGATCAGTATTTTCTTTGGTTGTCTATAAAGACACATATAATTTCACTTAAAAATATATGAAAAACTTTTTCCTGAAACCAGGAACATTGCCAATGCCCTTAAGAGTTATTAGAAATAATAATTTTTAAAATTTTTGTCAATGGTTATTAACACCTCTCTCTCAAATCTCTGCAACCGATTTATAGGGTTGCAATATCCCCAAAAATATTCTCTCTCTCTCTCTCTATTTCTCTCTCTCCATGCTCTGCTGTAATGGACACTACAGATTCAGTACTAAGAACACCTTTTTTTCTATTTTAGACTACCGGTATGTATCTGATATAGTTATGGTTATGCATGTCCAATTTTAAGGTCCAAATGTGTGTTAATTAAGAGATCAATATCTCCATGCAGGAAAAATAGATATTTCATCCAAACATAATAGCCTTGACCTTCACACATGTCTGTGACTGACTTCATCGCAAGTGCTTCAGGTGCTACAGGTGTTGTAGGTAAATGTAAAGAAAATACTGACACTAAAGCACTGTACTGATCTACACCTACCTCCTCTTAAACAGACAACATATAGATCAGTTTAAATGCTTGTGGAGGCTTCCATGCCCTACTTATACATCAGAACAAAGATGTACCTATTGTATTTTACCTCAGAAAAATCTACAATGTTCAAGCCTTAATATAACGCCATAGAACTAAAAACTTAATCAGAAAAAGTGGTGTATAAATCCGCAGGTGAATTAAGGCTGCATGTGGGAAATTTCATGCAAATGAGCTACTGAAGGTCAGACACGACCTATCTTCCATTATCTTCTATTTTTTTCCTATCTCCACAATATGAAGATTTCCACTAAGTATTTCTGAAATTATATTTTCATGTTTGTTATATGATATTTTTCTATTTGGATATATAGTTTCAATTGAAAATATATACTATGATTTACTAATCAGCATTCAATTGCATTTTGTATTAAAAGAAAAATTCAAAATATATTTTAACTCCAAAAATAGCCTGGAAATGCACCCTGACTTTTTGGGCTTGAACAGGTTTAAATACAAATAAAGAAGAAATAATCTATCGTGGAAAATTATCTAAAACTGAGGAACGTCGCGTGTGTCCTTAAAATGCATATATAAAATATTTAAAGTATTTTACTGATTTCTCCTGTGCACTGATAAGATGATCCATCTTAGTGCAAATAGTTACTATGACATCATATTATGACGTCATTATCGTTTACAATTTGGAGAAGTAAACGATATCAGATAAACAGCTCTGGCTCAACGGTGTATCCTTCTTTATTTTAAAGAATTGATGATTCATACGATGCATAAAATTCCAAACATGCAAATACATGTACTGAAAGGCAGTAATCTTGGTAATGCTAGTATTAAGTATTGTTAAAGTTTTCGTATTACATGTACATATAATGGTAATGCAGTGCATTTTTATTAGATTACTAGTGAAATGCTGACATTATGGTACATACGGTACATACCTTGCGAAAAACTAATCAGGTAGCTATTTATAGATTCTTAGTTTATGGGTATTCTTGTGTAGATAATAGTTACATTTCAATTTTTTATGATATTTTTAAAAAATCACTCTAATTAAAACAGGGCAAAATATGACTGAAACTGTACCTAGTTCTTTCCCTTAAGGAGGCTGGGTGGTCAATAAATTAATCTTAAAATTTTACATATGATAATTTTGGCCACAAACTCTCTATTAGATAAGAAAATTTGAATATTATAGGGCTAAAATTTGAAACATTCTACATTGTATATCTTTATATGGAGCTCTTCATCTAAAGGAGTTTAAGATAGCCTTAAAATGGCCACGATCATCCAGGCCTCTTAAAATATCAGTTCAAAATAATTATGTCCTACCTGAACACTTTCGGTATCACGAATCCCAATTACATGTGGGTTTTGATCTGCAATAAGCTGCAAAGTGACAGATAAAAAACCACATTAATATGAAATACTTCATGATTATATGTATAGAAAGCATCAAAAGATGCACTTATTAATAACATGTAATTACCTGTATATCTTTCATAATTTCTCAACAATTTATTACCATTCACTCTTTAGATTTATAAGCGTCAGATGGTTTATAAACTTTATGTTCTGTTCATTTTTCTGAGAGTTTTTTTTTGTATTTTCGTTGTAATAAGAGTGTGTTTCAAATATTTATACCAGACATATGTCCATATGCTATGAACTAAAAAAGGTCAATTGGACTTATGAGTAGCTTGTATTATTCTACTGCGATTCATTTGATTCAGAAGTATCAATTGAAATTCATTTAAAACTTACCAGTAGAATTTATTAAAGCATAAATTCTATTGCTTCCTAAACTTCATAAATATCATGAGTGGGAAAACCTACGCAATATTATGAGTGGGAAAACCTACGCAATTTCCCTTCATTTTATTGAGCTTGTCAAAGTATATTAATAGACGTATATTAAAATTTGTAGGCGATATCAAGTTATTCAAACAACAATAATCACCATCTAATGCCAAGCAAATTAATTAACACTCCTGAGAGGACATTAACATCAACTGTCATTATGTTTATTAAGAATAAATGAATTTTTAATTGAATACAAAAACTTCAACTTTTCAACCCCTGGCCCTTAATACCAATTCAATGTGAGAATTTTGTTCATCAATAATACATGCAACATTCCCATGATTGTATTTGCTCTTATTTGCTCATAACTTAATTCTGATTGTAATGCCTAATTTGATTGGCTAGATAAATTTATCTATATCTTATAGCATTATAGCTTGCCAACACCATAATATGAAGCATGTGCATATTGTATTAAGTCTGCTTGATGTTACATAAACAGTAACTTCAAATTTGCACAAATCAACATCATTTATTTTTGGACTATGTGCCTTATTTTCTGATTTTCAAATTTGTAGAAAATTAAATTATAAGGAAAATATTAAATTTTACGTATCTTCTTTACAAACTTTTTTGCAATGTACAAAGCGTAAACTTGATATGTCATATAACATAGGTAAAAATTAAAGGAACTTTTTTAATGTCTAGAATGGTTAATATGGATATTGTTAATGCTTCCTCAAAATTTGAAAGTCAAATATCAAGTTACAAGCAAGATACAGAGTTTGAAATTCTTTGATTTGTAAACAAAGCTTGAGTCTTGTTATTGTTTAAATATGTGTTGTATTGGTATAAGTTTCAATGAAAAGCTGCTTTCTTAATTATGTTGATAATATTAATTATGAACACATTGAATCCAGTTTATCTTGTTTGCCACAAGGCATTTTGTCAAATAAATGGTAATTTCTTTACTTTACATTATTTGTAAACAAATGTAAGACTCAAGCTTTCTTTACATAACAATGATTTCTTACGTCTGTATCTCGCTTGACACTTAATTGACATCTAACATTCAAATTTTGGTCAATCATTTAAAATGCACAAGTAAACCATTTTATGCATAAAAAAAAAAATTAAATTTGATCTAAAATTGTGTCTATGTCCTTATAATTTATTCATTGAATAAACATGTCAAACAGTAACTTCAAACAAATGTGAGAAGTACATGTAATTCATGTAATTACTTATTGAGAAATAAGTACTAAGTTTAAAGCGTTCACTTGGATACAATCAACTTCTGTGAAGCTTGAAGGAAGTAGATTTGATTGTGTACCAACATACTAGTTGTACGCTTTTTAAATAAATATGATATTTTAGATGATATAAAAAAAAATTACTATTAGATAACAAACAAAATCAGATAAAGTTTCAGACACATGATACCTTTGGTTTGCCGCCGGTGCAAAGACAGATCTTCTGATAGACTACTTCCTCTCCATCATCTAGCCGCAGCACCTGTAACACATCCAACATAAAAAACACAATCTCACAATGGATCCGTAACTACTAGGTGAAACATTTTCACTTCAATTTATTAACTTATAGACTGATTATCTAAAACGAAACTTTTTGTGAAAGCCGACTATTCAGGCACTAGCCCCTAGGCCATGGTAGGAGCCTAGGCTAGAAGCAGATGGACAGCTTTTGAATAAGGCCACATTAAGAAAATAATTACTGTTTCTTTTGCCCTCTCATTTAAAATGTTTTAAAATTTATGGTGAGTTAGAAAAATAATTATTCACAGATGAGTTTAAAATTTAATCAAATAATTGAACCAAAATATTCCTGAAACAACTGTATTTTTAACACAAAATGATGATATCAAATTAATTTTCAGAGTCAGGTGTGCTTTTCTCAGTCTGTTTGGAAGAGGACTTTTACAGTCTTACTGTATAATTATTACAGTTTTAGTACAACAGACTGAATATTACATGTATATCCACATAAGGTGATATTAAAGAACATTTATCTAAATTGTGGGACAGTGAAATAAATTACATGAATAATCATTTTAAGGACGACGGACCTAATTTGATTTGCACAGATATATTGCGCACCTGAAAGGAGTGATTGTTACGAACATTGAATTTTCCTATTATGTCACAATCGCTAAAATTCATGATCAATGAAAAATGGCTTGTGACGCAATATATAGCTGTTCTACGTCATCAATACAAACCTTATATAGTACAAGTAGTGGCTGAACTTGCTATAATTTAAACACGCTAAAATACGCTTTTCAACATCATTGAAAATAGAGTAAAACTGTCCCTGTGCTTAAGTTTTGAAGTATAAATTATTATTTTATCATAAAAAATGTTTAGCACACTCTAATAGTTGTTTTGTTTCATAAATCAACCTCAAAATGATGTACAAAACCTTTTCCTTAGAGTTTGCGCAGTACTTTTCATGAAAAACTGAAGAAAAAAAATGACACACTGCACTTTGGCATGTGCCTCCATAAAAACAAAATCAATGACATGGTCATTTTTTACATGATATTAATTCAAAAACATCATATAAGTATTATATTTCAATTTTGATAGAAATTTATTGCAAAATTGTATTTAAATCATTTTTTCTCTCACAAGAATGCTTTTCCACATTCTGTTCAACTGAAAAAGAGAAGAAATACAAACAATTTTTGAAATGGTCCCTACTAAAAATCTATATCAATTTTTATGTCATTTTTTTATTGATTTTGATATATCTTCATTAAATCTAACTCATGTAAAATTTTCATGAAAATCACTACTGTAAAAATGAATTGGGTCCGTCGTCCTTAAAATGGTTTTACAAATTATGACCCTGCATGTACATTGTTCAACACACTTTGAGTATCACATTCTTTGTTGAGAATACATCCTGGTTACTTACATGTGACTTAGCGTCGAGTGATTTGACACTCTTCTGGACCACTTTAACATTCTCACACTTTGACTGTAAGGAAATATTTGGCCTCTCTTCCACATCAAATTCCTCCAATGTTTTAGTGATCTACATGTATGGATAAATAATGTTATACATGTACATGTATCGGTATATTCTGTTACAATATATATTTAGAATAGTATGAATTTCAGAGAAAGAACAAATGATGATAAAAGCACTGACATGTAAAAGTAACCATAATTTTACTGATTGTTATGGCAAACAAGGTCTGGAAAAATTAATCAATCTGTGCATAACAAAGGCACGTATTGAATACCTTATGGAATTTTAAAATTCTTTTAATTTCAAGTACAAATCAATTTAATCTTTTGACTTTGCTGTTTGAACATAAAATTTAAATGTATGATGCTTATTACTTTTCCAGTACAGATGTTAGTCTTACCTTTTTATAATTTGTGATAGCTTTTATCAAAGGTGAAGCAGTGATGAGAAGAATTTCATCTTCTGGGCACAAGGATGATAGCTGAAAAAATCCCAGTCAAATCATTATCTATCCACCCCACACCTTATCTATGTTCTCCCATTCCTGTAGCACTTTCTGCCATTTATGTATCTCAATTTATTTGGAGAAAGCCTAGAGTGTCATACTACATGTACTACATCATGGCCTGGCCTATTATCTGCGACAGTCAGACTGATTCAATCACTGATGGACAGTCAGCTCAGTTAGTAGCTAGAGCACATGATTAGAGATTCAGGGGGGCAGGGTTCAAATCTAGTTCTGGTCAAAAAATATTTCTTCCATCCTGTTACTGGGGGGGGGGGGGGGGGGGGGGGGGGGGGATATTTACTTTGAGTGGGGCTAATTGGCTTCTTCTTAAGTGTGTTGCATACTTAGGTGGTGACACAGTCACACTTTATTTTTCACAATTTTCTTGGCCCATTTTTCCCATTTATAAAAAAAACAAAAATCAAAAACAGAAACTTTTGGTTTAATTTTAATTATGATAACTGTATAGATTGCACTTACATGTATACCAGACCCGTCTTAAAACAAATGACACTGGTGAATGAATGAACCAGGTTTTGATTATTTTTAAGTAGATCCTCAATGCATTGCTGGGTAGCCAAAACATGTTAAAATCAAAGACAATGATTAAATGTCATAGTTTACAAGATATTACAGTCCACATCCCAACAGATATGATAAAAGTTTGAAATATGTATTTGTACTTTATTTCCCAATATTTCTAGGAAATTACCAGTATTTCCCACCTTCCTGGGAAATATGAGTATTTTCCGCTTTTTAGCCAACCCAGTGTTACATACAGTACCAATCAGACCCAATCTAACACCAGAGCAGACCACAAGTAAACCCCGGGTTTACTTTCGGGGTTTACTTGGAGTTTACTCTGAGTCTGCTTTTTGAAAATTTGCATCCACTCGGGGTTTACTTTGGGTTTGCTCAGGGTTTGGGGTCCACTGTACGCACTGAAGTGTGAAGCAGACCAGTCTTTTATCCTACCATCTTACTGCCTGTAATTCCTGCCCCTTGTATATTCCAAATACACATGAAGCGTCTGCTTTCAGGGGTATACTTCTGATCGGGGTTTACTCTCTGTCTCCTCTTTGGGTTTACTTTGGGTTTACTCTGGGTCCACTCTAGTAAACCCGGAGTAAACCCAGAGTAAACTCCGAAAGAAAACCCAGGGTTTATTTGGGGTTTACTTTCTATTAGATTGGGTCTGATCGGTACTGTATCTATACACTTTGACCATGTGACTTAAAATATCATCTTATTAGTAAATATCAAATTGTGTCTCACCATCCACCAAACTCATCCTACCTAAACATGCTAAATATAACTATACTCTGTCCCATAATTCTGCTTCCACCACTTTTTGCTTAATATTTCAGTAATCATAAATACCTTTGTGCCCAAACTACGCTTCTCTAAGAATGAAAAAAGTCCAAGTTATCTCCCTGTACCACTTCATGTTTCTATACACAACCAAAAATAGAAAGTCTACAGGGATTTTGCATTGCAGCAGACATGAAAACACCCATCTTCCCTAGCCAAGGGTGACGATCCATGGTGTTTCTCTATTCATAGCCAAGGGTGACGATCCACGGTGTTTCTCTATTCATAGAATAGAGAAACACTGTGGATCGTCACCCTTGGCTAGAGAAGATGGAAAACATCCGGACAATGACATTGAAAAATTTGTGAAAAGATGTAAATAATTCCCATTATAAATCCCCAAAGAAGTTCATATTCATTCTGGTTAATATCTCTTGGTAGATAGAAGAAGTGTCAATCAAGAAATCTTGGATTTCCCCCCTTATATCAATTTCAATTGCACTTCTTTGAAAGGTACATCTATTTTCTGAATTCATTAAAATTCGTCAAAAGTGAGGGAAGCAGTAACCTAGGACAGACTACAATAAAATCACCCCCATCGTAGAATACAATTGTGAATATAAGTCACAATGAACGCACTATATTTCCTGTATAAAAACCTACAGGTGGATCAAGCATCTGTATTTTTTTTCAAAATTCATGGTAAATTTAAGGTTACATGTACTTTGCTCATTCAGTGCACAACCCAGTGACTGATACCTAGTTTTTCTTCTTCTCTTAAGCCACATAAAATTAATTTTTAGATTCTCATTCCTGCCCGCCCCCCTGCTACTTGATTCTGTAATTAACAAATATGAAAATTCATGTAGAAGATACATGGTCAAGTAAAACCTTAAAGTGGGGGTGGAGAGATGTTACAAACCATAAAAAGGGAGAGGGGCACATGCCCAAAACGTGTATTTTAGCATTCAAAAAATATCAAGACATTAAGAAATACAATTTCTGTCACAAGTCATTAAATTCTCTCCAATTGGTGAATTGGATTACTAATATAAGGGTGAGAGCAAGTTTGAATAAACAATCTTGGAGGCATGCGTGGATCTAGAGGGGGTCAGAGGGCCCAGAAACCCCCTCCCCCTTAAAAATTCAAATTTCTTAAATTTAGGGTAAGTCGTAGTTTAAGCAAATTATCTATAGTTTTCTACTGCACTCGCCCCAACAAACATCAAACCTATAACATATTAGGCCTAAAAAAAAATATTGTGTGTTTAGGGTAACCCGACCTAACCTACAAAAATGCCCAGTCCTACCATTTTTAGATGTCTGTTTTTATCCGACTGTGATTTTCATATTATTTCCAATAAAAACCTGTTTTTAAATATGAAACAAACAAACATTTTAAGGATTTTATATTTGTATTTGTGCCCTCATGCAGAAAAAAATATGATAAAATTAAAAAAATCCCTACCTACCTAACCTAACTTTTTCATCAGTGTTACCCTAAACACACAATTTTTTTCCCTGGGCCTTACTGTGGTTATGATGCATGTAAGTCCACACTATCTGACGTTTTCATGGCTTTTTTTAACGATCTTGATATTTTACTTTCAGGAAGACGTCAGAACAGCTGGCGCCATTGCGAAAAATGGAAATTCCCCGACTCTAGCTGGAGGTGGCAATCTCCGCTCGATTTTAAATATTTATATTTACATTTTTCAGTGTCTTTGCCTGCGATGACACTACGTATCGATTTTGAACTATACAGTCCAATAAATTCAAAGGAAGTATAATGTTACCAGTGTAATCGTACAGTTGCTGAAAATTATATAAATATAAGTAATAAGGAATTATTTTTTGAATATTATGAGGTGATAATTTCGGTCAGGCGTGATCAAATCTATCATAAAGCCCTTCTGATTCCTTAGATATTCCAGACAAGATGCATGCGAGAAAATCGCCAGCAATCTTGCAAAGGCTTACAATATAAACTTACCGTTTCAGCACAAGTTACTCCTGCTATCCCACCACCAACAACAACGTATTTAGTCATTATTACAAACAATTTCAGTATGCAATTACAAGCATCATTGTAATTTGTTTGTAAGACGACGATCTATGTTGGTTACTCTAGGGCGCATCCATCTTAGAAATGCCCGGATGTAATTATAAAATTAGGGTTACGCTAGGAGGATGTTCCGGAGTATTTTAGTGTGTTTCTATCTTAATAATATATTATTATAAATTGTTATATTCAGTAGTATATTCTCACTATATAACTCTTTATAGACCTATTCCTACAGGCTCCGAAATATCACCAGTGACCGTTCGATGCCGACGATTTTTTGGAAATGAACCTTGCGCAAAATTTAATTTGTGAATTCTATGTTGAGTTGAGAAAATTACTGCGATCTGTTTTCAAATCCTTTCTTGAATTTTGGTTTATTTCTTCATATAACAGAACAAAACAAAACAAATGTTGACTGTCGGGCAACATTGATTATATGAGCCCCCTTGGGGTTTTCAAATCCTTTCTTGAATTTTGGTTTGTTTCTTCATGTAACAAAACAAATGTTGACTGGGGTTGAGGGCAACATTGATTATATGAGCCCCCGAGGGACGAATATATTGCCCTCCGCTTCGCGTCGAGCAATAAATCGTCCCTCGGGGGCTCATATAATCAATGTTGTCCTCAACCCCAGTCAACATTTGTATATTGTTATATTCAGTAGTATATTCTCACTATATAACTCTAAATAGACGAATAGTCAATAATTGTAATATTAGCTCGTCCGAAAAATATTGACCGGTCAATATTTTTTTAACATTGACCGGCTAGGAATAATATCTAGAGAATATTCCCTCTATTTCAATAAATCGCTTTGATTCGTGGATTCGTAAATGGTGACGTAAATAAGTCTTCGCGACTCCAAAACAAGGTGACGTCATAATAGGCAATCAGTCAAGGCAAGTGAACAACGGACGCGCAATGCGACGATTTGCTATCATGACGGATATAAGGATTTACGAACTGTGAAGTAAAATCAGATAAAACATCTGTAACTTTTCCTACGGACGCCGGAATATCACCAGGCAATATTTCGTCCCTCGGGGGCTCATATAATCAATGTTGCCCTCAACCCCAGTCAACATTTGTATAATATTAAACTATTAACACAAAATATATGTCTGCACGTGTATATGAGAGTACTGCATTGTGTAACTGTTATCACAGTATATTAGGCTTTTAATGCAAAAGTATATAATGTCTTGAATCTAAAGCCTAGGTAGAGTTTACCGAGTTTGTCACAAATTATCCAAAACGTAGGGAGAGGGGTTGTGCCTCACAAAACAGTTACAGAATTCTTAGAATCAAATATTCATATAAATGAATTTTTATTTCATTCAATGTCAATAAATTTGCACAAAGGAGATTTTTCAGAATAAAAGAAACCCCCCAAAGAAAGTAAAAAAAAAAAAAAAAACACAAGCAAATGAATGAATGAATGAATTATTTTCCGTGAAATTAAATTCAGTACAAGGGAAATATTCAAACGAAAAAAATAATAGTCATTCGTATAAGTTTGTCAATTGAACAGAATAGAAAGCGAGAGACTATTAAACAGAAACATTTACTGTATAAAAACTAAATCGTAAAATTATTACATGTGCTAACTATATTTGGCATGATATGTAGTTGTAATGACACTTTATCTGAAACCAACAATACAAGAATACATGTTGACATTACAAAGCTTTTGAGAAACACTAAATAAGTCTATCCAAAGACCTGTTTTATAGTAAAATTTCGTGCAAATCATGTAAGTATTTAACAAATAAAATAATAAATGAATTAAATATGACATCAAATTTAAATGGATATTTTAATGGAGAGAATATTTTCACTGCATTGTTTCAATAACTCAACCCACTGTGAATTAGTTAAATTGCACCAACATAGATAGTCTTTCTGAAATAAAAACTCAATTTAATTCAATCTCTTCATCAAAATATCCATTCTATTCTTGTAAGCGAGTGAATTAATGATCTGTCTGTGGTAAAAAAAAAAAAAAAAACTGTTTGAAACGACTCAAATGGAAAATGAAAGTGAAATTC
This sequence comes from Magallana nippona, assembly GCA_033439105.1. NCBI lineage: Eukaryota > Metazoa > Mollusca > Bivalvia > Ostreida > Ostreidae > Magallana > Magallana nippona. Next base: position 51,805,936 of record CM065919.1, read on the forward strand.
TAATCTCTGTTTATAAAATTTCCCCAAATTTTGTATAGTAATCTTTTATTTAATTTTTTTTTATACTTGCAGGGATCATATTGGCACTTCACTGTATCCATTGTCCCCAATAGATAACTTTTGACATGAAAGACAAAATGCAGGTACTCTTTAATGACCAAAGACTACCATATACCTATAAATATCACCTACGCCTTATCTATATCAAAAATAATCAGCGAGTTTGGAACGAAGCGGAAAAAAATCTATAATTATGTTGCGCAACAATGATATATAAATATGTGACAAATGGCATCAGAAGAAACATCAATAAGAATCAATTCGCTGCATTTTTTTTTTTTAGACAAGGTCATTAGTCCTGTCTGCAATACAAGCAGATGTCCGTAGCATTGCCGCTAATTCCTGGCATTAACAAGTAATCCAATCGCTGATGGCTTTCCTTGATCACATATTGATTATGCGCCTCCCGACCTGTCCCCGAAATCTCCCCAATCTGTTCACGTAGAACCATCTCCTAGACAACGCCCACGCAGCCGCAGCAGCAGCCTTTTCGTCCAGTTCCGCCTGGTCTTCCGGTTTATGATCTGTTGCTGTTGGCACTGATATCGGGGTTGTTGTTGTGAATGTTGTCGTTATGGGTTGTTGAGTTGTTGTTCGCGCAGCCGTAAACACGTCCAGTGGATCAACGCTCTGAAAATAAGGAAATTTGCTACACTTGATTACAATCGTACTAAGAAAGAGACTAATATTATATCAGTTCGAAATTAGCCCCAATCGAGTTTGTGCGACCATTGAAGTCGAAGTTGACAAGAAATTTTAAAAGGCGATTTTTAATCCGATGTTACCACCATGCTAATTGGTTTTAATGCACTCGATACATCAGGGCTTGGCAGATCAGAATTACTAAGGTTATATGTGTAATAGGTGTAATATGTTCCTTAACCAGCTGAAGTCTTTCCGAATGCATAATCATGTCTCTCGAATATCAAAAAATGAGAGGGAGAAATTGAGAAAACCGGTTACTAATGAGCAATGTTTACCGGGCCTGTTCTGTCATTATTATATGAATCAACATCATGCAATACTGTGGGGGCTCAATGTAAGATAAATGGTAAATTTTTCAATAAATTTCTACCAATAATAAATCTCATTGAAATTGGAGTGAAAATTTATCAGAAAACTAGTGTCTGACAACCAATTGATATCGATGAAAGGGAAAATTCCCAAGATATCTTCATTGACACATTATAGTTTTTCACTCAGAAAAATTCACAGGAACGAAAACAGATTTCGTACGGAGATTTATAATGGGGAATGTTTGCATCTTTTCCCCATTCGGAAGTAAGTCGGAATACCTCGCACAATTTTTCAACGTTATCATCCGGGTACTTTCATCTCTTATACAATGGAAAATCCCCGTAGACTTTTTATTTTTAGTCGTGTATTGAAACCCGCCAAGCTAGAGGGGGCGTTTCAAAGGGGAAATCTTGGGATTTTTACATACAATTTGATGAACATCGTTTGAATCCAGCGGTATTTATAAATATAGCATAATTTAAGAAAATGTGCGGCAAAAATAACTTGGAACAGAGTATAGACAAATAAGAAGCTGCTCTAATATAAGGAGAATATTTTTTTGTCATCCTTCTCACGACATACATGCTAATAATCCTAGAAAACTACTTGAAACTAGAATCAAACCATTCTCTAAGCAAATCCATTCGGTGTGAACCGCGCATGCGTAATTTATCTTCTTTATATAAGTTATATTTCTTAAACATTGCAGTAGTTAGCAACAGTTGACAATAATGTACCAAAGCTACATTGCCTGAACTAATGAATCGCTACCACGTCGTAGCTAGGGTAACTTTGTGCCATTCAGTCAACTGAATGTTAAATTGAAAGGTCTGGAACGGCGACTGAATTGCAGAGCTTAGACAGAACTGCATCTTGTGACATCTTGTAAGTGTGTCAATTCATGCGCGGATCTAGAGGGAGTCGGGAAAATTCAAAACTATTAAGAGGGCTGGATGGTCGTGGTCATTTTTAGACTGTATTGATCTCCTTTAGAAGAAGAGCTCTGTAGAAAAATACTAAAATTAAACTGATTAAAAGTTAAAATATATGGAATTTGTCTATACCAATTGAAAGTTTACAGCTAATCAATCAAATCATATCGAAACATATGAGCTAGATCTGATGGGGAAGTTGACCAAACAACTCTTCAAATTCATACAGTAAAATAACCGAAAATAGCTCTAGATCTCGAACACCCACCGCCCCCGCCGCCCCCCCCCCCCCCCCCCCCCCCCCCCTGGCCCGGACCCAAATAATTTTTCTGGATCTGCGCGTGCAATTGTTACAAAGTTATTAATCTTGATGATTCAAAGTCGGGGATATTTGATTATTTTGCAACAAACAAAATAATGTTTATTTAATCTATCGTCAGTGTCGGATCGCTGAGCGATGCGTATAAATAGAGTTTCATCTGAGAAACAAATTATCACACAGTTAAGATGTATAACGTTTTACAAAAAATTATGTAAGCATTCACCGTATCCCATCATAACGTCACTAAGTAAACGAGTTGTTTGTTTTTACCTGTGAGCAATAGAGAAGGAGATTTTCATAAGAACAGCTTGAAAAACAACATTCCTCGACCACGCCCCCTCGTTTTTGAGCCACTGCAAATTGTCGACTTCTTTTATATCTGGCCAGTACATCTATATCATTAACCACTATAAAGAAATCAATATGCAAATGTATATTCCATGTAAAAAGTTTCATTAAAAAACATGTATAAATGTTCCCATAACCAATAAAGTATCTATACATTGTATAATTAATTTCTCTTCATATAAAGTTCAATGCCATGTTATACGCATAAATTATCATATATAATATTTATCTACCATGAACTTTCCTCCATAAAAACCAATACAATAGTCAACAAGAATTCAAAGTTTTGAACACATTTTTTTGTAAAAGTAAAGTCGTGTTTAATAAGATTAAAGACAACGTTCTTTGGAAAAAATACTTAAAAAAAAACAACCCATGTTTTCACACGAAAGAAGACGATACTTATTGCAAGTCATCATCAGATCTGATTAACGCTTTTTAATGTTAAAGTCGGTATGTACTCGTACTTGGAACATTGGTCCTCTTAGTTGGAGCGTGGAACTGGTTTCTACAGACCAGGGACAGGATATCGGTGAGGGCAGAGCCGCAGGCTTGAAGTTGGCTCCCCACCCCGGCTCTCAAACAGCTGGCGAGCGTTAGGGACAGTAACCACTTCATTTTCTGACCAATCTGTAAATTGTAAATATACACAACGGCTCATAATACTCCAGTTGTCTCCATATCATTGCAAAGCCCTTTAATTTTTATATTTTGCTAAGGAGAGTATACGAAAATAACTCAAAACTCATTCTGTTTGCAATTGGTAATAGAGTTATATACTTGTCTAAATGAATTTATGTATCAAGAATAGCAGGCATAAAATACACGAAAGTTAGTAATCGTTTGTAATAAAGTAAAGTAGTTCAAGGCCAAAACTAATCTCTGAAATAACATTGTAAACAAATAAACAAAGATACGAAAATGAATGCATTCTGTTTACATGTACTCTAGCTAGACATAGTGAGAATTGATAATTTTGTTGTTGTTTGCTGCAAGCAAATAATAGAAAGCTTAAAGAGGAAAAATTAGATACAAATAAAGATATTACAACTATAATTTTAAATTGATTTTAAAATCTTACTTGACCATATTTACAGTTCCGGGTAGCATTGAGACAGGTTTCACGTTTGTCAATCAAATATACTACGCAAGATAAAGGTAATTCCCATATTTATACATAAAGTGGGCGGGGACTCGCTTGATGGACGCTTCCCCAGTGATGCTGTCTTGTAATAAACTACCATTCACGATCTCCATCAATATTTTCGTTCCGACAACTTGTTTTGGAAACACTTAGAGTATGTACCCTAAATGTGTGAAATTCATAATAATGTTATACTACATAACTCTAAGTCATTGCCTGCATTCTAGAACTCCATCTTATGGGCCTGTTAGTTGTTGTCTAGAAAGCCTGTGACATAACATTTGAAATTAATCTTAGCGAAGACTGCTAATACGGAAACCTAATCACTAATTGGGTTATAGATTTTTCGACCGTTGGGCAGCGTTATAGCTATGGTTGAATAATACACGTATGTTATTCAATTAAAACACCTGTATGACTGTACAAGTATAATAGAATAAGGGTAAGTATATAATAAATAGGGAAAATCTGTTTCCAAAACCTTTTTATACGAAAATAAAATAAAGCATTTAGTGAACATATTTAGAACAAAATTGTTTCAACTTTGCGAAAGCATTCTGACGGTAATCTATGTTTTTGATATTATACAGAATTTTTCAAATGTAATTACTGATTCTTATTCATCAAAATCTATATATTTCATTAGCATTTAATATCAACCGTATAATTAGATTGTCCATTATGTTATCACGTTAATCTTTGGAGTGACCCGTATTGTTGATATGCTAAGCAAAGTGGTAGTTAATGGTAACTAATATGTAGCAATGGTTGATTATGTTCAGTTAGAAAAAAAACCTGTTTTCAGAAATCTACGTTGGATCAAATTTTCAATATTTTTGAAATTTTCACAGTTTTTCTAAAATAAAAAAGATCATCGTTGTTACCAATTTGTCTTGGTGTTAATCTTCTTCATTGCCTTATTTTAAAAAAATCATTTAGAATCCATCTTCAACATCTTTTTTGTTGTAAGTATAACCCAATATAACATTGACTCGATGGGGGAAAGTGATAATTAATTAGAAAAAATAAAATTTCCTGAAAACATGTCACAAACTATTTCTGCTCTTGCGATTCACTGAAACGTGTATAAAAAGGATGCATAAAAATGGGGAACATTAGTTTTGAACACATAGTTTGGGTAATTGTTTTTCTATTTAGGCATTACACAGAATATAAATTTAATCGTTTGAAAATAACACGGCTTTTTTCCAATTAGTAACACCAAGGAATCTTGCAGGCAGCGAGTTTTTGTTCATGACCTATTTTTGAAAATTCTTTTGCTTTTGTTAGTGTTAATTTGTTGTATAGTGTTCCAGAGATGTTGAAGTTTCAAATAAACTTAAAAATGTGTCTGAGTCTCTTTTGATTTTACTTAAATTGATGTTGAGGAATTTTAACATTGTTTTTAGAGTGACGTACCCTTTCCATGAACAATAAAGAAGTTATTCTATCAGTTGAACATTTTCTTGACAGACACATAAGATGTATCTTGGTTTTTGTTTTAGACATAATAGTTATGGTTTTGATTATGAACTCTTTAGTGATTTGATGACTTTCAGATCAAAAACAAATACTCCCCCCCCCCCCCCCTTTTAAGTTAATACCGAGAGATAATTTTTGTTTACGTCATTTTGAAAAGCCTAATTATTTGACAATATTCTCTCCTTGCACAAAAAACTAAAGAGACCCCCTTTTTTAACCCTTCTCCAGGGCAATGTTTGAAGGATGTACGCAAATGCATCGCATCATAAACAGATATTGAGGTCCCGAACCTAACTTGGACAATCATTTGTGTTGCCAGCATCGTGGGCTGGTGCTTCAGGTCTTTATAAACAGTCTCCCTGTAGAGAACATGATGAGGGATTTTAAGATCAATGTGAAGAGAGCGTCACTCTGAGTGATTAACACAACTGTGTCCACGATCTTGTTAAGAACATCTTGGCGAAGGCTGTGTAATTAGTATCGCTTTTGTCGAGAAGTGTCATTAAGATTCCCAGACGTCCATTGTCAGCTCATTAACACACTTCTTCCTTGCCATATTTTCAACAAGTCGAAGTATTAAGTAACAGATTCTTGACGAAAAGAGGAAACGTCTTTGAATATATGTAAAGTATACATATGGTAAATTTTACGTATGCCTCATTTATGCAGTCAGCAAATTCAAACTTAGTTTGGCCAAACTACGTACGGTAGTTGAGCCTATTTGTAATTTGGAATACGATGGTACAACATACACAAATAAAGGCACAGAATACACGTAAAAAAAAGCCGAGATTTCATAAAGCATAATCATTCCATTGCGTCAGCTCTTTTTTTTTTACCTCTGTAAGTCAGTTCGTTTGTCTGACGATAGAACAAGTGTTATTCAATCAATAAGTTACGAGGTTGGATGGTCAACAAATTACCTTCTAAGGAGTTAATATTGCTCCCATTGATTTTGAGGTCAAACGTCAAGGGTCAAACTACTTTGCACTAGCAAATTAAAAATTTCGAGTATTTTCATACGGAGTTCTCCTCATGGAGATCAATATAGATTAACAATGACCACAGCCACACAACCTTCTTATATAAATGCAAAATATGTTTTAATCATTATTATTTGCTTGATAGTGGCATTTACATCAAATAGTCCCATAAAAGCAGATAAACTTATACGTGTAGATGTAATAATGAATTTACTTCGGGTGCAAAATGCCATTTTTAAAAAAAAAAAAATCTTAGCCATTGAGAAAATAGAATAACGTAAAGAAGACAGTGTTGATGTACATCTAATAACAAACATGATATGATATCAGTGTTATCATACAACCATACAAATCTGAACAATTCAAAATGCTACCAGGTTATTCATTTTATTTAATGAATAAAGAATCATTCTTTGAGTATTATGAGGTGATAATTTCGGTCGGGGCGAGGTCAAACCCAATAAAGCCCGAAGGGACCACGCTCCGACCGAAATTATCACCTCATAATATTCAATGATTCCTTATTACTTATATTTATATTATTTCCAATTTCTTCACTTTAAAAACAACATTGTAAAAGCACTATTTTTTCATGCTATATATTACTACGCGGCGCAGCCAATACCGTTTCTCGGTTTTGCTATAAGACACGCCCATTTTGTGTCGCTCATTTTTTATGAAATTATTGGGCTATAGGCTTCAAATTTGATTCGTAATGTTATCACAGACAAAGACAGTTGAAAATGTAAATATTCAAGGAATAAGGAATCATTCTTTGAGTATTATTAGGTGATAATTTCGGTCGGGGCGTGATCAAACCCAATAAAGCCCGAAGGGCTTTATGATATATATATATATATATATATATATATATATATATATATATATATATATATATATACCAAAATGCATGATTGTGCATCTTTTGTAATATGGTGTTTGGAAAATATGTTCTAAAAATTCAATGCAAATCATTTCTATGTGCATTTCATGAGAAAATGTGCATATTTACATAGATTGAGTTTGCTGTTTATATATTTTAAAACGTTATTTCTCAATAAATTATCGTCACAAAATTACAAACACACACATTCAACTTTCATTTATGGTTTTTTCAACAATATATCTTTTCTTATTCAATGTATTTTATCATTTTCTCAATCTTACAAAACAATTATGAAGATTTATGAAACTGAATTCTATTGTTATATTTATTTGTGTTAAAACTCAAATCTTATATTGAAATTTTTAATTGATCAGTAAAAATCCAGCATAAAAATACTCGTCACAGCAATTTTTTCTCAAAAGAAATGTTGAAGTACTTTTGTTCCACACTTATATAGAAGTTACAGAAGCAAGCAAAGTGTGTTACATTTATTAAATACTTTTGATAATCCAATAACTACTATAGAATCGTGCTTTTATTTTGTGAGCTCAGATTTTCCCGAGTTATGCACTTAATACCAGTCATTAATAGGTCGTAGACAGTTTGTGTTGATGTAAAGTTTTACGCATTTTGCAATAACATTAATCCAACAGCAACAATGATGATTCCATGTTAACTGTCTGCATTGTTTCTCAGTTCAGTGATGTGGTCAATCGGCCACTTGTATTCTTATGAGTTAGTCAATTAGCATTTTCTGTTAATAAAATTAAATCGAAGATTCCGTTTTGAACAAGGAATACCATATCTTGTCTCATTAACTTTTACGTCACAGGGCACTGCTGTATAGTCTTCATGGCGTCTCTTCCGCAGTTAAAAGGACAGGTTTTTAATTAAGTGACAGTTTCGTCTGTCAGCTTCCTGGAAGTTTCCATATCGGTCAAGAGGTCGTTTACATCTGTTGGCCCCATTCACCACAATAATATTTATCAATGCACTAACCGACTTATATCTTATCTGTCGCCAGTAATCCAATCAGGTCCAAGGCTCAAATGGAGTGGCTTTACTTTATACACCTGCCGTTAGGTAATTCTGTGCCCACATGTAAACAATTAATCGTGATATGCATAGTATGATCGTTATGTATTTTTTGTAGCTATGCATTGCTATGCATAGTGTGTTTTTTATATTCAAAATAAAACCAAGGGCTGTAATTTATCACGTGTCTGTTGATCACTTTTTTTTTTTTTATATCTAAGTACTATTTTTGTCATTATACAACAGTATTTGTTTTAAATCATAGAATATAACTGTTGCGATCACTTCGGAAAATATAACCCGCTCATTTGTTTTGTAAATTATTTCAAAACAATTGCAGTTAAATGAATCCAAAGTGAAATCATGTCCTATTTTGATTTTACCTTAAACTTGGATTAGTGAAAGAGCATAAACTGTATTTTTAGCTTGTATTTATCTGAACAAGGTTCATTGCTAGATATAATAAAAAGAAATTCGCGTTACGAAGTATAGAAACAATACTAACGACATATAAACTATTATGAAAGTGTGGGGTTACTAAGTTTCGTTTGTTATGTAGGATTCAGTTAATGAAATTTCAGTATTGAGTGTACGTGTTCGATAGATTCATGGATTGTCAGTAAGATTTACTTTTTAGAGCACGCTGTCCCGAGCAAGTCATGTTTTTCGTCATGGACGCCAAGCAGATACAAAGTTCAATTTCAGAAGAAGTCAACAGAGTAGTATCCCTTCAGCAATTCGAATTGTTCAGCAGTTTGCAAAATATGATGGACAGTCGTTTGTTAGTTTTTCAGCAAAACAAGTATCCGAGTCTCAAATTAGCAAAATTGAGGACAATTTAAACCTGTTTCATTTATGTTTTTCGTAAAAAAGGAAACGAGAATCAGTATAAGCAAGAAGCACGAGTGCTCAATAAGTTTAAGGAGGCCAGAAAACATTTAAACTGCGGGAGCGACGATGGAGTGGAGTCGGCATAGAACAGTATCGCAGAAGGTATTTAGATGGATAAAAAAATCGTCAGAAAGTTATTAAGTTGGCCGATTCGTCTCAGCTTGATTGGAAAGTAGTGCAAGAGTATGAGGTCAACCCCACATCAGATGATTTGGATGATGAGAAGATGTACAGAGCTCAGATTAGAGCCGAGCGGAAGGTTTTCAATAGAAGAAAACGACAAAGATTCGAACCCTATCAAAAGAAACCGACGACCGTCACTCGCATGGAGACAGATCAAAGATCAACGAGCAAATGATATAAGTAATATCATCTCAGTTGGTCGTTTAAGATTATGTTACAATGAATGGGAGAAAATTGGGACAGGTAAAACAATGTTAGATGTTATAAAGTCAGGATATAAAATTCCATTCAAAACAAATCCTTCTTCTATTGAATTAAACAACAATAGGTAAGCGAGAGATGAACCACAATTCCTCACAGGTGAGATAAGGAGTTTAATAGAAAAGGGATGTATGCCCCGGGTAAGGGAAAAACCCGCAGTTGTAAATCCTTTGTCGGTGGTCAAAAATAGAAACGGTAAGCGAAGGTTGGTACTAGATCGCAGGCTCGTGAATCCTCACTTGCACAAGTTTAAGTATAGATACGAAGATGCTGTCACAGCATGCTTAAGATGGGAAATTTTTATGGCAGGGTACATTTTTTCAAAAGTTCTTAGAGAACCGGTGAGGCATTTAAGATCAGAAGGAATAAAAATTATAACATTTTTAGACGACGGTATAGCTGCAGTCAGCAGTTTCGAAGTGACATGAAATGTAAGTTATTAAATAAAAATGTTTTTTTTTCAAAATTTTGGTTTCTTGTTTGCAGACGATAAATGTAATTGGATTCCAAATCAAAATTGTGATTGGTAAGGTCTGCAATGGAATACAGAGAAAGGTCAAGTTTACATCGGCAACGACAGAATTTTATCGTTTAAATTTTTGTTTAGATACTATACATGGTAAGGTACTGAAAAATGTATTGTATTTTCGTGCAAACATTTTGGCTAAAATCGTTGGTCAAATCATTTCCATAAAAGTTGTCTTTGGTGATATTGTTAGAATGAAAACAAGAGTTTTGTATCACTGCATATCAAGCAAGGCTAGCTGGGAAACTCAGGTGAAAATAACAGCAGAATCGTTGAGAAAAATTGAATTTTGGCGAAAAAGCGTTTCGATTTTGAATGGAAACCGTTGTTCCATTGGTTTTGTAAGTGTATCAAATGACCATCACAAACAAACCAAATCACCAACTTTTCGTTTTTTCCCTATTATGACATTTTCCCGCTTTTGACATTTACCTCGATCATGACGTGCCCAATTGTGACAAGGAGCACACGACGGGTGCGACCGGTCAACAGGGGATGCTTACTCCTCCACCTGATCCTACCTCTATTTTTTTAGGGGTCCGTGTTTGCTCTGCTCCTATTTTGTTTTTCTCCTTGGACTTTTGATTTGCTGTTCGTTATCACCACATATCATGTATGCAGCTTATTCTGATATTGTGACGCCTCAGATGTAGGCTTTGGTGGTCATTTTGAATGTATCAATGTTAACAATGAAAATGTTTTTATAGGGAGTAAGAAGGAAATTGGACAGCAGAAGAAGCGATGCGGAGCTCAAATGGATAGAATAAAAACTGTTAGCAGGTCATGAAAAGTAAAGTCACCATCATAAGAAATTCAAATTTAAATGTTCTATCAGACAGTAAAAACGTTGCAAATATCATGCAAGTTGGAATCAAAAGCCAGATTTACAAATCATTGCAAGCCAAATATTTGAAACTTGCAATGAAAACAACACTCAACTAAGTAGTGTATGGAAGCCCAGAAATGAAAACAAAAGAGCTGATTTCTTAAGTCGTGTAACTGACATGGACGATTGGTCAGTACATGATGATGTGTTTAACAGTTACGAGAATCTATGAGGTATTCATACTGTTGATAGATTTGCTAAACATTAAAATAAAAACTGTGAAAGGTTCAATTCTAAACATTGGTGTCCTGGTACAGAGGCAGTTGATGCGTTTTCTCAGGTTTGACTAAGTAAAAATAACTGGTTAGTTCCTCCGCCCAGTTATATCCCAGGAGTTGTTAATAAAATGAAAGCAGAGAAAGCTACAGGTACGTTGATTATTCCGGAATGGAAGTCATCCTCATATTGGCCTTTGATATTTGAAGGACACTGTTATAAAAATTAAATTCTTATAACAGTGTATTCTCAATACTAACATCTTAAACTTCAGTGGAAAATTAAATTTGCAAACACTGATTTGTTACTCTCGCCTTTTTTGTCAGGTAAAAGATAACAAATTTTTTAATTTTGTTATCTTTTACCTGACAAAAAAGGCGAGAGTAACAAATCAGTGTTTGCAAATTTTCCACTGAAGTTTAAGATGTTGGTATTGAGAATACAGTTTTAGAAATTAATACATGTTCATTAATCTTTTGTGATTTTTCATTTTGGTGATGACTAATTTTTCCAGGATGAGGAGTACAGTCACATATATAAAAAAGCAGTTGCCGATAGCGGAGTTTCATTGGACAGCAAATCAATGAGCATATGTGCGAGTACCTTTTATCATCAAAGAGTGACAGTACCAACAAGGCCTACAAACATGGTTTTCAACGACGGAAAAAAGTTCATAAATGACCACGAACACAGTGAGATTCCAGAACAGTCAATACATGTTGCTTTATATATTACTCATTTTTGATTCTGGTGCTTCGTTTTCTACAGTAAACACTGCTATTTATTCAATTAAATGGATGCATGAAATCAGTGGTTATCCAGATCCTACAGAGAAGTCCTTTGTGAAATCACTACAAGAGTCGGCTAAACGATTAACGGGTAGACCAGTGAGCAGAAAGGATCCCGTCGACCGCAAGTGCTATAAACCCTGTGTGATTTGCAAACAAATACTACATATGTTCTTATACTTTGAAATTTAACTTTGATTTTGATAGGTTTTGCTCGGGTGTTTTTAGATTTGACGAACTAATTTCTTTGAAATGTAAAGATGTTATCGTTTTTTGGTTTTAAAAAAAATGATTTATATATATATATATATATATATATATATATATATATATATATATATATATATGTGTGTGTGTGTGTGTGTGTGTGTGTGTGTGTATTTTCTGTTCAATCTCAGTTCAGTCTGCGTCATCTGTTTCATACTTGGATTTTTTCCTGAAGTGGACAATGATGGTAACCTAACAACAAAACTTTATGATAAACGTGATGACTTCAATTTTTCTATAGTCAGTTTTAGCAATATACCTTCATCACCTGCATATGGTGTTTTGTCTCTCAGTTAATTCGATACGCAAGGGCATGCTCTTCGTATCAACAGTCTCGTTTGAAGTCATCTTATTGTAAGTTGTATGGTCGATACAACAACCTTGTCAGCAAATACAATCTTCCACTGGGTCGCATGCTGACTGACGTTTTTCATACTATAGTTAGACCATAATCAATTACCTAATTGTCTACAGACTTTTCCTTTTTTTCCCGATTACGATAAAAAGTAAAAAGCACCGGCGGGTGTGACCGGTCAGCAGAGGATGCTCATACCTCCATGGCACCTGATCATGCCTCTATTTTTTTAAGAGGTCCGTGTTTGCTCTGCTTCTGTTTTGTAATTTTCCTTTGGACTTTTGAATTTGAACACTATTTGTTATCACCACATCTCATGTATAAGTAAAAACATTTTGCACCAATTTTTTTGCTAGACCAGAAAATGATCTCAATGCAGAATAAAAGTATCAATGTACATTTTGCAATGTCTTTAAACTTAAAAAATGCATTAATGGCAGAAAAAAGCTACAAAAGCTTATGTTCCTAGATAAGATACTCAAATCAATAATAATGAATTTGAAAGCAAATAAGACCTTTAATTTGGTAAAAGTAACTTCCTGTTAATTGACGTTGCTGTAAAGAGGGATCGATCGTAGTGACCATTTTTAGACTTTTTATCTCCTTTTGATCACTTAAGAACAGGAGCTCTATATAAAGAAATATGAAAACATCCAAACGTTTAAACTAACATGTGAAATTTTTCTTTTCTACATGTTAATGACTGTAAATAGTGTTAAATATCATATTTAAAATTTAAAGGGATATCTGATAGATAATTTTGTTGACCACCCAGCCTCTATAAATTAAAACAAAAAACAAAAGACAAAAAAAAAACTCCGAACTTTCTATATAAGATAGTATTCCAAGTCGTGTTACTCTGAATTATCTCGTTTGTGTGTTTAAGCATATCGAAATTTGGTAATTAGAACTTGCTATTAAAGCTAAGGAAATCTTCCATTTCATATAATTCATATTGTGACACTTTATGCTATGAAAAAGAACATGCGACGCAGAATGTAATGCAATAATAATAGAGTGTACTGGCTTTTTTAATGTTGCAGAAGAACATGTTGAAATTAAATAAAAGAACCTTATAGATTTGAAATATATTTTTTCAAGAGCAAAATCAAAATTTTATAGGAATCCCGAACACATACTGTTTAGTTATCATTTGCCAAGGAAAAGAAACAATGAATTAATAGGTACAATGTATAATGTGAATGGATTATATTTAAACATTAAAATGCTTTCTTTGGTATTTCATGCGGGATTCGAAGGTAGCGACAATGCAGAAAATTACATTACCCGCGAAAATTACATAAAAATCGAATAAGATTTTTAGAAAAGCCCATTTCAAATATTGTTTTTACTACTTCTCTTTTTCAATTGAACATAATAGGAAAAAGCGTTCTTGTTACTATCTATTCAAGAAATATTACTACAGGTACTCTTTACACAATTGCGCTGAGATATACATTCTATTCATGATCAGCAGGTACAACATTACAACTAATGTTTAGAATATCGATCTATATGTAATACGTGGAAGAAAACAAAATTAATGTAAAAATTATTTTAAACATTATTTTAAACATCATCTTTCCCCCAAGAAATGTAGATGTGAAGTATTCATATTACTACGCTAGCTGCCCTCTCAGTCTTTTTCACGAAAATATAGGTCATTTTTCGATTGACAATTTTTTGACCAATGAATATTGTTTATACTTTTACAATATTCATATTACTTTCATGATTATTGTTCGTTAGTTATCACATAATCTCTTTTAATTAAGTATTGTGTATGATTTGTATTGTCGTATTTTAGCAAGCTAAGTTATAGCAACATCAGCCACTTCGTACACTATATACGGTATGTATTGATGACGTAGAACAGCCATATATTGCGTCATAACGATTTTTCATTGTGATTTAGTGATTGTGACTTAATATTAAGAATTCAATCTCCGGAACAATCATCCTTTTAGGTGTGCGATATATCTGCGCAAAGCAAATTAGTTCCGTCGTCCTTAAAGTTAAAATATCTTGCAATAAGTTAGTAGAAAGCGCGTGTACTTTACACATAAGTAAACCATCAAACACGTCTTGCTATATTTAGGAAAGGTCAAGATTAATTGACCTACAATTGCTGAAAACAACATTCTACAGCAAAAAAGAAAATACCAACATAAGTCTAGCAATATATAAGTTAGATTATTAGGTTGATAGAACATGCAATTAGTAGACAGAACTAATAGAGCATATAAGGAAAATACCAACCCAAGTCTGGCAACATACATGTACATTATAAGTAAGTTCAAGGTTGATAGACTTACAATGTACTATGACACATAAGAAAAATACCAAACCACGCCTTGCAAATGTAGCCATTTTATTCATGAATGTTCTTTTCTTCTCTTTTTCATATCATTTAAAAAAAACTTTCTATATATACATTTTGAATGAAAAATAAAAGATTATATTACCCTCTGTTTTAAATCACTTCTTTTTTTTCTTCATAAAGCACATTAACATTTAGATAGATTTATATTTGTTTAAAACTGTTATGCTGCAATGCTTAAATTAGTTGTATTGAGATAAAAGAACATTATATACGATAACTATTTTGATGACATACGGTATATAGAACGATTTCGATTTTTTTCAAAACAATAGTAACAATGCATAGCATGAACCTTTGATGTATATTTTTTTCTAGAGTTAATGCCCATTAAAAGGTAAAGGTTTGCGTCAATTACACACAGAGTTCCATGGTTTCCAAGTGTTTAACCCTTGGCATGATCGATCTGTTCTTCCTCTTCATTTCTATGCGATTCCTAAATCTTGTATCAGAAGCACCAATAATTTCAAACATAATGAAGAGTGTTTTGAAACATGTGAGGTCTTCTTGTCGCGGAAATTGAAGGCCAAATTGCGTGACTTCGTCCATGGTTCCGACGTGGATGAAACGCTCGTATCCGGCCTATAATTGGCCTTGAAGGGGTCACAGTAACTGGGTCAGTGGCGGCAGGTTCTGATACTACTTCTGGAGGTCTATCTGCAACCGCCATTTGAAGATGACCGAAGGAACTTAAAAAAGCGTCCCTCTGAAAATAAATGTGAAGAAATTATGTAAAAAACTTAGAAGGATTTTAGCTTTTTGTATCTTAGTTTCCTATTTAGAATAACCTCACGCTTTATAATGTGTGTGTTTGCTTATTGATTTATGAGACTTCTCGCATATGAGTAACGTGAATTTAATAAAATAAAAAGCCTTTCATGTAAAGATTTAACTAGGTCAGGAAAAAGCATCACTAAGGAAAAGCTCACTTTATTACCATATGAATGTCTGACTTTGTAGAATGTAGGTTATTTGTTTCATTGTTTTTTTTTCATAAAGCATGATTTCTAAGCATGATGTTAAAAAAATTATCTAAGGCTTTATCAAAATAATATTAAGGATGATGTGATTACGGAAATGTTCCAGAGGTAAAAACAGATCAATTTTGTTCATACTTACATAAACAGAGTCGTCAGCACAGAAGGATGACAGTGCCTCTAGTGAGCATCCAAATGGATTAGAACAACACATTTCCACTATTCCAATACTATTTTGGCGTTTGTAGTATATATGTTTTTTAATACGCAATGGTTTTTCAAGTTCATCTGAAATATAACATTTTCATGAAATAGGAATGTAAGCGTATATACAAGAAGCTTTTCAAAATCATCTTTGATCCATAGACTTATCATTTGTTCATTAATTTATAAGTAAAAATAGTTTGAACTATTTCCAATTTTTTTTTGCTAAACCAGGAAACGATCTCAGTGCAGAGCACAAGTATAAAAGTACATTGTCCAATGTCTTTAAATTGAAAAAATACCTTAATGGCAGGAAAAAAACACCAAAAGCCGATGTTCCAAGATAAGATACACTCAAATCAATAATAATGAATTTAAAAGCAAATAAGACCTTTGATAACATTAACTTTCTGTTAATGGGCGTTGCTGTAATAAGGGTTCGATGGTAATGACCATTTGTAGAGTTTTTATCTTCTTAAGAAGAGGAGATTTGAGCAAATCTTGACGCTGCCATTTTGTTCTGCTCCAGACACAACAATGTGACATTAATATTCAAAGGGCAACTACTCTAATTTTAAGGAATTTCAAAGGGCAACTTCTCCAAATATTTTAAGAACTTACGGCATACGGTTTCTGTATTAAATACTATGAAATGTCGAAATGATTAGGCAAAGCGTCGGCCAATGACGGCCATATTGCCTAATATTAATTCTCACCGAACAGACATAGAGACATATCAGGCAGTCACGTGCTATGTTTAAACCAATGAAAGTGTGACATTTCAGTCCGAGGGAAAACAAATAAAGATATATGAAAACATTCAAATGTTAAAGCTAACATATTTGACTATTTATGGAAGTAGATATCATATTTAAAATTTAAAGGGTTATCTAATGGATAATGTTGTTGACCATTAAGACATAGAATTAAATAATAAACAAAAGACCCCCCACCCAATTTTCTGTAAAAGATAGTATTCCAAGTCTTGTTGCTTTGTATTATCAAATAAATCATTTGAATGATCTAAATATGAAAGTTTATATACTTGTTTTTGATCATTGTTTATTTCTATTATGTACGTATGAATTACTTCTTTGTGTGTTTGAACATATCGAAATTTGGCGATTAGAATTCCCTATAAAAGCTAGGGTAATTATCCCTTCATATAATCGGATTGTGACACTTTATGGTTTGAAAAATAACATGCGATGCAGATGGCAATACAAAAAATAATAGAGTGTACGGGCTTTTTTGACTTTTTAGAACATGTTGAAAAAAAAAAACTTATGAAACTCGCCACAAAGAACCTTAGATATTTGAAATAGTTTTTGTTTTATCAGGAGCAAAATCAAATATTTATATGAATCCCTAACGCCCATTGTTTAGTAATCATTTTTAAGAAAATTAAACGATCAATTAATGGAGACAATATATAAGGTGTAAGGTTTATATCTAAAACAATAAAATAAAATCTCTCTCTCTCTCTCTCTCTCTCTCTCTCTCTCTCTCTCTCTCTCTCTCTCTCTCTCTCTGGGATTGACATATTTTTGGATAGTTGGACGGATAGATAGTTGGACAAATATATATTAAGATAAATAAATGGATAGATAGATAGATAGATAGATAGATAGATAGATAGATAGATAGATAGATAGATAGATAGATAGATAGATAGATAGATAGATAGATAGATAGATAGATTAATTTTGTATCATTACCTGTGTCCCATTTCTTCTTTCTGTCAGCATACCTTGACCCACACAGACTTTGTAATCCGAGGGAGAGGTCAGGCCCACATAGTCTGTAATAAGGTCCTGTCACCGACAAAATGTCATTTGCATACACTACGTGACTGAACAAATGCACAACTATGAGCAAATATAATCCAAGAATAGAGTTGTATAATTCCTTGTGATGGATCTGAAACCGAAACAATATATATTGTATTACATACTGCTAAAATTAAAACCTCACAACGATGTATCAGTATTTTTCAATTTCAAAAGCTAAAAATTCACATGATATTGGCTACAAAAAATTGCAGATCTCATATTTCTAGAAATTATTTTTCTTTGTTTTTAGGAACTAAAATGGTTGACCCCAAAGTCAAACATCGCATTATGCTCAAGGGGACGGGAACCAGAAAATTCACAACGTGCTTCCTTTGTCTAGAAATTTTTTTGAAAGAGCTGCGATAAAAACAATTATCTCAAAAACGAAAAGCGATGGAAAATATGATATTGTAAGCCCCTCACGGATGGCCATCTAAGAATGGGGGCTACAAAATATATGTAGCTTTATTTCAGACTCAATACTGCTTCCAAGTACTTGCAAAACTTTGATTTAAGGAAAAGGCTTAGGAAAATGACAATGGTTTATTTAATCAATGGTTACAACACAGTACAGTCATGGAAAAACATAATCAAGTCAAGACATTAATTATTTTATATTAATTTTGGTCAATGGGGTCAACCGTACTTTCAAGTGCAAAAAGGGGGCGTGGCAGGTTACGATAAAATTACTAGGGAATTATATATTCAGGTGTCCAGCGTTTTGGGAGATAATTATGTGGTGCGCAATCTCATCTATAGCTGGTGGTGCTGGTAAACACTTGATAGGGACTTTGAAGACTTCACAATTCACAGTTTGCATATATGGCGCTTGTGAACTCGTCACAAATTATCTACCATATTATGTCAAAGCACTCAAATAAATGTGATATCAATTAACCAATTAAATAATTGTAAGGTTGACGCTTGACCAATCAAAACAATATATTTACATTTGCAAATATGCTTCCTTATATGTACCTATAGAATATCGAAAACGTTCAATCCTGTGTGAACTTTTCCATGCCCTCACAATGATTACCGCACGCGTTTGACCGTTGCATTATTGCAAACCTAAAAACACGATTACGTTAATAATTCTGAACAATTTGCCTTTCACAAACGTTAATATAAGTAATATCAGCAATGTTAAAAACGTTCACCGGGATATGAACTTGGTTGGTACGTGATCAAATCTTCTGAGAAGCCCTTCGCGCTTCACGGGACTTGATCACGTGACCAACCAATTTCATATCCCTGTGAACTTTTTGACTTGCTGTTTATTTCTTAAGTACGGTACTGTATATACAGAGCGATGCCAAACAGTGTTGTACAAAACTACCGTACACCGCGCAAAGTAAATCTTTAAAAAATATGACATCAAAATAAACTTCAGAATAACTTAATGCAATTGTGGTGGATGTTTTCATAACCTGTAATTAACAATAACTTATAAACATTTTGTTTTATTCAATATAGAAACAAGAGATCGTGTATTGCAGAGATGTCCTAGATTTTTACCTATGGTGATACTTATTAAATAACGTGATATTTTGATTTGTAATATTATCCTAATTCTGATGGATTCTTTTCCCACAGGTTAACGGATTCAATATCTATAATGACCTTTGTTTATTGAACACAAATTCACATATCAGAGAAAGTATAAATCATAACATAAGTAATGATTAAATAATGAAAAAAAAACTTGATCATTGTTAAAAGATAAAAGGACGTCAACGTAGTTAAGTAAAAGTCAATATTAAGTTTACATTAGTTGCTCTACATTGTGTATTTAGTTGTTTTTCATTCATAGGAGTGAATTTCTTTCTACCTGTGTTAACGTTATCCTTTAATCAATTCTACTATGTTCAGCATTGGCGATGAGTCTTGTTTCACAAGTAATTTGTCTATACTTTATGAATGTTATTTACTAAATGCCATACTTAACAGGATTTAATTTTGTTATAGTATAACACTTTTCAAAGACGGCTGGATGGTAAACAAATTACCCATCAAATCTATCTAAAATATTAACTATATTTAGGTAAAAAAATATTTACCATATATTTTACCTTTTTTTAATTTTGGTATTTTCCTTTATGTTATATAGAGCTATTCCTCTAAAGGAGATCGATACAATCTAAAAATAATCACGACCACCGAGCTCCCTTAAAGTAAAATATATACTTTTTTCTGTATTCCTTGTTTCCCTAAAGCCTCCGGGCTTTATTGGATTTGATCACGCCCCGACCGAAATTATCACCTAATAATACTCAAAGAATGATTCCTTATTCCTTAAATATCCTGGTCTTCCCCAGAAACCGTTAATTAGGTCAAAATGGCGATTCAAAATGGCAGCTACCCAGATTTAATACTTTTTTCCTAAAGATTTTCAAATAGGGAAAATATAAGAAAAAACAATAATAATTCAGTTTTAAAAAAAATTTGGCTGTCGACCATTTTACCACCATTTTGACCTAATTAGCGCCATTTTTGTCATAACAAACCAGCAATCTCATCATGCTTTAATTATGCAAAAAGAAAAGAAATTTGCTAGACAATAATAATTCAGTCCAGCAAAGTTCTTTTCTTTTTGCATGATTAAAGCGGGCTTAGACTGCTGGTTTTGATAAAAATGGCGCTAATTAGGTCAAAATGGTGTTAAAAATGGTCGACAGCCAAATTTTATAATTTTCTTTTGAAGTCTTAACAAGAATAGATATGGGTTACCCAATATCCAAGATATTCGGCTTTTAAATTACTTTATGTTCACTGTGCTCAGCCGATCGCTAAGTTAAAATCTAAAAAAAATTGCGTATATAGTTCATGTGTCAGTAGCAAATACTGCCACCTGTCTTGCATCACTAGCAAACAGGGCACATATCCTTAAACAGAGTCTACACGAGTGCGATCAGAAACACAGTGCGGGTGTTGCATAACTATTCCGTTATTCAAATATTCATTTGTGAAAAAATTGTCAATCGAAGAATGACCTATATTTTCGTGAAAAAGACTGAGGAGACAGCTAGCGAAGGAATATGAATACTTCCCATTTACATTTCTTGTGGAAAGGTGATTTATTAAAATCATTATACGTTCTTTTTGTTTTCTTCCACGTATAAAATATGCATCGATATTCTAAACATTTGTTGTAATGTTGTGTAAAGAGTACCTGACTATAGTAATATATCTTGAATATATAGTAAGCACTGATCGAATATATTAAAAAGTGAGGTAACAAACGATTATAAATTGGTTCAGCATAGCATTTAAGCATATCTAAGGTGTGCTGGGTCCAACAAAATATGCTGATCTTTAAAGATCGCGGTAAATAGGTAAAAATGGCAGACAGCCAGATTTTATCGTTTTCGTCTTACAGTCTCTTCAATGGAAAAAAAATAACAATACGAAATCACAAATTGGTCTAGCAAACATTTTTATCATGATTAAGTTGTATCAAATTTGATGAAATGTGTTTAGTTGGTCTTCGTGAAAATGACGTTAATTTTATCAATATGGCAAATTTAAATTGGTGCCTAGCCAATTTCATTAATCTCCTTTAAAGGCCTCCAAAACGGGAAAAATGTGTGAATATCATAATTCCAATACTAATAACGTAACTAACTGACAATCAAATTTGAACACTTGTACCAAGACACAAAAACTCTACCAGCTTTTTTTTTTTATAAAAAGTGCAAATTTTTCTCTGTTTTTCCTTATTAAGCTACAGTATATAAGTTATTTATACAATCTTTTTTTTAATAATGAGTTTGTGATTTGAAATGTGCAAATGTCTATACACGGCAAGTTGTCAAGTTTACATTCATACATAAAGGTTCTACAATCTGTACGATAGTTGCAAGCTATCAAATCTAAGAAAGCTTAAGGTCTAAGATATAAAGGTCATTATAATTAGTTCCAGCAACAAACAACCATCACTTAAATTTTTCATCTCATCTCGGCTGGGCATGGCAATATAGGCATCGTTATATATGCTTGTCTCCCTATCATTACCTTGGCTTGTGTTTGTTTCATAAGCAACGTTAGGCAAATCCTAAGTCGGGGCATATTCCCGGGCTTTGATTTTATGAATAAGCAAATTGAACCGTGTCAGTGGACAATCTGCTTTGGTTATTCATATAACTTAAGAACTTCTTGAATTACATGTATTTGAATTTCAGTTAATTCCCCTTTTCATAATTGTTTATGTACACTTAATACGTCGATTTTATCGATATGCTGCAGAAATAAGAAGTTGTGTCACACCATATCAGTGAATGAAATGAACGAAGTGCCTATTCGAAGTTCTAGAAAAGAGGAACATTTTCTCTTCAACAACATTGACATGGATGTTTATCGGTTTTAAAGAGGTTCGAACATCAATCTGCAAACTTAGTTGTGAGGATATGTTGCAAATTGACACTGGCATGGTCTAGTATACAAAAAGCCTAATCTTTTCCCCTGAATAAGGAAACACATCGCTTTTTACGCACTTCTATACTTTCCTTAGCACATTTTGGCCAAACATATCTTGACAGTTTTGCAAGAGGTTGTTTTATCTTTAACGAAGACATAGACTGCTTAAATCCATATGCATAGTATAAATTTTCCCTAGTAATGTTAAAAAGAGTAAAATTCTTTGGGTTGTCCAAAACATATTGCGCATACTTATTACTATATATAAAGCTTAACGATGTGTTGAATTCGGGCTCATTTTGATTCATGAGCTTTTCCAGTGCATATAATGATATATCAGTTAGATTTATTTGCTAAAAGGTATTAAAGGAAGGGACAAACATATACTAGAATAGTTCTTAATGTCGTACACTGTTTCCAAGTATCCGGTCGAATCTTTGTTATCATATAAGCTTATGATATCGGTGTCTTTAAAGCCTAAAAACGCCAATTTTATAGTGCAGAAATGTTTCTCCTCTCTTAAACTTTGTAAGCATTTGTCTTATTTCACGAACTTGCAAAGTGTGCCACATCTTAACCTCTTCATAGGCAGATCGAAGAAATCGGTACATAAAGTGTAAAAAACAAAAAAACCCTGAAAGGTTTAGGAACAAGACGAATACTGAAAAGCATGAACAAAGAATGTTTAAATAAGATATATGGCTTAATAAGACAAAACAGAGAAAATTAAGAATTTTCAGTAAAAAGTGGAACTGTTTTTTGGGGTTTTTTTTATATTTGATAAAGCGTTCCTATCTAATTTGTCGTGTGCATATTTGTACAATGTAATACTTACACATTTTACCCATCTAAACGGCTTTAAAAGAGAATAATGGAATCTGGCTGTTGGTCACTTTGAAACGCCATTTTGACCAATTTTCGTCATAGCCAGCATATTTATTGGGACTTAGCATCCCTTAGTTATATTGATAAACTTTGCTTATTTATGATTTAAAAATTTGATGAACAGAATTATAATTGTTTGTTTCTGGCTTTTTCTCCATTTAAGAAAATAAAGGGGAAAAATATATACAAAAACTGTCCACCGTTATGAACTGCCATTTGTTTATATAATTTACGCCATTTTCTTGAAGATAGCATATAATTCCTGACTAATCACACCTATGTTATGATTAAAAACTTTATCCCTTGTTTGTCTCAAGCTTTTTGTCCATTTTAGAAATATAGGAAGAATTTACAAAATATTGTTATCCGACATTTTTATTCGCCATTTTGACCTAATTAACCTTATTTGTGGATGGCCAGTTTATGCTTTAAGACTCAGACCAAACTGGGCATGATGAAATACTATGCTGGACCAAATCATAAGTGTGTGTCATTATTTTTTCCCCATTGAAGAGACTTCAAAAGAAAATATTGAAGACTGGCTGTCTGCCATTTTGAATCGCCATTTTGACCTACTAAACGCCATTTTTATGAAGGCCAGCATATTTTTTTCAGACTCAGCAAACTTTAAATATGATAAAAAAAAAACCATGCTAGACTAAATAATAATTATTTGCCGTTAAAACGTATTTCGAGAGGTCTTTTTAGGAATCAGGACCAGACTATTATAGGTCCCTGACGGATTATATATATATATATATATATATATATATATATATATATATATATATATATATATATATCACAAACCATTAAGATGCCAAAATATACAAAATTTCACGTTCGGTTAAAATAAATCTTAATGGTTTGTGATATATATATATATATATATATATATATATATATATATATATATATATATATATATATATATATATATATATATATATATATATATATATATCACAAACCATTAAGATGCCAAAATATACAAAATTTCACGTTCGGTTAAAATAAATTAGCATATTTTCATTCATTAAATCTTAAAAAGACTTTTTACTCACTGAAATGAAACCAATTTTCCATCCCATATCCGTATGTCTTGGTTTTAGCCAAGAAAGTCACACAGTTTCTACTAGTAAATGCTTAGAACACTTCAACATAAATATATATATATATGGTATTGCCGAGGAAATTGCTGAATTCCCACCTACTTGTTACAGAGTTGAATTTCCAGGCAGTTTAATTTCTTTAATTATATGGGCATTGTCGTATCGTTCACCAATTGATTTAAACTTACATAAATCGGGAGATGACAATGCCAATATTTTCATAGATATGCATAAACATCGTATAAAATGGGAGGTATGTAATGTCTGACTAAGCAAATGAATGCAATTTAAATTACATTACATCAATTGAAGTATTTCAGCGATTAAATAAAAACCTTTTTTCTGCTTCTCCTTTTTCGACGACGATTTGTAATCTCAAAGGACGTGCGAGTACTTTTCTATTTAACCTCTATGTATTCTCTATTGATGCTGCATTGTAACTTCAATGTTGACTATGACAAAATGCGTACAAACGATTTCAATTTTGTCAAAGGGTTTAACATTCAATTTTCTCAATCAATAAACATTTAAACTACACGACAATTTGTCTGTATGACGATAAAGAAAAATTTAAAAGCTAAATATTTCGACTTTTTTTTACTATTTGAAACCATCTTTAAAATGTTAATGTGAATAATTTGTTAATCACCCATTCTAGTATATCATATACAATATAAATTTTCATTAATAAAAAGAAAACCGGTAGATTTTTCAAAAGCTATCCGTTTTCAATTGCAGATATTCCGGTTAAGCGCCACCTGTCCATAATCACTGAGTCGGCATCATGTCCAGTAGAGTCCCTGGTACAAAGCACATTATTTATTCTCATTCACATAAATTCATCATTTATTTTTAAATTAAAAAGGCAAACAATTGATGATGAAATGTATTTAGAAATATTTTGCGAACATATCAGAAATTAAAACAAATTGTTCTAAAACATGCTTGGAACATTAGGGAACGCCAGTATTTGTACATGTACTATCATACATACATATTACAATTGAGCATTGTGCCAAACGTACACACAGAGATACATATCCTGTACATGAATATAGTATTTTTATGATGAAAATGTTCTTAAACAGAAGTTTGCCAAAAAGAGTTTCTGTATTTATATATTTCAAAAAATAGATAAAAACAATCTTATTACCTTCATTTAGAAAATTGAACTCAGGTATTAACAGACATTAAGATAATATATACGTAAGACTTATAACTGATCTGTAAAATAGTATGTTGCTCTTTATGTTTTGTTCAAAAGAAACAGGTAAAGAGAAATTAAAGGTCTGTGTTATTTCAATTGTTTTGCAAGAAAAATGTCAATTTCAACGCTTTTTCCTACCAATGTGTGCAAATAAGTTAAAGAAATGGATGATAAATCTATTTTAGTTCAACTTCTTTGCTAAAAATCTAACTTTTTTTCATATGCGTAACATTTTTCTTTTAATCATCTTGCTTGATGGTTTGTGATATACTCAAATGGGACTCAACATGATTTTTGGGACCTATCAAAATTAGCTGGGACTCAAGTTTACAAAATCCTATAAAGATTTTGATATACAGCTTTGATATAATAACTATGACTGATTTTAATATTGTGGTATTTGAAAGCAGTTTACGCATATCATAAATTATTCGAAATCAGAGTATTTAATGCATTATTTCCAAATTCATGTTAATTTATTTGAATATGCTAGGAGCTCTACAGGTACAACAAAAATTCAATCAATTATACTGTATTCATATATTTTACAGAAACAGACCGAAGCATCTTTTTATCATTTTGTACTTGCCAATAATATTACTAGAGCGTCTTTGTGATTATTTATGAACTCACTAATTATATAGGGGATGGTCAACAAATTAACCATCAGATCTACCTACAATTTTATCTAATCTATTACTTGGTAAAGAAAATATTTATATGTTTTAACTTTGAATCTAATTATTTTCCTATATTTCTATATAGAGCTCTTTTTCTAAAAGAGATCAATACAGTCTAAAAATGGTCACGTACATCGATTCTTCTTAAATATAAGTTTAGTTTTGAACTACATACGTCAGTAGAGAAACAGTACAGCGCTTTGAATCATTATCTATATCGTTATACAGAGTCTTCGACTAAGGGAGATAGATATAGTCCACCGATCTATATGACAATCCAGCCCTGTTAATTGCATTAATCATATTTGTGCAAATTAGTGTGCATTGTGCAAACCTTTAATATTTAATATTAATCTTAACCTTAATATCTGAATCGTGTCCTCTTTTCGAAGAGTTACACCTGGTCACTGCAAACCATTAACCCAAAAGCTCTGTTTATGTGAAGTATGAGCCAAATAGGGCTAAGTGGAGAGTATATATGCTCTTTAAAAACGGATTTTTGTGTGATCCGATATGACTTTGCCACTTGACCTACAAAAGCATTCAAGGCTACTGCATACCCTTTGATCAAAGGCACCCTGTGGGTAACATATGAGCCAGATTGGACCAAAGGGAGAGAGGATATGCTCCGGACAAGGATTTTTCATAAAATTCTGCTATGACACTCCCATTTGAACTTGAACTTGATTCAAAATCCCTGCACACCCTTGGCTCAAAAGCTCTGTTTATGTTAAGTTGAGCCATATAGAGCTAAGAAGAGAGTAAATATATTCTGAAAAAAGAATTTTTGCATGATCCGATATGACCATGACCCTTGACCTACAAACTTTATTTAAGGTCACTTCACATCCTTTGACCATAAGCAATCTGTGAGTGAAGTATGAGCCAGATCGGACAAAGGGGAGAGATATGCTCCGGAGAAGTATTTTTCATATAATTCTGCTATGACCTTAACCTTAGATCTAAAACATGATTCAAGGTCACTGCACACCCTTTACCCAAAGGCACTCTGTGGATGAAGTATGAGCAAGATTGGGCAAAGGGGAGAGAAGATATGCTCCGGACAAGAGATCTCGGACGAACGGACGGAACGGACACACTGATCTCTATAAAGCGCCCGCAGTGCAAGGCACTTATAAACCAGTTTAAGAAATTTTTACATTTTACATTTTGGTCCTCAAATGTACAAGATGGCAGCATACCTCCTGAAAACCGGCTCGTTCAATATAAAAGTTATTTAGTATGATAGTTCCCTTTAAAATATTTGTTTGAAACCTTTATCAATAACAAATCTGTGATGATTTGTAAAATATTTGATATATTATAGTCAGCAGCCTCATGCATCTTATAACGTTGTCCTTGAACGTACCTATCGTTTTGTAAACTCTATCTTAAACTATTCCTAAAGCACTGCTAGACTTGTCGGCTATCTTAATATTCCATAACATTTCAAGGGATTGTCTAGATGATTCTAGAGAGGCTTCATTTTAGATTATACCAAAAGCACGATTTATATGAATAAGATTTCTATACCGTTCATTATGAGTTTTTTTCATTTAGAAATGGGCGTCTAAATCCCCGAGGAGTTTTGGCGGTAAATGCGAGCCATTGAACAATGTCATATATCTTTAGAGTGACATTCCTGTTTTCATGAATGCGGAGAAGCATCATTACTGCGATCCAAAAGAAAAGAGGAAAGTTAAAATAAGGCACCAACAAGATCATGTAATGACAGATTCCCATTGGAGTTCAAGTTATACTGGTCTAAAAAGTTTTACAATGGGAACGTTAGAATGGTCGGTTGCTTAATTGAGTTCCGTGTACTTGACAGAACAAAAACACAAAAAATGCCGAAAAATCCAATATGTGCCAAGATTACATAAGAGCTGTTTCAAGTTTCATGCCTAAAATTTCTTTGAAATATGATGCACAATATTAATTGATTTAGATATTAAAATATGCATCAAAATGTGGTATTTTTAAAAGACGTTAATTCACCCAGTCAATAGTTCTCGGTCAGGTTATCATATAAAGATGTTGAAAAGATTTGATGCGTCATTCTCCAAAATTGGAATTATGAATAAGGCATATTTTTTTTATTGGATACTCAAGAACATATGTTGGAAATAACTATAATGAAGGCACTCTCGGTGTAGTTATTTCCATTTTTATCCTTTTTAGCAACCAATTGAAATCACAGGCAAATATGCATGTTATCTGGCGTTATTCTTAATGGGGGCTTTAATGGTAAACTAGTATTCTTTTTAAAGGAAGGATCGGCATGTGATATCAGTTGTCAGCATGAACTGTTTTTATGTTATGCTAAAAGTACACTATGCATTAATCGGGCTGTTTTGTTGGTTTACGTTTACTGGGCGAAGCTAGTGTCCTTCCGAACGAAATTCTTACGCTTCTATAGAAAATAAAACATGACTTAAATCATTAATATGTAAGTGTTTAAATGTTTAAATCTGAAGTCAAATACATCAAAATAATGTTCCTTAGTTATAAAACTACTAATTAAAGATTTACATAAAGTGTATTTTCATAGTTAACAAAGTAGTGCGAAGCGTAATGTGTGCGCAAATAGTGAAGTTTCAGGGTGTCTCATACGGACACTACTGTGATCAGCCGAAAACAATTAATATAATCTGATAAAGATAAGTTAACTACAATTGGAATCATGGCAACGTCAATACCAATAGCAGTAAATCAATCTATTAATTTGATTCCACATTACATTTAGTCCCATTCATCTTATTATTTTTCGAAGGTAGAAGTATAGTCAAGACAAGATGGTCAAGACAATTGAACCTCGTTAAATATTTCAGATTGTAATCATATTTTCTTAGTCAACATTAACCTTTACATCGTCTCCGTTTTTTTGTTTGACATTTTTATGCATGTGTGTATTTCTTTTCTCATCAGAGTGATTGTTGGACTTCCTTTTATGGATAACGATTTTTTCCTCACAATATTTGATTATTTCTAACAAATCCATTTATGGCTTTCATATTTTTGCGCATTCGAAACACTCTTTGTTCAAACTGTTAATAATGAAAAATATTGTATTTTATTTCATGAATGTTTCAAATGATTAGCTGTATCGTTTTGGTTTAGTTAACTCCTACGCTCTAACCAAAACCTTCAAGATAGGAAGATAGTAAATTTTATTTTACCTATTCACACTTATTTTGTACATTTCTCATAAAAAAATCCCTACGGCTACCATTTATAATTAGTTTGCGCAATGAATAGAAATTAAAGTCTGTTTATAGATAAACCATTTCATGATTCTTCATTATATGTTGATTGTGTATTCTCATCTCAACACCCTCAGAATTCTCTCTCTCTCTCTCTCTCTCTCTCTCTCTCTCTCTCTCTCTCTCTCTCTCTCTCTCAATGTTTTTAAATTTCCTCATCGAAAACAAACGCATTTTTCTTGTTTATATTTTATTACTTTTGTCTCACATGGTTTGTGTCTTTGTATATGCTAAGAATATTTTTTATAATTATCGTTTTTTTATTGTTTATTGTTGTTTTTGTTATATTCTATTGTTTAATATTTACATTTTTTTTTTTTACATTTTTCAGTGCCTTTCTTGTGATAACACTACGAATCGATTTTGTATTTACAGTCCAATGAATTTCAAATGACGTGTTGCTGGGGCGCAAGCGGGGTTTGCATATTCAAAAAGCAATGAAAATCACATAAATATTTCAAAATTCTAATATTTATCGAATAATTTCTAAAAGTTGTATAAATATAAGTAATAAGGAATCATTCCTTGAATATTATTAGGTGATAATTTCGGTCGAAGCGTGATCAAACCATCATAAAGACCTTCGGGCTATATTGGATTTGACCACGCCCCGACCAAAATTATCACCTCATAATACTCAAAGAACTCCTGTTTCCTTAAATATTTTCTTGTTGACTCTTATCTTTTCTTAATTTGGTAAATGTTTATTATGTTGAAATTCTTATAGTATTGTTTATATATTTCGTTTTTAAAAATTGTTATTGTTTATTTGATTTTGTCATTATGTCATTTTCCCTTGGTTTGTGATATGTAAATGTCTTTTTTTAGTAACATAATGTTTTATAATATATCTAATATGTTTAAAAGGGTTTGATGGTTGGGTAGTTCAAGTTTACGCTTTATCTACCCCCTTTGAACGAAAAGCTTTTTCTAAAAAGATAGAGAAAAATGTTTAAATTTTTAAAGTGCACTTATGGGATTTCTTCTTACATTAATTTACTAAATACATGTATATGTATGTACATGTATGGCCAAAAATGGAATATTTAAAAGTTTAAGGCAGATCTGATGGGTAATTTGTCGATCACCTGCCTCCTAAAGAAAGAAAAGAAGGTGTGCATTTTTGTAGCTGTTTTACATGTATATATACCATGATTTTGTTTTAATGCTGTATTATTCCCCATTGTTATTTTCAAGAGTGAGAAGGTTAAAATAAAAACATATAAACAAATAAAGGTACAGATCACATAAAACATGTAAGTGGTGTCCCTTTTTGTACGATGAATTATAAAACTTTTATGTTGATTTTGATAATTTTCAGATAAGATTAGTTAAATAAAATAAATAAAATTTACACAATCTGATTAGCGTCAATAGCGTGGATCGTTCTGTAAAATTGTAATAACTAGCGCATTACCGGTGATTTTTAGACCTAGTAGTAAGTGAGTAAGAAAGTAAATCAGTAAATAAGTAATTAAGTAAGTTTCGTTCTGATTAGGAATCATGTACTTTGAAATAAATAAAAATTAATGAAATGAATTGGCCTTTCTGTTCTACAATTGACGAAATGTATATGAAAAAAGTAATGAATAGATCAGACAAGACTCCTTTACATATCACGTGACATTATCTATCACCAAATTCCTACATGGCTATCAGAAATAACACAAATTGAAAATATAACCAGAGCATCTAGCTCTACGAAAAAAATAGGATTGACAAACCCTTTTATTTAATTTGTTTTAATAATTTCCCTATCTTACCCTTTTGAAACTAGATATCTAAGCTTTATTTTATACCACACAACTTGTTGCTGGAGGTATAATGTTTTTGAAAGTTTGATTTTTAATTTAACTCTTCTTATATTGCTGCGCAAAATTTCCTAAAACTTCATAGGGAATAAGGGGGACACAGAGTTGTTCTCCCGGCAATTTCGGCTCTTTTGCACAAAAAACTTTTGGCCATTTATTGAATGTAGTAATAAACACTTGTAAGCGCAACTCTTCTAGAGACGGATGAATGGTAATTTGACTATACAGTCTTAAACCTTAGCACAGAATTTTCCGAAACTTTGTAGGGAATTAGGACACAAATGTAGATGTACATATTACCAGGATATTCCGATTCCGGGGTTTTTTCTGTGACTGTTGGCACTTTTGAATTTAGAATTGTGTTGTTAAAAACTAAAATAAAGATGTGTAATTTTTGGGGAATTATACCCTTTTGTTAAATTTGTCAAATTTCATTTTTTCATTTTTGTTTTATTACAATGACAATGATCAAACAAAATTTGACTCTCAGTGGTAAAGTTATAAGCAAGATATTGATTTCATATGTTTTTGTTAATATTGCTTCAATATACCGCCAAAGTTTTTTTTTAAGCTAAATTTTCTATCGGCTAATTCGTCCTGAATATAAATAAACAGTTTCTACCCGTTATCACATTTCTTTGAAGTCTAAAGTTGGAATGTTCTTTTCAACATTCAAAATTGTGAGCTCTGTATCTCGCTTATAACTCGACGACAGACACTCAAATTTTGGTTGACTATTAGAAATGCCTTACTGAAGCATTGTAAACATTAAAAACGGGAAAATGAATTCTAAACCCTAGACTTTAATGCCAATTCAGCCATTCATTATGTGTAGTAATGTCGGTTAATGGGGGAGCGTGGGGTATGTGAGCTTGCTCACTTTTTTCCATTTTACTACAGTAACTATATTGTTTTCGCAGCTATTTTAAGCTTGTTCGAAGCTGAAATATTATTGGAAAACGGTATTGGTTTGATAATCGGGAACATATATTTATCAAATCTTTATCATACAAATTAACAGCGATTAACACTGTGCCTGATAATTATGCCAGTGCCAAGGTGGCGTTTTCGCACCCGCCTAAGATAGACTGTGGGTGTCCGGCCATACTGTACACATGTGGACCAAAATGTAAACATTTCTTTAACTGACTTATTCATACTAAATAAAGCTGTCCAAAACTGTTGTCAAAAGATAAAAAACAATAAATATTAAGTTTAATATGGTGTTTTGCATGCAAATTGCGCACACAAGTACAGTCTAATGCCTTTTTAATCACTAATTGAACAGCTGTTGAACTGCAAAGATTTAAAATTCTGAAAAATATGAAAGGAGTTCATTAGTATCCACTCTATAACAAATTGTTGAGAAAAAGGTTGAATCTTGCACATTAATTTTGTAGCTTTGTCTCAAAGTAGGGTACCCTATTTTTATCAGTCGGCATGGGATCTTTTTTTAGAACAAGAAAAAACACTTAAACTACTTAAAACTCCTGTGTCTATGGAGGCACCTTGACGTTATATTTTCCTAGAAAAAATTAAATGTCAATTCAAAACAAAACATGTTGAATGTGACAGACATCTCTATACCAGTCCCAATTTTGTTTGTTCGGGTTCTATATGTATGACATGTGGTGATAACGAACAGTGTTCAAATTGAAAATTAATAATAAATTAAATAATAAATTAATTAAAGTAAATTCTTTTTAGAAGTGCGATAGAGGTCCAAAAAATTAATTGTCTTGATATAAAAAAAAAAACATACATATATTTTTCAATGAAAATTTAAATTCAATGTACCTCCATTGACACAGACAAATATATATCCCGTACAGTCTGATAGTTTCTGAGACCCATTTTAAGAACAGGGTTCCCTATTTTTTGATAACGTTACAACTTAAATGGGCAAGCTTCGACCTTTTTCTCAATAAATGGTTATATATTGGTCACTAAAGACCACCTATAATATTTTATCGGGTTTTCAACTCTTTAATTAAAGTATGTAGCCGCGCAGTTCTAAATGATTAAAAAGGACATTGTTCTGTTTTCGTATGCGTAAATTGCATTCCAAACTACGTGTAAAACCTCATACATGTTTTTATTTTCTTTTTTATCTTTTGACACGGTTTCGTCAGAAACAAGTCAGTTCAAGAAATAAGAACACATTGGTCCGCAAATGTACAAAATGGCCCAATATCCCCCTTAATCCTCAAAACTGGTAGTATGTGCTTCTACGAGTGGTCTGCTTGTGGATTTTGTTTAAAACCTTGCGAGACACGTAAGTGTATCTTACGATTTCGGAAGGACGCATGCTCTTTCCGTAAGAACTTAATGTGGCTGTAGGACATACACAACAATCACCACGGTTGGTTTCCTTGCTATATCTGAAATTGTACGCTGCAGTTGCGCTTTACACAAGGAACCCGTAAGATAACCCTACGATTTGACATGCACGAATTACGTAAGGAGATCTTACTTGTACTTTGTGTTATACGAAGAAAATATAGAGGGAGGAGGAATTAGATATTGAAGTAGATTGTAGAGAAAAGGCAAAGATTTCCCAAGCACTTCGACTTGCAAGCCTTCACACAAAATGCTCCAACACATCAAACATGAGGACTCACTGCAAAAACTGGACACAGTTTGTAACAAAACTATCAGATAACTCTGAAGTTGACATTAAAAAGATGCTTGAGTTTCTGATAGACAACATCTATGTAGTTTTTGGAAATCAAGTCTTCCAACAATCTATTGGAATTCCCATGGGTACCAATTGTGCCCCATTGTTAGCAGATCTATTTTTGTATTCTTATGAAGTAGAATTTATTCAAAAACTTGTACGTGAAAAATATAAATCACTCGCTGTGGCCTTCAACTCAACATTCAGGTATATCAACGACGTATTATCAATTAACAATTATTATTTCCATACTTACGTCGACTCGATATATCCCAGAGAACTTGAAATAAAAGATACCACAGAGTATGCGTCATCTGTTTCATATTTGGGTATTTTACTGGAAATGGACATTGATGGTAACCTAACAACAAAACTTTATGATAAACGCGATGACTTCAATTTTTCTATAGTCAACTTTCCTTATTTATATAGCAATATACCTTCATCACCTGCGTATGGTGTTTTTGTCTCTCAGTTAATTCAATACGCAAGGGCATGCTCTTCGTATGAACAGTTTCTAAGGCGAGGCAAGCTACTGACAAACAAGTTGATAAAATAGGACTATCAACAGGCTCGATACAACGACCTTGTCAGCAAATACAATCATCCACTGGATCGCATGCTGACTGACGTTTTTCATTCTAATTGTTAGACCATAATTTATCACCTAATTGTCTACGGACTTTTCCGTTTTTCCCGATTACGATAAAGGGCACACGGCGGGTGTGACTGGTCAGCAGAGGATGCTCACTCCTCCTAGGCACCTGATCCTACCTCTATCTTTTTGGAGGTCCGTGTTTCTCTGCTTTAAATTTGTATTACGTTTTATGGATTTTTGAGATGGTTGACGGTTTGTTATTGTTATTTTTTCATGATACTAATAATGATCGTGAGTATGGTAATATTCGTTTGGAAACAGAGTACTTTCTCCATTTTAAAAATATTGATTATCATCTCTTATGACTATAAAAACTTTTTCCAGATTGTTTTAATATAGATATAGACATCAAAGCAAAACACCAGAAAAGAATTTGCAGACTTTGGTTTTAAAAATGAATTATTGGGTCACTTAAAAAAACATTTGTAAAAACAATGTAATAGTCAACAGAAATTAACAGCATTCAATGATATAGCAATTATCATTTGATGATTCGCTGAAATTAGATTTTTACGCAGTGTGGCAACGCACTTTGAAAATTGCGCACTTTAATGATATTTTTCAACGTGATGCGTTAAATTTGGGACAGAATTAATCCACTTTGAAACTTTTTTTCAAACTGCGTTAAATTTGGGACTAAGTTAATGCATTTTGAAAAAAAAAATTCAAAGAGCGTTATGAAGGTTGAACTCCATCAACAATTTCTATGATCGACACACTTAACGCACTTTGAAAAAAGATGCATTAATCACAAATATTGGGACTCAATTTCTAATAAGTTGATAGTATTATGATTTGTAAACCTCAATACATATATGATTTACCGTCTTTGAGAACGGGGAGGGGACAACCCAAGATACAGTTCATTACTAGTACATTATTTACAATAGAAAGCTCACCCAACATCTTTTCTTCTCGGACATATGATATTTAGTAACCTTGATTAAACTATTAGAACAAAAAAAAAAAAGTAAAAGCTTTGCTGTGAATTAAGTAAAGTGGTATTGAAAGAAACGAGCTGGACAAAGTATAGTTTCTCCCATGATATGTTAAAAATATTTAGGTGTTTAAGATCAATTCTACGTAAGAATCAAAATTCGGTGGCCACCACGCATAATCATGGATTTTCTTAATACTTGACAATTTGATAGACTTTGATGAGTAATAAAGTGTAACACCATTTCTTTGTTGCTATGTGGTCCCGTTGCCATGGTAACGGAGGATAAAGATGCAATTATGACATTTTAATGCTCATTTGAGAACACATTGTGAGTAATGTGTACAACTCGGGGTTTCTAATGTAGAATATATTTTTACCAAAATTGTCATTTTTCAAGACAAAGAAAAATATTAATGGAGAAACACATATTTTTCTTAAGTGTTTCTATGGTAACTAAAGAGAAATTTCAAATTATGATTTCTTTGTTTAATTTGAATAATAAATGCAAATCTTGAGTTTTTTGGTTGTGCGATTAAAAATTTAAAAATAAAAATTGAGAACCGTTGCTATGGTAACAAGCTGAAAAATTAGGTATATTCTTATATTTTGAGGCATTTTTCAATGGGTATTATTTGTATATAAAGTTTAGATAATTCATATCAATTGGTGAGAAAATATCAAGTATGTCCTGAACTTGAAAGCAACTTGAAAATAATCTGGCATTTGCCGAAAATAATTGCCGTTGCTGGTGTCAATTTTCACAAATAAAATGTATATTGCATGAATATTGGTAAGGTAATAACAAATAAATAATTTCCCATTTCAGCTAAATCAATTTTAAAAACCGCAAAAGCCCAGTTTCTAAAAGATCTAACGGTTTCCTTGGTAACATTTTAAAAGTATTGGTTTCTCCATCAATTTTCTTCTATGAAATAAGAATTGACAATCGAACAAAAGATTGTTTCATGTCGTTGATAGTTTACATTACTGGGCAAAACCTTCTTATATGGCTTTAATGTAGGTAAGTTTTGCTATTTTTCCATCTTTAGCCTCGGTTACCATGGCAACGGTTACCCCCAGCACCCAACTTCTAGTGGGTTGGTTTTTTTTGCGTTTTACACATAGGTGTGTCCATGTATGAAAAATAAAGAAAATTGGTTACAATGCGTGGCCAGACCGACTTATATATCATTGGTTTTTACAAAGAATTGATCTGAAATATTAACCCCCTTTTCAAATTCAAACCAAAAAAACATAACTTCATTGTATACAAAAAGAGAGTTACATCGTACAAACATTAAAAAAATCAAGTAAAACGAAGATATCCTTGAGATATTCTTTTTCTAAAAGATCATATTGCGTTTGTTAAACAAAACGAACGTATATTTTTTTCTCATCATGTTTGTTCATAAGCACATGTTTAGCCAAATAAGAGATCATTTTAAAGAAGTAAATATGCTGAATACACAATGTAAAACGATGAAAGAAAGGAAGGACAGTTGCTAAGCGATGAAGTTTATGTCTGAATTGAATAATACAAATCTCACGAAATGTTCTTAATGTATAACTTGTTGAACTATACTTGTCTGGGCTTATGAGAAAATTTTTTAATCAAGAAGCTTTTTATCAAGTTAGCTGAGAATCTTTTTAATATATGTCCGTGAAACTGTCTGGAGGCAAAGAAAAGACGTAGAGAGATAGGACTGACAAGACCTGTAGCACACGCACGGTCACAGAACACGCACGATCAGTTGTGACTGAGGCTTTAAGATCAATTCTATGTAACTATCAAAATTTGGTGGCCACGCAAAGTCACTGATTTTCTTCAAATTTCGTATTTTGAAACCCTTTGGTGAATAAAGATGCAAGACAACTTTAAACGGTTGCTATGAGGACCGGTTGCCATGAT
The DNA here is from genome assembly GCA_033439105.1 of Magallana nippona. NCBI lineage: Eukaryota > Metazoa > Mollusca > Bivalvia > Ostreida > Ostreidae > Magallana > Magallana nippona. The sequence continues at coordinate 51,843,469 of CM065919.1, forward strand.
ACCAGAAGCAAGCGATTGAAAAATAGCCAATTTAAGCTACTTTGAACACAAATTGTAAGAGATTGCAGTAGTTTCTGCTATACAGAATAAAATATTTGCAAACAAAATATTGTGAATTTTTAAATAATTGAAAATTTTTCATGGGCAAGTGAATAATTTCAGAGTGTTACCATGGTAACTAACCAGCAACTCATAATTTCCTATTCTCCATTTTATTCGAACATAAAAAGCTTAAATGGAAAAAAAAATAACTGTTGTTTTAGTTTAGTAACATAGATAATATAACTAAAAATTGGAATCCGTTGCTATGGTAACAACACCCAAAAATCAAGAAAATCTGCATATATTGAGGTACTTAAAAATTTTTTTTACTCTTAAATGGAATTTGATACTTTAAAATAAATTGATCGGAATGACCAAACAGTTGAAGCTGTATTTTAGCAAAAGGAATTGCCGTTGCTATGACGTTTTGAACAATTGGTTATTTCTTAATTATCTTTTTAGTCCACATATTTCCTTAGCAAAGGCAGTTTTTAAGATGCTGAATAATGCTTCAATATATATGATATAAAAATTTCCCACAAATAGCAATATATTAAAAAATGGTTCTAAACTGTATTGAAAACAAGCGTTTTCGTATGACAGAATCACTATGGTTTTCTTCATTTTTTTTCTTATTTCTAACCTTGTTACCATAGGACCAAATGTTATAAATCTATGGGTTTGGTTCAAAGATTACTTCTATGGTATTTTAAAAATATGAAAAAAAAACATGTTTTGAAAATAATTTTCGGTTTCAATGGTAATATTCTCAATATACTGATTTGCCCACCAAAGTTTTTTTTATAATTTTAAAATTTACCATATAGTTAGTTCAATATTTTATATTTCATAAGCTGCGATTACTTTCTCTATTGCTAAGATTTGCCATTTTTCCATCTTTGGTCTCCGTTAACATGGCAAGTAGCCCTAAGCAACATATGTATGACATCTTGCTACTTATTACATCAATATGTATCATTGTATGTAATATATAAAAATTGGTGACTATACGTGCTGGAGCCCCTATGTACAATTTTGATTTTACATAGAATTGATCTTAAAGGGTATATAAACACTTCTGTTGTTAATGTTTCTCAACTGTCAGATGAGATATTTACCTTTAAAAGTAAATTCCAACAGGAAATTATTTTTCCCTTCGGAAAAACAATTTTCCTATAGGATATTTAAAATTTCCTACCGGAATATAAGGATTTCCTATGGGAATTTAAATCCCGATAGGATTTGAATTAAACTCTCATAGTATTTAATATTCCGATAGAAAATCTTAAACTTCCTAGAGGAAAACTGCCTGTCTGAATTAAATTCCTGTAGGAAATACTTTTCTCCTATAGGAAATATAATCCCTGTAGGATTTTTAGAAAATCCTGTAGACATCTTTATATTTCCTGAAGGAAAATGATTTCTCCTATAGGAATTATTATATTTTCCAATAGGATATTATTTTTTTAAGTTAAATACTGGTATCTCATTTGTCAGGTGAGGCCCACTAAAAACAAAAGTGATAATATACTCTCTAGACAATGGTCTATCCCTTGGTATGTATGGAATTTTACGAAACTGCATCTTATGCGGGTGCAAAAATGCCAAACTAATTTTGTTGATTATTACAGCCAACGAAAATAACGAAATTAAATCCTCAATGAATATTTCTGCTTCTACAGTATTTAAATTGCATCGGCGCAGGTGATTTGTGACACATAATCAAAAATATTTTTTATGAAAGATCCTGTAATAAGTCGTGTATTTTGCAGTTCTTGCTGGGGCTTCAAATAAATTTCCGTTTATTTAAAATATTGTCGATACATTTCGCCAAATCCTCGCAATTAGGCATATTTTCACTACTTAAGAGCGATTTACACAAACTTGGGTCAGTTGGTAAGATTTCATCAGCATGATTCCCATTGCATGGTACTTATTTATTTTACGAAAAATATACTAAGATTGTATTGATCTTTCAGCTGCGCCAAGCTGTTTTTTTACATGCCTTAAAATTTCTCCATTCGTTTGTTTACACGTAGCACACCCCTGCGAATGTTGTCATTTAAATTTAGACTACGCGGTTTTATATGACCCTTTCAGTTTCGCAGAAAAAATCTTGCCTCATGGTTATAGTGTATTTCCTATAATCTAGGTACTTATAGTCAAATATAAAACATAGACATATATTGATTTTAAACTTATCTTCATTAATTGGTAGATAAAATGAGTTCTAGAAATAAATGTTACAATAGAAGAAATAACTATTTTTTGCTGCTGCAACAATTAACTTGCTTAGTAGCGATCCCCCCTAAGAATTAATTTTCGATCCGCGCCTGACTTAGTAATAGCATCAATAGTGAAACAGACTATACTATTTTATGCAGAATGTTCCTCAAGAATGGCTTTATATACTATGTTTTTACACAAAACAGACACCCATTCTTTTTTTTAAAAAGCATAGTTTTGCAAACCAAAATCATCAAACGTGGCTATGATTTTATCAAGCAACCCAATGTTTAAATTTTCAACCACGTGTAGAGTGGTTGAACACGAACAATAACTCTGTTCTAAATATCATCGTTTAGTTTAAATAACCGCTAGATGATGAAATAAGACATGGATCTTAATAGATTTTCATGTTTTAACATATATCAAAGTAAGATGTGATACGAAAAACGACCAGTACTTACGTATTTTGAGAATATTATCCGAATACTCGTACTTCCGCTCGAAATTTCACAGGAACTGAACAAATCTCGGGAAAGTCTCGTGAACTTTCATTCGAGCACCTCTGGATTTATTACATACTTAGCAACGATAAAAAAAAAAACATTCCGAACACATTTGCAGGGGTGTAGCAGGGAGAGTGTCCAAACTATTAGTTTATGAATATTTCAAAAATAGTTATTTACCTACTACGAAGCTTCAGTATCACTGGTATTAAAGTCAAAATCTAGTAAATGTTTTCAGAGCGCCTTTTTTGGTGCTATATTCATTATGACGTCATAACTGATTTTATATGATTATCTTTTCCCCATACTTTATGACTATAAGGGAATTACTAGTATGTAGAATATACAACATTTTCTTGACATTCCATTTGAATTCCTGGAAAAAGTTATCCCAATACTTAGTTCAGTTCAATAAAGTTTTTAAGAAGAGGCCAAGAACATTCTATATGCCGTTTCTAGAGTGATTGTAGGCAATCTGGATACATTCGCCAGAACCAAAACAACTAGATTTGTAGCTTATTTCATTAATTCATATTTCATTGAAAATGACAAATTAAAACACAACTTTTTACCGTGTTAATCTCAAAATGGCGTCAAATATAATCATGACGTTATAGCGTATGAAGTACAGACAAGTGACTTTCTACACATCGCTGTGAAATCAATCATGAAGCGTTAACATACCGCGTTAGTTGCGACCCTGGAGTAATCGAAAAAATCTTATTTTTTTTATTATTTTGCTTGAAAGTAACTTAACTTAGAATGTTTGATTGGATTTATATATATATAATGTCCCTGTAGATTGATAGAATTCGGGAAAGGTGCATTTTTATTTTATTGCTTCTGTATATATCTTAAGCTACACATTTACACAAATAACTCCACTTGCAACATTTAAATCAAATTTGATATTGGTGAACAATTTCTTATTGTGAACCACGCTCAGTCTCAATTTAAACTGGATTTTGAGGCAATTATTTAAGCATTAAACACTGTGCCGGATAATTATGCCAGTGCCAAGGTGGCATTTTTGCACCCGCTTAAGATGCAGTTTCGGAAAAATACATATATACCAAATGATAGACCATTGTCTAGAGAGTGTATAACCACTTTTGTTTTTAGTGTTTTCACCTGACATGTGAGATATTTACCTTTGAAAATCAATATCCCATAGGAAAATGATAATTCCTATAGGAGAAATGATTCTCCTACAGGAATTATATTTCCTATAGGAGAAAGGTATTTCCTATAGGGATTTGATTCAAACAGGTGTTTTCCTACAGGAAATTAAGATTTCCTTTCAGATTTTATCAAATCCTATCGGAATTGAAATTCGTATAGGAAGTTCTTGTAATCCGGTAGGAAATTTCAATTTTCCTATAGGAATATTGTTTTTCCTATGGGAATTTTTTTTTCCTGTAGGAATTTATTTTTGAAAGGTAAATATCTCACCTGACAGGTGAGATACAATGATAAAAAAGGTGGTTGTAAACTTTTCAAGCAATGGTCTATCATATGGCATATTTGGATTTTTCGATATATGCAGCTTAGACGGGTGCAAAAATGCCACCTTGGCACTTGCATAATTATCCGGCACAGTGTTATTAATAAAATGCTTATTTTGGGATGTCGTTGGTCCTATAACACACCAGGCCGTGCAGACAAATTGAATAACACGCGTTAGCGCGGTATATCAATTTGCCCTACAAGAGAGCAGTACCGCAAGTTATCGTGAAAGCGTCTATTCAAACGCCGGCACCGTCTATCAGTACTCTCAGTTCTTTGATTAATGGTGATTTCAAAGGAATCAAATGGTTTTGCATCTTTATTGTGTTGTAAACATTTACTATTCTATTTAACTTTATTTTCATGCGACCACGCGCAAAATGTTCATTATTTTTATTAATTACGATATTTTGCCGATGATTGTAAGTATTCGGAATTGTTTTGGTTGACCGTTCCGGGTTATTTGTTTACACAAAAAAACATGGCAGACAAAACAAAAGTAACAGAAGGTAGAGAAAATAAATTTCATTTTTAGACTTCTTTATCATGATTTTTTATAAATCACGATTTTAAAATAATTTCAAAGTAATCTGCATTTTTATGCTGATTGTCTGACTGGTTTAAGCGTAGGCTTAGTCTATACTTCCGCGCATGCAAGACCTTTCTCTTGGCAAGGCTCGCACACAGGCAAAATAGAGAGACAACAGAGATCTGTAGGTCCAAGGGATGAGGAATAGCAAGTGATCTCCGAGGTAGATGAACAGTCAATCCCTAATTTTGCGGTCTCTCCATTAAAGTGTTAGTGTAGCTGTAGCTGTAGCTCAACTCCGCCATCAGCAACTCCTGTCTCCCCAGATAGTTTTATTTTCCAGATATGACTCTATGCTTTAATCACTCTATACATTTAGTTTTTGAATGGGCATTTTCATTTTTGTGCAGTAAGTGAGAAGTCACCTTGAATATTTGGATGGGTTGATATAATTTAAAACTTGGGTCTGTTCTCTTGGTAGTGATTTCCTGTTTCTTCCCCGGACTTAACATTGTAGTGGCTTATGTATAGGTGGGTCTATCAGCTTCTGTCATATTGTTCCCATTAACCTTGTAATAACTTTTAAAATGTGCATCTTCATCTTCTCTCAAAACCGGGTAAGGCAGCCAAGCCATTTTCTATCTTGGTATGTTCGGATCAAAACAACAGCGGCCATCTGCACATTTCCTTATTTGAAAGCTATATTGTCTCTCCTGGCAGTGCCTTTGTTTCCACCTGGTGTATTACTTGACTTTGTCTGTATGCACTTTCTGAAGTTTTTCAAATCCATTTCTGGAAACATTTCTCTTGAATATCTCTTGAACAGGTCAATTTCATCTTCAGTGATTGGATCTTTGGGTTCTATTGGCTTATCCTTCAGCTTAAGTCTTCTAAATTTATTTTGAATAAGGGCTTGAACAGGCTGAATTGATGTTTTGTATGCCTCTTTCAGATGTGGTTCTTTAACAGACATTTGCTTGATCTCTTTCATGCTGCTGCATTTTTTCAACAAAGCATCATCACTCTCAGGGAGTCTTTCTCTTTCTAGTTTCTAGTTCTGCCGCCCAAGGTTGAGGATATATCACCCTTTCAGCAGGATTTCACCAACTAATGAAACTCTCTTGTTAGCTTACTCTCTGTAGCTCGGGACTTTGGAAACAGTGTCTCTAGGCAGCATTGGCCTTCGACACGCAGACTGACCTCAATCTTGGCCGGATGTCCCAAATTTGACCTTCTGTGATAATTTCCTGCCTGTAAAATTGATTCCCTAAATGACTAATTACACTTTTGAAAACATAAAGTATGTCTGCAATCTGATTTTGCATTTTGTTAGCTTCCAGCATCCCTAACTTGGATTTGTTTATGTTCATGTGCCTTATCGTATAGCAGTTGATAAAAAATAATAGAAACTTTTGTTTGCACTCTAAAGAAAATCTTATTTTATACTTCTTCACTTTCTTTGTTCTGCTTGATTTTTTGACACCTAGTCTTTTCATGGGCATTCCATTACAAAATTAACAAAACAAGATTTACTCAAGTATAGAATCTTGTGACTGACGTTCTTTTTTTTTTACATGTACTGAAGCTTTGTCACATGATCTCATACCGGTACATATAGAAATATTTCTTTGGTGTAAAAATATGATCCCTATCTAATTTTGTTCAGCTTACTACATTTATATTTCAAACTTGTTTAATGTTACAGTTAATGTTCTGTTGTCCTTTACATTGATTGTTAATGAGAAATTGGGAAAAATATAACTTTCTTTTTAAGGTCAGATGACGCGTTCCTCAATTTTATATAACTTTTTCCAGAAATTTGTTATTGATTTACTACTACTTTGACAAGCTTTCTTGCAAAAAATTAGGGTACCTTACTGGCATTTATGCAAGATACTAGAGTATCCAATTTCCTATATAATCTTATTGAAAATACACCTGCTGATATGAAATTTTTTGGCATATATATATATATATATATATATATATATATATATATATATATATATATATATTTTTTTTTTTTTTTTTTTTTAAAGGGGCATAATCAAATATAATTGTTTAAACCAATTTCGGTGAAAATCTGGATTATTTTTATTGAACATTTTGAAACTCTTAATTACCATGATTACGAGGAGATACAAAAGGATGCTCGAGGAACGTATTGTCTGAATAAAAGCATAATTTACCATGTTTACCAAATATAATCTGTGTTGAATACAAAAGAAAATAAGTGTGAATATGTTCCTGCATGCTAAAAAATGTGTTGTTTTATTTACAGGATTTTTCACGGCTTGTTAAATAGATAATATTAGAGACTTGTTGTCCCCAATACCTTGCCAGTAATACAGGTCACTGTTCTTCCCACGGATAATACAAAGTTTACCACTCTTCCAGACACTCGGGAATAAAAGGCATCACCCCCTGTAGTAATGTCTAGAGTATTTTATGATTGAATCTCGAATACCACGTATATTCATTGTTTCATTCTTTTAATATACTGAGACATAAAAGTTTTATTTCATCTAAGAGGCGCAGTCATAAAACTATCTAAATTAGTGCAAAACCAAAAGTTTTGTATGAAGATGCTGCTTAAATGCATACTCTGCAAATTACTGGTAGTCCAATACAATTGGGAAACTGTTGGCTTAGTTTAGCTCCACGTGGGTGGTCGGTGTCTATCTAGAAGTAGTGCAGATGGACTTCCGATATCAAGCAATTTATGCGGTCACTGAAAAATGCTGTCACTACAAAATTAGATGAATACATTTATTCTTTGCAGAAGTATCTTTATTTATCAAAATCAAACAGCGCGATCATGGTGATATCTAAATGTATAAATTTTTGATTTTATGATTACCAGTTATTAAATACAGTTGGACTTCGACATCTGAAACACTGATATCTCGAATACAATGAATATGTCGAAGTGATTTGTAAGTTCCAACCACTTATTTTTAAGTATTTTACCCTCGATATCTTGAACACTCGGATATCTCGAAGTTTTTAAACAGTCCCATCTAGTTTGAGATAACGAAGTTTGAATGTATAAACTTATTTTTAATTTTTTTAAATTATCATTATGTCATGTTTTACCAAAATTGGAGTACTATATGGATATGGATAATACTTTTAGATAAGATCATGTAGATTTTGAGGATGCTGGTGATCTGCTTACTAGTATTAACTCTGCGGTTTTTTTGTGTTTTTGGTTGCACTGATTTTGTTTCATCAACGTGCTCACAATATTTCTGGCCCACTTGTCATGGCCCAGATTTAAAAATAATGGAACTACATGAGTGGTTCAAGGTTTTACAGAATGATAAAACAAATTCACAATTTTTTTTTATTTCACAACTTTCAGAGGTTCAATAAAATATTTTTTTGTACATGTAACAACAAAAGAAATTGTTGGATGATTCCATGTTCATGCTTTGATCCAAATGAGCTTAGAATATGACCCATGGGTCAGTTGGTTATTAATTTGACCATACAGCTTGGATAAATTAATTGACTTGCACACTTTTGTTTTTTGTTAGTTTGCTTTTTTTGTACTGTGTTTTAATTTATCATAAAGTTAGATGACTGTTCAGTCAAAGTTAGGTCAGACTTGGGCATATATGCTCAGATGAGTAATGCGGCTCATGGGCCTCATGTTAAAATCCCTTTTTTCAGAACTTTTGAATTGTCTTCAAATCAAGAGTGAAGATACATTTGTACCAATTTTGCCTTTCAGACTTTTGATTATCACTTGAAGTGCAACTGTACATGTTGCATAGACAATATACACATTGTATAGACAATGTGCTTTGGACAACTAAGGCATATACTAAGTCAACTGAGATTAATTAATATGATAATTGTATAACCTGTTATTGTAAGAGTGATTTAATTTCCCTGTGTGACGGTCATACTGTATACAAGGAAATATTCGCCCCTGTTTTATTTTCGTCCCTTTTGCCCTCGTTGTCATCGGGCGAATTTAAGACTGGGCGGACGCCAATGTCTTAAATAATATCTCTTTCAACCCAATTGCATCTGGGCAAATTCAAGACTGGACGAAACTGTTTGCAAGTGTAGAATAACACGGGGAAAAAATAACCCTGTAACAGTATTCAATTTACTCAGATGTATATAGTAATGAAAATACCAATGTGTTACATGTGTACATAAATGAATACCCTTATACAGTAACAGTATGATACATCATGTAATACATGTGCACATATTTTTTTGTAGGTAATTACATTGTAATTGTTTATGGAAATTTCCAACTATCATGATATTGAACCAAAAATGATATGAAAGTTCCATGATAAATGTTTTTTGTAAAATCTACTTCTCTCAAATTTGCCAGTATTTCCACTTAACCAGGGACCAAATATTCCAGTCGTTCTGGTGGAGAATTGCAGTATGATCCCGGGAAATCCCCACTGGACTCGGGTAAACACACAGTTCATAGTCCCGAGAAGAGAAAGGCAAGTGACCAACCAGCACAGCCAGCCAAAGTGCAGAAATTCTCCATAAATATAGGGTCCAAACCAGCTAAGCAGGTGTCGGATAAGGAATCGGCCAACCAGGAAGAGAAGAAGCCTAAGGCTGCTCCAATCAAAATGTCTCTGCCAACACAGGTACATCACAATTTCACTTACAAAAAGGATCATTATTAAAGACCAAAAATAAACATACATATATGAATATTAAACAAACATACCTGATGAAAGAAAATAACCACTTAGTTAATACAGCAGCCAATTATTTTGTATTTCAGGCAAAGGAAGTTGCTCCAGTGCTTCCAAAGACCAAAAAAGTGGCTTCAATTTTCAATGAAGATGATGTAAGAAATACAATAATTAGTCCATGACCCTTGACCTTTGCTAAGAAATGAAACATGCATAATCATGCCATAATGTAAACCAACTTTTAATTACCTGTGAAAATATTTTGCTAGAACCCTTTTCTTTCTGGTCACAAATATAGTTGCAAACAAACTTGTTGCATGCAAAATAAATTGAAACATGAAAAGAAGTTACATTTTAAAATTGGTTTGCAAAATGCATGAATTCTTTAGAAATCTCCTTTAATCAAAGTTTTAGACTTGTATCTGAGACAAAATTGGAGCAAATCAGTGCAATGTGACTATGAAACCTGTACATAGTTCATGTCTCTTGCTCAAAGGTGTTCACAGTGATTATAATTGGATGCACAAAGACAGAGCTGTATCTGATGAGAATCAAATAACGCACCCGTAAACAATATTTTGAAAATATTTCAGGAAAACAAATTTTGATGTTATTTTGCAAAAGTACATGTATTCAATTTCATATGTTTTACTCCATTCTCAGCATAAAGCATATGAAATTATTACAATCTGATTAAAATTAGACTTGTAAAACCACTCCTCTACAATATACCTATGCTGTACAAGATCTAACAACATCCTGTACAAGGTCATCTCATAGCGACCTTTGAAATAGCCAATGAAATCATGGCTGGTAGTCTTTATCACAGATGAACTTAAATCCATGAGATTTCTTGTGTAGTAAACAGTCTTTTGTTATTGTTGTTTGCAATATTAATAGAACAATAGAATAGCAGATTGGATGGATTTTATACACAATTTGTAAGAGATAAAGCTATCAAACTATTTTAGGACTTATTTATTGAAGCTTGAATTTGATTGACTAGCATATTTATGTTATTTCATACTTGAAAGGTCACTCTAAATGACCTCATCATGCTTATAAGGGATGTTGTTAGATCTTGAATAACATATCATAGAGAAGCGGTTTTACAAGTGTAATATTATAATAATTGTAATATTATATTATTGTTAAATGACAACTTTATTTTTAGCCTAAACTTTCAAACATATTTCATCACAGATTTCTCACCAACTATTAATCTCAGATGCTCGAGATTTTTACACACTTTTTTTAATGCATGCCATGGGATTCATTTTTGATCAAATTCGATTTCAACTTTCTGTTAAATATCGACTTTGCTTATTTTGTATATTCACATCAGATCAGGGGTATCACTAGTGAGCATTGGCTCACAAATATCTTGTTCCAAATGTTTAATATGCTATAGTATCTTATATACAATTTTATTTAAAATCGTGAAATGAAGTTCACTGAATATTTCATTATAAAATTGAACGATAAAAATTAATTGCAAAATGATATGCATGATTGTTTAAAGTTTGTAGAAATTCTTTGATCGCAAACATCATGAATTGGAAACACCTTGTTGCCAGTATTGACTTGTACAATATATGGACAATATTGTACATGTCCTTGAAAGACTTGTAATCAGTTATTTGGACTAGTTCAGTATGTCGCTTGATGATTTTAAAAGTACTTGAATTTTTAAAGAATATTTCAAAATTCTAGATATAACGTTACCATTGCACTCTTAATATGAAAGTCACATTTGACGTAAAGAAGGTGGAATTGATTGAAATTAATAAGTGCTAGCTGTTGCATTTTGAATGACACTAATAACCAACAAAAATGAATCTTCATTGACAATACAAATGATTCTGACCGAGGACTGACCCTTTACAGAACAATGAATTGATAGAAACTTGAGAGGAGGGTGAGATAGGAAATAGATATTTACAGCCATATTGATGAGATTCTGGTAAATAAGGGTGATTTGGTGATTGTTTTCTCTGACATTTTGAACTAATATTAGGTGACCAACATGGCAGTTTATTTCCGTGTGGTCATTGGTCTAGAAGATCCAATTACCTGGGTTCACCTTTACTTGGCTGTAGATTTAATTGAGCCCTAAATGCTGTCTTGGATGTAACTGATATATTGATGGCTTTCCAAGTACAGAACACCTCAGTGGCGTAACTAGGATTTTTTTTAGTGTATTCAAAATCGGCAGAGAGTCACTACTCACTGCAGCAGGGCGTGAAGCCCCCGGAAGTTCCTGGATTTTAGGTTTTAGCTTTGGGGTTTTCAGGATTTTTGATGATGAAATATTGTCTCAAAATTTTACAATTTTACATTCTGTATGTGTGAGGGAAATGTTGAATTTTAAAAGAATGTGTATATGAAACACGGATGCCCCAGCGGAAACCAACTGCATATGACTTTTGATATAAGGCATTTTGAAACAGCTCTATTTTTCAAAAACAAAACATACGAACCTTAGATGACAAACTTTTGATCAAGTTTACTGTTTATTATTGTGACACTGTTCAGATTTGAATCATCCACCGACTTTAAATTAAGTATAGACAGAATACAATCATGGACAAACGACAGGCATACACTCAAAATTTATTGCATTTCCAAAAGTATGAATATATAAACTAAAAAGGGGTTAAAGTTATTCATCTTAGTTTAATAATTTTATTGTAGATCATTCTTTTACTAATTTGGTGATTAATATTTGTTACAGATTGTGTTTTAGTTTTTAAAAGTACAAAATATTTTTAAAAATCATAATATTATGCTGTATAGTATTTACTTCAAAAGACAATAAACTTAACAAATCTTCCCCTTCACCCCTCCCCCTACTATATATCAAATTGTTGCTTTGTTAAGATGAGCGTAGGAGAAATTAATTGGGAACTAGGTCAGTCTTCCATCCCCATTTCCAAACCATGTTTGTGTCCCCCTCCAGACTTTTTAACAATTTGAATATCCTGTATACAATAACATCAGTAATGTTTACATTAAAATTGAGAATTTTTTTCCCCTAAATTTTAGATTTTGATTTATAGTCTCCAGTATATTGTAAATTTTCTATTTTCCTTGTAAATGTTCAGGTCTTAATGAAATCATTTACAGGTATGAGGGGTGGCGTGGGGTCGCAACCCCCTACCCAACCCTCCTAATTGAAAGTTTATAAGGATTGCGTTTAAACATGTTTGGGATAGAGAGGTGTTTTTGCGTCAGATTTCATTATCAAATTGCTTGAAACCGTGATAGCTTCCGGTGTCATTTAAAGGACACCCATCACTCAGACACTCAACAGGGACTATTTTTAAAATATATTATTGCTAGTGTATTGAAACACGCTTTTAGATCAAGAATGCCAGCAATTTTACTACAGGTATTGTTTTTAAAATAGATCACATCAGGGATTTACATTGCCACCGGGCTCCCTTGACTTTTTAGTTACTTTTATGAGTATAATATTGACACACAGACCCCCCCCCCCCCCCCCCCCCCCCCCCCCCTCCCAACAGGCTTCAATGCTAAATCTGAGCCATAAGTTTCGGATGCTGGATGAGGTTTAGGTTTTCTGAGCAGGTTAAAGTTTTTGGAGCAGGTGCACTTTGATGATCATATTTAAGTTATTGCTGATCCTATCTTAACCAAACTTTGATGGATGATGCATCTTATGATACTTATATATATGAGTGTACAGAAATTGATTTTGATTATAGTGATGTTTGTGCAGTTTTAGATTTGAGAGTACCCCAAAGTGCATTAAAGTTTTGGAGCTGGTTACATATTGATCAGAAGAAAATACTGGTCATACCCCATTCAGATGCGCACAGTTTATATAACTATTGATTTGTGACATTGAGGTTATAGATACAGATACGGAGTTTAATCTTGATTATCTGGATGCTAGGGAACGTAAAAGGTTTTTTTTTTTTTGTTCAAAGCAGGTTTGAATTTTTGAAGAAAAATACTTGTCCAAACCAACTATGACTTACGTGGTTCATACAACAATAGATATAAAACACAAGGTTTAAGCTTCAGATACAGAGACTGATCAAGATTATTAAGGATGCATGCACAGAAAACCAGGTTCTACCTCACTCAAAATTGATAGATGTGATTGTTGATATATGATGTATCATAAGATTCCTATTCCTATGATATTGCATCTTACATGTAGTTCATGTAATAATAGAATGATGTGTTTTAGTTTATCATATGATAGTGTATCTGTAATTGTACAATATATCATATGAAACAAATTTGGGTCATATAATTTAATATGATACAGCTTCATGACATGATTCAATACAATATTATGTTACTATACAGTTTGTATAACATAATAAATGTCATATCTTATAAAATGGTACAATATTATAGTATAATGATACAATATCATTTTGTATTACATGATACAATATTGAATCACATCATATCATACAATATCAAATTGTATCATATCTTATTGTATAAGATAATGAGACAATTATAATTATAGCATTTTTCTCATACCAAATCTTGCTATATATCATAAACTATGATTTTCATGTAGTCTCATATAGGTGTTCCCTGGTCTCGGTGAACTCTCAGACTGCCATCTTGGATTGTACCTATGTTTAATATCTTGAATGGTTAACTCGAGCTTTAACTATGTATCTCACCTTGAGCTTTCAACTCAGTATCTCACTTTTAACTCAGCTGATGACATTCAAATTTTTGTGAAACATTACTAATGCCCATGTTATTTATGATCCTAGTTGTAAATTTTGAGGAAATCAACTTTTGAAAATAAAGGTTCATAAAAATGAAAGTGCATACTGTAAAACTCCCTACTGTAACAGAACTCGGAGCCTGTGGATCAGTGGACCAGAGCTATACCCATTGCACTACAGAACTAGACACCCAAATTTGGCAATATAAACAGTTTCACAATGAATTGAAATCATTGCTGTATGTACAGGGTTATTTTTGCCCCCCCCCCCCCCCCCCTTTTATTCACCCCTTTATTTTTTGCCTTGTGTAGAGTTTGCCCAGACACAGTTGTGTGATATACACTCTTTCTAAGTAACCCAGTACATATATTTAAAAAATTGTTTTGAATTCATCTAATCTTAAACCCTCCCCCCCCCCCCCTGGACAATGAGGGCGAAGGGGGTGAAAATAAATGGTGCAAATATTTCTCAGTGTACAGTATGTTGTGACGTATTGCCATAAAAAGTAAAAATCACAGAGTGTTGAGGACCTTAATGAAGTATAAGACATGTTAGACTTCTGATTTATTGATAAACCTTTTAATTGTTATTTCAGAGTGACGAAGAAGAAGAAATGCCCCCTGAAGCAAAAATGAGAATGAAGAATGTAGGAAGGTAAATAGCAATAGAGCAATGTAGGGTGAAGGTGTGAGGGGATAGGTGGCCGACATAACCCGCCTACACAAACAGTCAAAATCCTCTGTCAGACAGTCAGTCACCTTTTTTAATGGGTAATGAAAAAGAAAAAAATCACTAGTTCCATATTTTAAAATGATAAGCCTTACAAATCCCAATTCATCTTAACATAACATAAACTGAATTCAATTTCAGGCAAAATAAGATAGGTGTATGTAATAAAATTGGTAGTATTTTAATTTCAGAACAATTAGAAAGTTGAATGGCTAAGTTTGATTTATATAAAAAAGAAATTGACATAAAATTTTGTTCAAATTGTTTCCAATAAAGGTTCATTTTATATACAAGCCTAGGAACTAAAGCTTGAATTATTAATGTGATGTAATAACAAATGACAAAATGCCTAACCTCACCTTTAATTAGAAGGCCCTTATTTGTCAAACCATATCCTGTATACAGGGAAATATTCATCTCTGTTTTATATTTCGCCCCTTTCGCCCTCGTTGTCACGGGCGTATTTAAGACTGGGCAAATTCCAATGTCTCAAATTATCTTTCTTTAATCACAACCTTTTCTGGGCGAATTCAAGATGGGGCAAAACCAAGTGAAGAAAGGCGAAAATAACATGGGCGAAAAATAACCCTGTATACAGTAATGCCATGTAAGGTGTGAATCTAGGTACATAAAAAACCTGTCTGTGGACCATTCATATGATATCTATTGTATTAACAATAAACTATGTTCAAATCATGAGGCTATCAATTCACTTTATAAATATGATTCTGTAAAATGTTTAAATCACTGTGTTATTTTTTAGGGAAACTCCAACCTCCACTGGTCCAAATTCCTTTGGCAAAAGTCGATTTGGATTCTGTGATAGGAACAGTCTGTTTCAAAAAGAAATGAAAAAGAAAATGGAGGAAGTGTGTGATGACTGAATGTTAGAATATTTGGGAAACAAATCAAGATTCTTTAGATAAAAAAATATACATGTACATGCATTAAACTGCCATCATAACTAACAAGCATTACCTGGCAAAAATCCCTGCTTTCAACAATGTAAAGCATATTATTTGCAGGTCAGGTTTAAAATCCAAGTACTGCAGGTCCTGATAGCTGGTGAAGAGTGTGATTTTCTGTGTGTAACTTACTGATCTAGATAGTGTTTTTTTTTCAGTCGAGTTATTGACACTATGTATTTAAATTGTAAAGAATTGTATGCTACAACTAGAAGATTATTGAGACAAAAGAAAAAAAAAGATAGTGTCTACATTACATCATCATATTTATATAGGTAACTCTGATGCCCAATTAAATTATATTGACTAATTATAATTATACTAAAAGATTATTTTTTGATCAAATTTTATTGCATGTTATGTTTTCACTTGTTTTCATTATAAGAATGATTCAGCTAATTCTCTGTGGTTTGCACTATAGCACTACAGTGTATATGAAAAACAATATAAAGTTGGTTCATGTAAACACATCAACATATTTATTCCTTTGAGAATTGAAACAATTTAATAGCCACCTAAGATGATTATTTTCCGTGATAATCATTATTAGGTCCCTATGCTTACGTTAAAAACAGAAGAATTTTTGTACGTACCGTTCAAAATCTTGCGATGCAGTCTGAAAACAAATTTAAGCGTTCCCTTAGGGCTTTTAACATTACTGAGTAATGACGCAAGTCTACAACATCAAAACAATAAAAGTGACATAACTGTGAAATACAAAGCCTCTGTCTCTTTAAGATTGAGCTTTTTAGCCTTGAAATTTTGCATCGGAATTGTCTTTATGATGCTTCAATAACCTGTGAAATTAATTTCCATTGCTTGTAAAACATTAAAGTTATGCTATCACCAGATTTTGATGCCTGTCATGTCATATATCAAGTAGGTAGGAAGGTACCTGTTGTTTTTGGTAATATCTATTATTTCCAGAGATTCAGGTCATTACATTTTTAGATTGAATCTTATGTACTTCCTTATACAATGTAGTACAATGCATATGTATTACAGTAAAACTTGTTTAGTATGAACACAGATACTGTAGTTTCATTAATATTCAAGAATATCAATTTTCATGATTTATCAATTTATCACGTGGATAAAGTGAAAATTACAGTTTCAAGGATATGTAAATTTGTGGCCGATGATCCATTCAACACAAAATGTTAGTAGAAATTGCACTTCAGTGAACATTTAATTTCATGAATCAACTTAACAACGAAATCCATGAAAATTGGTATTCAACGAATATTGGTGAAACCACAGTATAGCAAAATAGCGAAAATTTTGGAAAACAAATCCTTGTTAAATTTTACATTTATAATGAACTTGGGTTATATTGAATTTATGGATATAGCGAATTAGTTTTGAGTCCGATAGAGGTGAAAAATAACAAAATTTACATCTTTTAGAATTATTTAGATTGTTAAAAGTTGCCAATACTAATTTAGATAAATGTTTAAATGAGTTTATTTTCATGTATTATTTTCAATTCTCAATTCACATTCTTAAAAATGTGTTTTTATTTATCGCCTTAATAAACACAAATGGAGGTCATATGAAAAGAAATGTGTATTAGAATTTGCTATGCTTATATTTATGATTTCGTTATATGGTTATAACAAATTGCAGATATAGCGATGTAAATCAAAATGGAATTTGCTATCACTGAGTTTTACTGTAATATGTGGTCCATCTGATAGTCTGGATTGGATGTTACATGTAATTAGTTAACAATTGTGCCATATATTTTTTTTCAAATTTAATATTACCGGTACTTAGTTATACTATCAGTGAGACATATTGTCAATCTTTAAATAAATAAAAACCTTGAGAATAGCTTTCATACAGAGTTGATGGATTTTTATATTTTTATGAATGCAAGATTCACATTAGAAAACTTGTTGAAAAACACAGGACATATCTTTTTATTGTGTGCCAGTGTTGAACAAAGCAATGAAAAGCTCAGAGCAAGTGGGTTACTGTTTACTTACATTTTAGCATCTATTTTATTGTAATTAACTTTATAGAATCAGTCAGCATTTATTTAAGCTTTTTGAAAAACTTCATGGTTTTTCTTACTTTTTCTACTTTTTTCATATAGCTTTATTGTTTTTCTATGAAAAACAAATGATTTATGTATATATAAGAGAATTAAATGAATTTCTTGTATTGAGATTTACAGTGTATTTCTTTCTTTATTTCAATAAAGGGCTTATCTCCCTCATGAAATGTTGGTCCGTGAATATTTCCTTTATTTTAACATGGCCACCATTATAAAATCTTCAATATTGCATCTTATGTGATTTGAATATTTTTTGTATCTTTGTCTAAAAATTTGGCAGTCATAATGTTTAGTTTTCATCTTGAACATATGGATAAGACGGATCAATTGATTATTGTGGAATAGAAAAGTGTAGTGTTTTTATTTTTATTAGTGTGCTTGACGAAAAAAGTAAACACTGAACCATAAAGGATGTACAGTGGAGAGTAAAGAAATAGGAAGGGTGTTTAGAGACTAGCTGCAATACTGTAACCATCCGTTTTAGATGGGGGGAGGGGGATGTAAAAAAATGGGAGAGGGCTAAATTATTGCAGCTTTTTATAGACAACTCAGTTTACTGTTTATGAATAGAAGGATATAGATAGCAACGTTCATAGGGATATGAACTTGGTCTGATGAGAATCCTTTCGTGGTTCACATAATTTGATCACTAAATGATCAACCAAGTTCATATCCTAGTGAACTTTTTAGCTTACTATGATTTCTCTCTTGGATAATTCTTTTATACTAGATACCATCACTAACTGACTTAACAGCTTTGAAGCCCTCAGATTTCACTTCATAGAAATAAAGTAAATAGTGTCTAATTATACTAAGGATATATGAACATGTCTCGGCTGATACCAGGACATGTAATTCTTTAAAGTTTAAAACAACTTTTATTCACAAGCAAGAAAATTTCGCGAGAGCCTCGTCGTCGCGAATAATTCTCGCCGCAAACCAGACATTGTCATACGGTTGTAATTAAAAACACGGGTCTAGATAAGGCTTACTCGTGAAAATTAGTCATTGTGAACCAATTTTTCTTCATTAAATTGCGAAATAATGTCGCGAATAAAAGTTGGTTTACATAAAATGCAGTGCCTTATTGCTTTTGGAGTTAATTGATTTTATACATGTACCAGTATCAATATAATTAGTTTGATATTTTTAATCAACTGCTTTAAGGTGGCCATCTTCAGTGGGCATACATGAATAATATGCTCTTATACAAATACCGTGTTTTTACACCTTTTAAGAAATTGTTTTGATTTATTTTGTAAAATTACCGTTATTCAATTGTAATATAATAGGGGGATGTCCACAACTAGGCTTTAACTCAGATCCTTCCCTCAGTTCAAAAACCAATACTCTAGGGACTGAGATAAAGAGTTAAGGTGGAAAAACACATCATCACAAAATGGCTGACCTCTGATCGAAACAATATTTTGTTTATTAAAAGGATTTCATCGACAGCAACATGTAACTTATTCCATAGCCGAGTGGATAAAGTGTCTGGCTTGTGATCTGTACATCCCGAGTTCGAATCCCATAGGGGCTTTTGTTATTACTTACTGAATTGATTTTTTTAGATATTCAGTTTTTATCCCCAACCTGCAATTTTTTGTTTATTTGACATATGTACAGTTAACTGTTTATTTATCATTATATCTTTCATAATCAGATAATTTACTGTTAATTTGAGTGACTTTTTCCAGGTGTGTTATTCCACCTTAACCCACTAGCTTGTGCTATTAGGAGTGTGGCAGTACTGAGCCTTTATTATATACACACTATTACACTCTTCCCCCTTTTCTTTTGAGATTTCTATCGTTTAGAAATCTCACATGAGACTCTTCAATTCAGTGTACTCCACAAGGGTTATTTTGATGGGCACCAAATTGTGATAGAATAGGGGGATGTCCGCAACTAGGCTCAAATTCAAGGCCCTTAAGTTTAAAAACCAATGCTCTACCAACTGGGCTAAAGAATTGACCAACTAGCTACAGCTTTTAGTAGTGAGTCATTTTTAGCTCACTGAGACAAAGTCAGGGAGAGCTTATGCTATACCCTTGGCGCCAGTGTCCAGACCTGGTTAAAGTTTCTGGAGCAGGTGCCCTTTGATAGCAATATCCAAGTTACTATGGTTCCATCTTCACTAAATTGGGATGGATGGTGCAACTTATGATACTTATGCAGTAGGTTTCAGCATGCTTGATGAGGTTTAAGTTTTTTGAGCTGGTGTAAGTTTTTGGAGCAGGTGGCCTTTGATAGACAAATCTTACATGTAGTTATTGGTTCAATCTCTTCCAAATTTGGATAGATAATGCATCTCGTGATACTGATGCTCTTCACAGACTTGGATGCTGAATCAGAGCCATAGGCTTCGGATGCTGGAAGAGGTTAAGATTTTGGAACAGGTCACATGTTTATGTTAATAATAGTACTTATTCAAACTTGCATGGTTGATTTAATTAACTACGTAAATGAATCGCAGAGGTAGATTCAGATACTGAGAATGATATTGATTATCTACATGCTTAAGTGGTGATTATATAAAAACTGAAATTGTATTTGGGTCTTGGAGCTTGGTTACAAAATGAAGTAAATTCTGTTCATACATAATCAGACTTAAACAGTTAATACAACTATAGATATGTAAATTAAAGGTAGATCCAAAGCTTGATCTTGATAATCTTGATGCTGGAGGAGGTGAGTTTTGTTTGAGTAGTTAAATGCAGGTTTGAATGTTGGAAAAAATGCTGTACTGACAAACTTTCATGGTTCATGTAACTTTGGACATAAAATGTGAGGCTAGCTTCAGATACAGAGCCTGATTGCCATTATCAAGGATGATGAGAAAACCTTGTCCTACCTCACTGTAACTTGCTTGATAGATGTGGTTGTTGCTGTATGATACATTGTGATTCCTGTTTCTATGATATTATACTGCAGGATATAATATCATATTTTTTTATAATATCATATGATATGATATTGTATCATGAAATAATATTGTATTATGAAATAATATTATATCATAATGATATGAAATTGCCTCATTTGGTATTGTAACTTATGAAATACAACATTGTAACAATCATATGATTATATATGCATATAAACAATGTATCATATGATATCGATTCATATGATATTGTATCGTATGAAACATAATCAGATGATACAGTATAATATGATATAATATATATGATACAATATTGTATCATATTATATAAAAATATTGTTTTAACATATGATAATTTATCTGTTCATATAAAACAATATCATACCATCTGATACAATAGCATATAATACAATATCATTTAAGCATTGAATGCTTATTTTTGGATGTCGTCGGTCCTGTAACACACAAAGCGGTGCAGACAAATTGAATACAGCGCGTTAGAGCGGTATGATAATTTATCTGCACCGCTTGGTGGGTTACAGGACCGACAACATCCAAAAATAGGCATTTAATGTTTATATTTATATTCATACTGATGTCTATTTGTATGAAATATATGTGTATTGTCGCTGTAAAGCCATTATATAGGCTCTCAGTCAGGGATATGAAACATACATGGAACAGCCATATTAACATGTTATTTAGTTCGCTTCAGCAACTAAACATATAGTGCCAGAAACGTTGTAGAGAAAAATCTTTTTTATTAAGGAGTAGATATAATTTAATGATTATTTTTCAAAAAGACATATCAAATTGGTTATGTAAGATTGAACATTTCATGTAATCTTACAAAAATAAATATACTCAAAACACGTGAAGATGTTAATTTCTAGCTGTGCTCATGGTGCATGAATTGGAAAAGTGTATTCATAGAAAATTGAACGTCATAGATTTCCAATGCAAACATAAAGGGGAAATATACACTGAATGTAAATATAGAAAATTGAATGTTGCTGATTTCTAATGCAAACATAAGGGGAAATATACACTGAATGTGAATATTATATTATGATATTATATTGTATTATGTCAAACCACACTTTAATATCCAATATTGTTAATAAGATCAAAATGTTGATTATCATATAACATATGATAAAGGTGGTCTCATAAAGGTAATGCCTCATCTCGGTGAGCTCTGTATTACCTATGTTTTATACCAACTATCACACACGATTAAAAATCTCTGTTTCAGATAGGAAATGTAAGTTTTAATTTTAAAGTCCTTTCATTATATATCAATTTCAACTATATGTACAATAAAAGTATAATGATGATATATATAAAAATAAATGTAACGTATCACAGATTTCAGCACAAGTTATCAACAGATGAATGCATACTCAAACATGCTACAAGTCCACACTACCATGGTTACATGTATAATGTTTACAATTAGACTTGTGAGGCTTGTATGATTATATACTCATGAAATTAATAGCTTTTTGGATTTATTTAAAATATTTACATGTATATTCAATGCAACAAAAACAATGAACACAACTGCTAAAAAAGTGAAACAACCTTACATGTATGCTTACATGCTTATATACACATGAAATATAGACCTAAATCTATTTTGATTTCATAAAAATCATTCATAATCTATGCAACAAAAAACAATGAACACAACTGCTAAAAAATGAAATAAACAAACAAACATGTACCTTTACTGGTATATGTCACAGGCGCTTGTGTCTGTAGTAAATGTTAATCATTTTTATACTCAGAAACAAGTGCCTGTGGTACATGTATTTGGTAAGTTTCTACAATTGTAGACAGGTGTAGGATCCAGGAATGATGAACAAGAGAATTTTTCTGTGTCTTAATCCATCTAATTTTCTGTCTCTTGCAGTTCAAACATGTCACCAATGAAGTGGCATAGAAAATACAATGAATAAAAAATCATGAATTGGAGTCTATCCATGTTTCCCCATGGACATGTCATACTGGTATACATACATTGACATGAATTACATACATATCTCCATTTCACCTTATTCATGTTAAAAAGTTGCAAGGGTTCTCTTTTAAAACTTTTCCTTAGCCAAATTAACTTTACTTTTAGATTTTCTCATCAGGTAAAATCTCTTAATGTTACATGTAATTATGGAAATGTATAAACATTCAGAACAGTTCAGAACCTTGCGCAATCTTTTCAAACCTGAACATTGTGGAGATCAATTAATCAAGCAACCCATCACAAATTATAAATAGCACTTCAGTAGTAATAAATGTGTTAAGGAAGATTTTTATGCAAAAAATAAACAAGAGGCCCATGGGCCACATCGCTCACCTCTGCAACAATAGGCATGATAAGATCAGCTTAATGGAGTCATAATACAAAATATTTGGACAATGTGGTATAATACATGTTGATCCTGTATAAATAAAAATCCTTTTTCCCCCGGGATATTCTTATGTTTATAATCAAGTTCTTTTTCTAACAGGATGATTTTATAGTCATATCACATGTTGAGCCTTGCAGTTCTAAAGAAGATCCTAAACAATTGTTTATATATATGATATAAACCTACATCAAACTCTGAACGCCTTGTGAGGCCCAGGGGCCAGAGTCTAAAAATTTTTAAAAATCAGCAATATGTCAAAATGCTTGCAAAAAGGTAAACCGTATGTGATAGCATTATTATTGTGAATAATTAAAATGTTTTCCTTTGTACAATTGGATCCCCAATGTGGCCCCATCCTACTTCTCAAAATCTCTATTTAAACGAATTTGAATCTACACTATCTGAAGTTACAGCTTTTCTAAACAAATGGTTTTTAGAAGAAGATTTTTAAAGATTTTTCTCTAAATATTCCTGTAAAAATGTGTCCTCCACTCCCCCCTTGTGACCCCATGCTACCCCCGGTGATCATGATTTGAACACATTTGAATTCACCCTACCTGAGGATGCTTCCACACAAGTTTCAGCTTTCCTGGCTGATTGGTTTCTGAGAAGAAGATTTTTAAAGATTTACTCTAAATATTCCTATGTAAAAATTCGACCCCCATTGTGGCCCCACCCTACCCCCGGGGATCATGATTTTCACAACTTTGAATTTACACTACCTGATGATGCTTCCACATAAGTATCAGCTTTCCTTGCTGATTGGTTTCTGAGAAAAAGAGTTTTAAAAATTTACTCTATATATTCCTATGTAAAAATTCAACCCCCCCCCAATTGTGGCCCCATCCTACCCCTGGGGCTCATGATTTTCACAACTTTGAATCTACACTACCTAAGGATGCTTCTACACAAGTTTCAGCTTTCCTGACTGATTGGTTTTTTAGAAGAAGATTTTTGAAAATTTCATGAACATTTTCAATAATTTCTAAATATCTCCCCTTGTAAAAGGGCGTGGTCCTTAAGTTTCACAACTTTGAATCCCCTTTGCCTAAGGATGCTTTGTGCTAAGTTTGGTTAAAATTGGCCCAGTGGTTCTTGAGAAGATGTTGAAAATGTGAAAAGTTTACGGACAGACGGACGGACAGACAGAAGGACAGACGGACGACAGACAAAATGTGATCAGAATAGCTCACTTGAGCTTTCAGCTCAAGTGAGCTAATAAAAAGGAAATAATTTCCTTCATACATTCATCAACATATTTGAAATTGATTAAAGTGCAAGGTTACCAACTATGACAAATTCTGAAACATCCTAAAGGTCCAAGAAAAACTTGGGATAGACTCTTAATTAGGACCTTTGAAAGTGTTGAATGTTTGTCAATCTAAGGACAGTATACCAATAGCAGCCTCCAATGAGCCAGTCTGTTTAAGAATGTCCCTCAGAGAGTCCTGGTCATACATCGGAAACATTCGCTGAAGCTCACTCAACGAATCTCCACGGTCCTCAGAGAAATACGCTGCTTCATCCTTGATAAATAAAATCAGGAGTGTAATCAACGATATGTACAGGGCTAGACCTTTTAAACAGTGGTAAACACTGGTCACTTATGGGTTGCTTTCAACAAGAAATTTCACTGGTCAAATTGAGAATTTTCACAGTCCCACTAATCCAATACTTAAATTAATATTGAAAAAGACTTCAAAATAACTGGCCCAAATAGGGCAAGTGCTTTTTCACAAAGTCTTAGCCTAAATATGTTAATTACATGTACAATGTACTATGTTCTACAGTGCAGATCAATGAGAGTTTTCAAACAAACCAGTATTAATGAACGGTGGAAGTAGATTTGCTGGGTACAAAGTCTTCAACACAGTCAACTTACTCTGTCTGATTGCATGACAGGATTGGCTGCAGGTGGCTGTTTAGATCTGGTTTTTAATTTTTGCTCATTTTCAATTCTCCTAAGAAAAGCTTCATTTTTGGAGCGATGATCCTCCTGTAGCTTCCTCTGTCTTTCAGCCTCTAACTGCTTGTTTTGCTCGGATTTCCGCCGCTGCTCCGCCTTTTTCTTTAAAATTTCCTCTTCTTCCCTTCTCTTTGGTGCCTCTCTAGCTGCTTGTCTCTTCTGTATACTTTCATACTTTGAGGACTGGAGAGTTCGAGCCTGTTCATTACGAGCCTCAGTCTGAGTTTTCTTTCCCCCTCCTGCTGTTCCTACATAGTTTACATAGCCAAGTCTGTTGTTCTCCTTGTGTCTAATGTAAAAGCAGTAAAAGGGAAATAACTCTGATTTATAGAAAAAGGCTTTTAACAATCCAGCAATTTTATTAAGATCAATGAATTAAAGGGGAATAAGGATTCAGCAGAATCATTCAACTGATTAAACAAAACAAAATCACCCACTCATATGACTGTGCAGGTATTTGAATATTGGGAGTTATAGGAGAGTGCATGAAACCTGCAAAGAGTTGCATGATAAGCATGCCTATGATGAAGATCACAGTGTTTCTAAATTTTAGTAGGATTTGCAAAACATTTTAACAATTTTAGTGAATTTTAATAATATCCAAATGTGCCACTACTATTTCAGGTACAAAGACTATATAGTTGGTTTTTTGTTTTTGTTTTTTGTGGGATTTATTTTGACAGTATATCTCAGCATATTCCTTAAAAAAGAGTGCGTCATCTTATTATTCTTTACCTTTGGTAGTTCTCTTCTTCCCGTTTGGCTTGTTCTGAAATCTCCTGCCTTCTTCTTTCATTTGGTGTGATCATAGTGAAAGCCCCCTGGTGACTCATCCTTTGACCAAGGCCCACGTCCTCTGCCCCGGGCCGTCGACCTATGGCCCCATCTTCCAGCTGTCCCTGTTCCTGGTTCATACCTGTCTGTGTGTGTCTCGTTGCCAGTCTGTCCGCTTGTGATCTGACCGTGGCACCACCTCTTGCTCTACCGCGTCCCTGTTGTTGAGTTGGTGGGGCTGTATTACCTCTTCCCCTCCCTTGGCTTTGTGCTACGGATGGTTTTACCGCGAATGACCTGCTCATATTTTTATCGTGGTATATATAGAATCTTAAAAATTTCCAGGGTTAATATAGAAATTAGATTTCTAAAAATTGCCACAACTACTTTTGGTTTCGTTTTAATGTTTACACATCAACGGATTTCTTCTAATCTAAAGAGTTCTAACAAAGGAAGACAATCCGCTCATACCACAGTTTAACCCCCATTCCATTCTATAATGTATGGTTTGGGGTGTTTTTTTTAAATTTCCCAAGGGTGCAAAATTGGCAAATTTGGTTCAAAGTAAGTGGGCATGGATGGAAAAAAACGGTTTAAAAATGATAGCTAGAAAAAAGTCAGAAAATTTATTTTTAAAGACGCAATAGGAAGATTTTAAAGTGAAAGTCGATTTTGCAGGTCACAAAATAAACGCATTTTGAATTATTTTAGAAAAGCAATATTTCAATCAATCTGATTAAAATCAGATCTTTGTTACGCCCCGAAATTGTGATACTAGTAGTCGCTGTACAGCGAATGTACGGTTTGAACATATTTTTTTTATTGTATAAACATATACAAATGGTTCGAACACAAGTTCTAACAACTTACAAGGTTCTTACCAGGTATAACAATTTACAACTGTGTAGTAGTTTAGAATAGAAAGTACATAGTAATGGATATTTCTAAATTGGTTAAATTATTCAACAAACGTACATGTATTTATAAACAGTTCTGTTTGAATTTGGTCTAGGCAGTAAGACTGAAATTACGAGAATCTGCCACAATCTCTGATAAATCTTTGAACAGCTAAAAAAATACGTTGGTTTAAATTGACAGTCAGAGGTTCATCTCCCCACAAAAGTAAATGACAATTAATAATGTTAATTTGATTCAAATTTAAAAGGTTTGAAAACAGTTCATTTCGTGCATTGGTATATTTCTTGCATCCAAAAAACAAATGATAAGAATCTTCTGACATTGGCACTTAGGGCTTTCAATAATAGATTCTTCTGAAAAGGTCGAAGTTTAAGATACAGTTATGTCTAAGTTTTGTGTGTATAATGTTAAGTCGTCTCTTGCCGAAGCAAAAATAGGAGGGAGGTTTAGTTTGGTTTAATTGAATACTGCTTTTGAAACTTGTAAACGAGGATTTATTTCTGGTGATTAAACTTAAACTATTCCATTTATTGATCGTGTCAGGAACAAACGATTTCTTGAATATTTCTAGTCTACATTTTGGAATAGTATAGTCTTCTCGATTGCGTGTATTGTAATTAGATTCTAAAGGCCTGGTAGAAGGAAAAATATTTTTTAAATAGTCCGGTACCAAATTATTATGAATTTTATACATTGTGCTCAATTTTGCTAATTTTCGTCTCTCTGAGAGAGGCATCCAACCTGTTTCTAAATAAAGGGACTCTATTGAAGATAATATGGGTAAGCCAGTGATGATTCTTGCTGCATAGAGTTGAACTTTTTCAAATTTTTCGACATCTTGAAACGAACAACCATCCCAGACAACAGAGCAGTATTCAATTAAAGTCGAATAAAAGTAATGTACATTTTTGATAAAGTATTTCTACCTATGCTAAATTTGAGCTTCTTCAACAGCCCTAATCTTTGGTATGCATTTTTAACAATATTATCGATATACTCAGACCAGCAAAGGTTCTGACAAAAAAGTAATCCCAGGTGTTTGTGTGATGAAACATATTCTAATGTACAGTCAGTGTACAGCGACTACCAGCGGAGCGTAACAATTAAGATATGATTTTAATTAGGTTGTGTTTCAGTACATTGCAAAAAATACACTCGGAGAAAGAAAATGTCAAAAAATACTGTTTTTAAAAGTAAAAGGTACTTTTTATGGTAGCATATATTTCTGCCCCCTACATGCAAGATAAATTATGTCAGCTTGCTAGATAATTATGTCAACTTGCTAGATAATTATCTCTATATGCAAGATAATTATGTTGACATACTAGTTACAAATCTTTTAAGGAATCTGGTTTTTATATCGGTAAAATCACTTACTAACGCACGTACTTGACATCATAGATGCAAGGTAGGTGCAACATAATTATGACAACATGCAACTTATTTATGTTGACATGCGAGATATAATTATGTAGACATGCAACATTTATGTCCACATGCAACTCATTTATGTCAACATGCAAGGTAAATATGTAGAAATGCGACTTATTTATGTCAACATCCAAATAAATTATGTTAACATATGCATTCTATTCTGTATTCTGTATGCAAGATATTTATGTCAACATGCTAGATAATAATGTTTACGTGCAAATTATTTATGTTAACATGCGATATAATCATTTTAACTTGCATGATCAATATTTATACATGTATTAACATTCGATATAATCATTTTAACATGCATGATCAATATTTATATTAACATGCGATATAATCATTTTAACATGCGACTAATTTATATTAACATGCGAGTTAATCATGTTAACATGCAAGATCGATTTTCGTAATTTAACTTTAAAGGGAGTTAGACACGATTTGAGCTCCAAATTTTCAAATTTTGTTTTTTTATTTTTAGTGTCTAGAATGGCAAATATGGGTATTGTTAATGATTTCTCAAAATTTGAAAATCAAATATCGAGTTACAAGCAAGATACGGTTTTGAAATGCTTTGTTTTGTAAACAAAGCTCTAAACAAAGCTCAAGTCTTGTTACATGTATTGTTTATATATGTGTTGAATTGGTATATAAGTTTCAAAAAATTCATAATTCTTTTGTTGATAATATTATTTATGAACACATTGAATTAGTATATCTTGTTTGTCATCATTCAATTTGTTAAATAAAATTTTAATGATAATTACCTTATTTTACATTATTTGTAAAGAAATATAAGACTCGAGCTTTGTTTAAATAGCAATGATTCTTACCTCTGTATCTCGCTTGTAACTTGACTTCTAACATTCAAATTTTGGTCAATCATTCAAAATGCACAAGTAAACCATTTTATACATAAAAAATAATAAATGAAACTTTCATCACAAGTCTTAGTCCCTTTAAATGTTACATGTCTACATATTTACCTCGCATGTCGACAAGCATAAGTCGCTTGTTGTCATATAATTATGTTTCATCTTGCATCTATGATGTCAGATACGGGCGTTATTAAATAATGATTTTTACCCATATAAAAATATCATTTAAGTAATTATATATTGTAAGAAGTTAAAGACAGGGAGACGAAAGTTAATTTAGTAGAATTTACTTTGTGGGAGAAAAATGTCGTTCCGATGCCGGGAATCGAACCCGGGCCGCCTGGGTGAAAACCAGGAATCCTAACCACTAGACCACATCGGATCTCTTATATATGCCTGGTTTAAAAAAGATGAAATACATAAGATATAAAATGGCCTCCGGATTCAATGTTGAAAATTTAATATAGAATCATTTTATAGTCATTTCTAGGCATATGTGCCAAATGATACATATACATGGTTACGAACGCCAAGATTGTCAAAGTTTAGGTCTAACGTTATGTAGGAGGATTTTTTTCGGAAGGCCTCCAAATTTCCTTTCAATGTAAGACAAACCTAGAGAGATCCGATGTAACAGTGAAAACAATCGTTTTCCATATTTGGAAGAGGGGAGCCTTTGTCAGTAGCCTGTGAAGGCTTTTGCGATTTTGGTGAGTACTCCGGTTTTTCTAGATCTTTCGTATTATTTCATATTTTTGTCACCGTTATTGAAATATTTCACAGTTGTGAATTAACACAAATTCAAGCGTGACTACGTATCCATTAATCTGTTAATAGTACCACAGGGGCTCGTCTCCAAGTTTTTCTACCACCTCTATACAATAAAATAAAAAAGTTGAAAAACTTCGTGACGAGCCCCAGTGATAGTACTGTAGATTTGATACCAAAGTCAAGCTAGCCAGCGCTATCTTCAACGCACATTTAAAATGAATTTGTCTACCTTAATCACTTTTAAAACAACTTAAAATTCGACCTGTGAGTTAGGTTATCACTCAATTTGATTATAATCATATTGTCAACAGTGTGCACATATTAAGACTTTAAAAAAATTCATTGATTAGTGTGCATGTTATGAGCTGTTGAGGTAGGCCTATAAATTATCCGAAATTGAACACTTTTTATGTTGATTTTAATCAAATCATTAAGATGTATAATCGTTATGTTTTTCTTTGTTTATCCTGTATTTTTATGAAGCAAATTTGCATGGCTCTGAGATACGTGTTGAATCTAGGCCATGTAATCTGATGTTTCACTACAGGCCTACTACTGAGTGTTTTGGCCTTGGGGGTAGGGTGGACCTTATGTTATTAATTAAAGTCAAGCCTCTCTTTGTCAGCCAAGAACATTTAGCAGTATGTGTATTGTATCTGAGGGTTTTTACAAGTTTTGCGATATGCATGATATATGTAAGTTACAAAATAAACTTTTACAATAGACATGATATTATACAGATCTCATAAACATATCCATATTAAGTATAAATATATGATGAACCATTGTATTTACTGTGATTAATACTGACTTATTGAGCCATTGAAAAGATGCAAATGTCTGTTAGGCCTAAGAAAAAAAATTGTGTGTTTAGGGTAACACTGGTGAAAAAATTAGGTTAGGTAGGTAGTTTTTTTTTTTTAATTTTATCATATTTTTTTCTGCATGAGGGTACAAATATAAAA
Source organism: Magallana nippona (assembly GCA_033439105.1). Lineage (NCBI taxonomy): Eukaryota > Metazoa > Mollusca > Bivalvia > Ostreida > Ostreidae > Magallana > Magallana nippona. The sequence goes on from CM065919.1 coordinate 51,874,444, forward strand.
TCCTAAGAATGTTTTTTTGTGTCAAATTTAAAATGGGTTTTAATAGAAATAATATGAAAATCACAATAGGATAAAAACAGACATCTAAAAATGGTAGGATCAGGGCATTTTTGTAGGTTGAAATAGGTCGGGTTACCTTATAAACACACAATATTTTTGCTTAGCTGTAGGTGGTAGGTGCAAGAGAATTAAAGGTATTATACTATTATAGTAACTTATTAATAATTATTGTGGGGGAAAAACCTACATATGCACCATCACCCTATCTCCCACCCTCCCACACTCAATTATTAAAAACATTCTGAGTCTCTCTCTCTCTCTCTCTCTCTCTCTCTCTCTCTCTCTCTGATTTATTCAATATGCACTGAGCCAGCTGATGTTCCATTTGATAAACAAGATAAAGTCACTGACAGTATACCTATTTTTCCCTGGTGCACTGTCAAATCTGCCAACAATAAAAATATATCGGATTAGTTGCGCAGTAAATATCTTGAAGAATTCAGGAAACTGGTATTAATATGAAGATGTGTAACGATAAAGTTATTTGAATAAGAAAGAAAAGCATGGTTGTTGAATTGTGAGTCATAGCACATGTATGTTCCTCTTGAATGAATCAACACCCACTACATAGTTGCAACCTTGGATCATGTATAACCCCCATCTCTTCTTTGTTTATGCTATATTGTGTGCAACAAGGATATTTTGGGAGAAGTAAATAGAATTCTTGTTCATTTCAGTCTTTATGGTAGGATTGCTTTTACTTGAAATTAACCATTTTATTTTCATTGTTTTAATTATGAAATTTTAGAATTTCAAAGGGTATACACTCTCAGTTTGAAAATTGTTTTATGTGTATTTATGAAACCGTTCTAAAACAATTTCATCATGTGGCGTTGGTAATTATTTTATGTAACAAATTAAAGCTACAAAAGCTTGAAAGTATATGATTGATAATATATATAAAGGAGAGAGAATAAGGTATGACTCTCAATTGTTTGTTTTTCAGAAAATGCTAGTCCATTGTGTATTACTCCTGGGGGTGGCTGCTTTTGCCAGAGGTCAGATTGTCACAAAATGGACAGTGGAACAGTTCCCTGACCCTATAAAACACCCTGAAAAATGTGGGGGCATTAGGGGACACAGGTCCTATATCTGTGATCCAAACAGCATATTGCCTCCAAATTCATGTAAGTAAACGTAGTATAACCTGCTACCCATCGATTTGAATTACTAAAAAGTTTTAATTAAGTTATTTGAACCTTTTTCATGAAGTAGATCAAGTTGATTTTGTTAGGAAAACATTCAATATGTCAAAGATTTAAGGTACCCCAATCACACACACATTCTCTCTCTCTCTCTCTCTCTCTCTCTCTCTCTCTCTCTCTCTCTCAGAAAATACATTTCTGTCTTTGAAAAAAATTGCAATTGATGAAATTAGCAGAACATGTATAAATCAGATTTAATAAATAAATGGTAAAAAAAGTTCAACCTAACATGTCCGATGCTGATGTCATAATTAAACACTATGTCGCTTTAAGTCGGATGATTGACTTAGATTGAGTAACAGGATAATACAATTAAAATGTATATAGTTATAATGGTGAAGAATTTAACACTGTGTTATAAATTTTCTTTCATAAATGATAAGAATATGTTAAAAGAATGAAATTAATTTGTTAGTTTGTTTAGCTTTTTTTCATGCATAAAATTGTTGACATCCAATAGAAAATTTGTTTTGTGGCACACAACTTTGATGTTTATAGAAAAGATCGAAGTTAAACAGAAGATGCAGTAAAATATGTGATGAAAAGAATCTCTCATAGTCTGCAATGGAATATGATCATGCTGTATGATTGTTTTGCCTTTCAGTTGCTTCACTAGATCATGCCCTGAATCAGACATTTGAAACTACCCCATGTATCTGCAGTGCCTTCAAATGTGTCGATCTGAAATACAAGCATGGAGTTCACATTTCTGTTGCTATTCTTGCAAATCTGCAGTTTACTCAGGGGTAAGATTCTATGTCTTCTCGTGTCAGAATGAATCAATTCTTGTTTTCATTTTCTTGCTGAAACTCAACTACTGTTGTTGCTCAATCAGTATATCATTTAGGTCTAAATGGCCTAAAGAATTATTTTAACTTTCATTAAATTGCATTAGAAGTTACCGGGTAATCAATTGATGGAATGATAATTAAGACTGGTTACTTCTGCTGATATTATCTATACTCTCATATGTAATGATAAATCTCCCATGAATTTCCTGGTGACATTACCAAGGTAATCACATCTATAATATATGGAGATGAAATGTTAAATTGACAACAAGGTAAATATAAATGCTACATGTACAAATAAAAAAACTGACTGTAATCTAGTAATCCACTGTATTCATAATGCAATTATATTAAGGTATCCATTGTACAATTCGGGGGAAATTTTCGGTAAACTTTGGCGAGATCTCGGTAGTTTCCGGAATAAAATGAATTAATATTGTTAATACAATAATTGTTATCTATTACAAGGAGAACATCTGCTTTGCCAGAGGTGGAGAATTTTGCAATAAAACTGGAGAATGAGCATTGGAACTATGGGGAATGTGATAACGACATTGTCATCGTATACTCAGCGGGAGACAATGTGGTAAGGAAACTAATCCACATTGTAATTTTACAGTAAAATTAATTATTAGGAAATATAAATTTACAAATGACATAAGGGAATTATATTTATATATGGACTTACCAAAATTATGGAAACTAGGTTAGATTGATGGTTTTACCACACCTGTGTATTCTGACAAGTGCTACAGTACACTCTATTTTTATCTGCCAGTCACAAGACTATTGACAATGATTTCAATTTTATTGAATAAAATTCTGTTGTATTAAATTTTGTAGGTGTACACGGCAACAGGTGTTGCTGCTAGCTTCTACTTGGACACCAAGAAGATCACAGAAATCACCACCACTAACGGCCATTACTTCAGAGACAAGAACCCCACGGCCGCTCTTTATTCCATGATTATGGACTACAGGTAGGTGGTCGGACCATTTCTTGCTGTTGACTATTTATTTTATCATGTAAAGGTCTATCAGATACTTTTTGACCCAGGTTCTCAGTGTTATTAAGTTTTGTATTTTAATCACGAAGCTTCCATAGGTAGCAAAGACAAGCAGTTTTGACATTGAATACCAAGGACTTGGCAAAAGGTCATATATCTTTTGTGAATGACAATGTCAAACTGTAAATTCAAACTTTAAAACTAAAATTGGAATTTAAGATCATATAAATTAATTTTATTTGAGTTTAAATTCAATTTAAGATGTTTGGCTTTATTTATTATTTACAAAGCATATTTAGCTTGCAATGACATACACTTGCCAAGGGCTTGACAAAAAGTTGTATCTTTTGCAAATGACAGTGTCACTGTTTGACTTTATTGCTATGATTTTCCTACAAAATTAATTTCAATCAATTTCAGAGGTTTTATGTGTCAATTAGTATTATTTTCTGATATTGAATCTAAAGTATGTACTGTATTTATTTAAACAATAAAATGCTTTCTTTGAAGATTCATGCGGGATACGAAGGTGGCGACATTGCAGAAAAAATACATAACCTGCACTACCTTCCATGAATCCTCAAAGAAAGCATTTTATTGTTTATATTTACATCTTTCTCTTAACAAATTAATAAATTGATTGTAAAAAGTAAGTTAGATTAACTAATTTACTGTTAATGTGCATCAGTATGTTAGGTAAAAGAAACAGCCAAATCGTCTCCTATGGGAATTTGAGTCTAACAGCATCATGATTATTTCGTGCAGTCCGTGATTTTTCTTAGGTCGCTGTAGGTTTCGACCAATCGCTAAACAGGACGTGTAGATTTCAGTACTGTCAGTTTCTATAGAGTTATGAATTAACAATAAGTTTCCATAAGAAATAGTGGGAATCATACTCGGTAGATGTAAATATATTGCTATCTTGATGAAAAAGAATGTTAATCATATGAAAGTTTGGGATTTGATTTTAGATGATATGAGGTTTTTATCTCACATTGTTTTTCCATTTGCTTTTCAAATGAGAATCATAATCACTCTTTACTAAATCACGATAAAGAAATGTCATGTATTGAGAAGAAATTATTTAGTAGTGATAATAATGTCTTTAACTGTATTTTTTTTTTGTAGGAGTGTGTTTTTGAGTAAATACACACCATATTCACTGTACCAAGAGAGTCAAAATGTCAGAGGGGCAGCGTCCATGACAACGACCTCAATTTCTTATTTGTTACTTTGCATACTTGCATTTATGTATGCCAGACTCTAAATTTTCTCATTTGTTATTGAATTATTTTTTACTTAGAAGTTAGAACTTTTACTTTGTTCAGTATATTCATATTGAAATATGCCAGTAATTCCTTGCTTTATTAATAGATACTGAACTATTTGTTCATGTTGTAATAACAAGCATAATACATGTATTTTAACTAGAAATGTAGAATTACATAAGTTTAATCATTTCAGTTATCTTAGTTAATTATATGATATTTAACGATCTCCGATCCCCAGCAATGTTCAATAACTCTAAATTATCCTGAATTTTTTTTATTCGTACCATAAATCTGCCTTTTATATAGAAAAATTTAATTAGTCATGTAGTGTTAATATTACACCCAACTATCCATCGAAATGCTTGCCTTAGTGGCTCCATGGATACCCACTACATAAAGGTTAAGGGGTTTGAGCCACCAATGCACCAGTAGAACCTTTTTTTTCTAATTTGATCTCAACTTGTATATTTATTCCATTACATCCATCTTGGCCAAAATTGCAATAACTTCGTAAAATTCATGGATACCATAGAAAATTTCTTTCTATTTTATTTCATTTATAAAGTTTGAAGGATAAATAACATTTCATGATGAAAAAATTACTTTGAGGCTGAGGATCGGAGAACCTTAAAATGCGGAAATATATGAAGCATATTGATACAAATTATTTCAAATAACAAGGTTGTTTGTGTACATGGACATGAATTTTATATTCAAATATTGGTTGGTTTTAAAGATCTCTGTAGTGCTTTGATAATACTTTCATCAGTCAGGTGTTAAAACTAATAAGATAAGATATATTAAGTGATAGAATTTTTGGGGGAAAAAACTGTTTTCCAGCATTTCAAGATTTTTTTTCCAGTATGGAGAATTTAGAGGATAGCTTCATCTTTCCAAAGTAAATTAACTTGTGTTACATATATGCTGATGTTCACTTGAAATATAAAAATGGTTGGAATACTTTAAATCTATATTGGGTAATGTTTTATTTTTTTAGTATATTTATGATTTTTCATGCTATATTACTAAATGGTTTAGTTAATTTTTTATGAATTGTATCTGGTTTATGAAAGAACAAATCACAGCTGGATTTGTCAATTTCTTTCACATCCACTGAATTCTATATAGATTATTTTTTATGCATGCCATTTATTAAGCATACAGAAGTTTGGTATACATAAGTTTCTTTTGAAACAGTGTTTTTAATTTTAAAAAAGGTGCTAAATTTTTTATGTTTATATTTCATGTGTATACAATTTACTTAGATAAGATCCATTATTTGATTTGAAAATTGAAATTGCTGAATTTTATCAAAGTTTGAATAAAAAAAAATATTTAATCCATTAAAATCAATAAAGTGATTGTTTTGTAGCCTTGTTCCTCGATTTGCTTTTATTTACACACAAAACACAGTTTTTCTGGGCATTGTGTTCTCTGACCAGATAGAATAATTCTTAAATGAAATGTACCCCCAAGTAGCTGCAGGTCTGTAGCTCCCAGTCTGAAAAAATTTGGATGGACGACCTGCGAGCTACAGTTCCGTATTAAAAAGTTGCAATTTACGGCGCTTAAAAACTAGCGCTAGTTTTGGACTGATTAACCTTATTTACAAACAAATTCAGTTGAATTTAGTGGTACCATTAAATTCTTCAATTTCCTACTGATGTGCTTTGCTTGACTCAGACTTTCTCTTAAATATGCTAAACCAACCTCGGAAAATGAAGTATGTTAAATTCACGTGCAGATCGAGAGTGGCCAATTTGACATGTAAACAACCTTATGTCTACACTACCACACCTCACGGGGCTGGTGATGGTGTTTAAAAGAATATCGGAGGCAGGTAAAGTGACGATATCTGTAGGAAAATATCCGAGGATTTTTTTGGAATCAAATATTTTTACAGAATGTGTTAACGTTCGGAAATGGTGTACATATGAACGCAAGTTTTAACCCATACTTAGAAGTACCCAAGTTGAAGTGTATTTTATCAAGATATAGAAGTGGAAAGTACTTGATGAAGAAAGAGGGAATTTTTCTGTCTTTTAGACTCTAAATATCGATGTTCTGATAGACGCTGATGCAATGGAGATTCGAACAGCAGCCGCTCACATCACAGGATCAGTAGCATGACTGATCGTAAACTGTAAAATTCAGTGATATCTCAATTGTTATAAAAGAATATCGACCTATGTGGGACTGCATTTACCATATGATTAAGCAATGTTAACAAATTTTGAAGCAGTTTACTGATCATACATTGAAAGAAATGTTATTGAAATTCGTGGATAATTGACATAATTTTTAGACAGATTACATTAGCAAAATGTATTTCCTATTGGTCGCATAATGGGAGGTCAACGTTAAGATTCATTTAAATGCATGTACTGTTTTATTGTAAATAACTTTTGTAAACGCATGTTTTATTTCCCGTTTGTATAATTGGAAAGATTCTACTTTTGTGTAAATTGTTATTCATAATCGAGTTTTTTTTTAAGGATTGTTCTCTTCAGTCCCTTTATTCTCAATCTGTTTTTACCAATTGTCTGCAAATACATGTATGCGAAAAAAATTGTAAGCTTGTACCTTTGATATTGTTTTAAGCGAATGTATGGTTTGACGAAACAAGAGGCCCATGGGCCACATCGCCTGAGCAACAATGGCTAACTATTTTGACTAAAAACACTTTAAATGTGGTTTGAGGAAAAAAGTTATAAATCTTTTCATTGGTATTGGAGTACACGTACCAATATCTAATAGGGTATATCTTGTGTCTTTTAATGGACAGATCACTATATCATTGAATCTGTCTTGACAAAATTGAATTCCTTTTGAAAATTAGTTTTATTTTAATTGCATATGTCTGGTAAGCCTATTTGAAATCAGTTCATAAATATGAACACTTTGCTCCCCTTTTTTACTCACCGAGATGAAGTCGGGGGAAGCTTATGCTATACCCCCGGCCTCGGCGTCCGGACCTGGTTAAAGTTTTTGCTGCAGGTCCTGTATCTAAGTTATTACTTGTCCTATCTTCACCAAACTTGCATGGATGATACATCTGGACCTACTTATGGACTTGAAAGACTTGGGTGCTGAATCTGGGCCATGAATTTCAGATGCTGGAGGAAGTTAAGGTTTTTGGAGCAGGTTAAAGTTTTTGGTGCATGTGCCTTTGAAAGCAATTTCTAAGTTACTACTAGTACTAACTTCACCAAACTTGCATGGATGGTGCGTCTTATGATACTGATACACCAGACAGGCTTGAATGCTAAATTTGAGCCATAGGTTTCGGATGCTGGAGGAGGTTAAGGTTTTTAGAGCTGGTTAAAGTTTTTGGAGCAGGTGCCTGCTGATGATTATATCTTAGTTATTATTGGTCCTAACATCACTAAAATTGCATGGATAGTGCGTCTTATGATACTGATGCACCTGACAGGCACGAATGCTGAATCTGAGCCATAGGTTTCGGATGCTGGATGAGGTTTAGTTTTTTTCGGAACAGGTGACATGTTTAATAGATAATAGCTTGCATAGTTGATTTAACTATAATATAAATGAATAGCAGAGGTAGCTTCAGATGCAGAGCTTGATCTCCATTATCAAGGATGCTAAAAAAATTCCCCTACCTCACTCAAACCTGCTTGATAGATATGTTTGTTGTTAAATGATATAACATGATTCCTATGATATAGTATTTTATGATATGATACACTATTGTTTGATATGAAACAATATTATATCATATATTATATTGTAAAATGTTATATGATACGATTTGATATTGTATCAATTTTTTGTGCATTATGATATGATACTGTATCATGATATTGTTATGTATAATATTGTATATTATGATACAATTTTGTATTATATACTATTTTATCACATGCTATTGTTTCATATAATATTGCAATATATAATATTGTATCATATGATCCGATATTGTATAATATATAATATCGTTTCATATGATACGATATTGTATATTATGATATTGTTTTATATAATATATTTTTATGTCACATGAAATAGTATTATATGATATTGTTATATATAATACTGTATTATATGATACAATATTGTATAATATGATATTGTATTATATAATGTATTGCTAAATCACATTATATTGAATCGTACTATATGATAGAATGTTGTATCAATTATTTTGTATCATATGATACAATATCAAACAATACAATAACATACTATGTTATACAATATAATATCATATGTTACAACATTATGATGTATTATGTGATATGATATTGTATCATATAATACTATATTGTATCATATATTATATGTTATGATATTGTAATATTGATCAAATACAATAATGTATATCACGATACAATGTCATATCATGTTACAATATCATATTGCATTATTTATTATATTATTTTATTGTATTATATGATATATATTGTAAGTATCATAGGATGTAGTATCGTATTTTATATTATTGTATTGATAAACATTGTATCCTTTAATACCGTATGAAATGAACATATGATTATCATACAATTTTTAACATGTGATATAGTAATACGATATTGTGTCAAAACAGAATCCATGTATATCCAAGATCATTAACTATGATTTTCATATAATATGATAAAGGTGGTCTCATAAAGGTGATGCGTCATAAAGTTGACGCCTCGTCTCGGTGAGGTTAGTAATCTGTGATTACCTATGTTTATTTTAAACAAATGTCTCTGTAAAAAAATAAATCATTAGGAGTGGGCTTTCTTTTTAAATTCTGATGTTTTATATGAAGGGAAAAGGGATTGGTAGAAAGATCTCGAGGTGATAAATGAGAACTGGAATAATTCAAAATACTCAGTGATCTGTTTGTTTGACCAATTGCAAATAAATGGAAATAATCCAATCAGATTTCCTGCGCTTTTGGTAAAAATAGTCCAATTCATTGAATATATTGTAACTTTTAATCTTTGGCCGGTGACGATGTCTACATACAGGGATGACGACATGTCAATTTTTCTGAACTGGGTTAAGAGAAACTGCTTCCCCCTCCCCTCGAGAAACTAAGAAACAATCACTTCACTTAGTTCTCCTCGTCTCATTCCAGGTATTTCTGTCATGTTCTTCTCAGGCTATTCTTGTTTCTATGACATTGTGGGTTCCAGTCCAATGCCTCTCTGGTGATACTGTTTTGGGGTTTTCTCCATGTGTGGCCAATCCAAAGTCATGCTCTTTTTTGATCTGGAAGGCTGTTGTTTCCGGCATAGTAGGCTCGAGTAGCATCTCATTTGTTCTCTTTACTGGCCAACAGACTTTACAAATGTGCCTTAGGCATTTCTTGGTAAAAACCTGGATTTTTAATTGTGATCCTGCTGTTAGTCTCCAGGTTTCACATCCACAGAGAAGCACTGCCTTAACATTGGTATAAAGTATTCTGACCTTAGCACACTGGAACCCCATACTGACTTATGCATTGCCAAGGCTTGACAGGCTTTGCTTATTCTGGCTTTGATGTTGTCGTATGAACCATTGGTCTTTCTGATAATGGACCCTAAGTTTGTGAATTGCTCCACTTCTTACAGTTATTCCCTTTTAATTGTGACTGGTCCTCATTTTCTAGTTATACTAGTAACCTTCATAATTTGTGTTTTCTTGCTGTTAATTTTTGGTCCTATTTTCTTTCCAATTTCATTTAGTTTGTTGGAGATTCTCTCTGAAGTCTTTCATCTAGAGGGACAGTAGAGCGAGGTCGTCAGAAAAATCTAGGTCTTCTAATCTTCTGACCATATCCACTGTATCCCTCTTGGCTTGTCAAATGCCTGCTTCATGATCCAGTATATCACTATTAGGAAGAGTGTGGGCGAGAGTAAGCAGCTTTATTTCACTACAGTTCTTTCCTGAAAGGGGTCAGCGAGGGATGTTTCATGTATCACTTGTACAGAGAATTCTTCATACATGTGTATAAGGTCTTGGTAATATTAACTATCTTAGATGGTACATGTATTCCATAGTATCTTAGCAGTGCCACATTTCATCTATGTTGACACTGCATGTCAAAGGCTTTTTTCAAAGTCAATAAAAGGAATGCAGTTATAAATGCTATTCAACCGATTGCACCAGAATTATTCTGAAAGTTGCAATTTGGTCAGTTCAAATTCTACTGGATCTAATGCCTGTCTGTTTATCACGTAAAACTTTATCCACAACACCTTTCATCCTGTTCAATATTATTCTACATATGGTCTTGCTAACTTTTGGCAGATGGGTTATGCCTCTCCAATTTTCACAACATCTTAGATATCCCTTTTTAAGGCAATTTTAATCCATCTGGTTGGTATTCTTTCAGCTTCCTAGATTCTATTTACTAGTTTAAACAGGTATTCATATATTTTTTACCCCCCATATTTCACAGCCTCAGTGGTTTTCCATCCACTCCAGCTGCTTTACCATTCTTAAGTGGTTTTAATGCTTTCTTGACTTTCTGTTTCTTTACATTGTCCGCCTTAATGTTAAGGTCTACACCTGGTTTTAATATTTTCATCTGTTCATTTAAGTAGAAATTAAAACTACAATTCTTTATATTCTAACCAAATTAAACCGAATCTTATTGAAATTAAACATAGGTCGTAATGTTGCTGGTTGAAACATTGGTATAGGATGTGAATACATTTTATAACAACTTTCTTAATGGTTACTCATATGAGCTTCTTGTATGAAACATCTTTAATTCAGGACAAATTTGTCCACCATTTTTTATATTCCACTAAGCTAGCGCTTGCGTTAATCACCATTCGTTTGGATATCAAAATGTCCGTATTCTCCTGGAAATTTGCTTTGATAAAATGAGCTTCTTTTTTTACATTACGTCACCCATATATATTATTATACAATGTACATTGTCGTCACCAGTCAAAACTTCCAAAATCTTACTTCAGAATAATTTAAAACTACATCAATTTAAAATATAATATATCTTTGCTAGTTTATAAATAATGATGATTTGTTCGTTTGCATCACCTATAATTTAATGCACTACTCTCTCTCTCTATCTCTCTCTCTCTCTGTCTCTCTCATTCAAGTCGCAATCTGTAGTGTCTTAATACCTCCTACTACAATCCGATTGGACAATCACATTTTGTTAAAACTAAAAAGTTCTCTGATGTTACAGCTTTTTAAATGCTTCTGTGTAGTTCAGTATATAGCAAATAACATACAAATTCCAGCATAAAAAGAACAATAGGTAAACCATTGTTAAACATTTTATTTTTCTTAATTTAGTATTTCTGTATCGAAACAAAGCACATAGAATTTGAATTTGCCACAAATTCAAGTACACTGCAGCACTCAGACACTCGAACGGCTACTTGTAATGCTATATTTGATTGCCGTATACATGTACAATATTTATTCATAATGCTTTTTAACTAATTCTTTGAATAAATTAAATAAGAATGGTGTGTCATGCATAAGTGTACCCTTACAATATTCAAGCACAATTAACAGCTGCTACTCGGGATCCTGAACAATAATAGTAACTTGAGCCGAAGTATTTGGAACAGTCAAAAAGAGACGTTTCCGTGCCATAACATCCAACATAAGTTAACACAATTGAGCTATAACGATACCTTATTCTTCTCTGTGCGGTTGCATATTTGCTGAAACAAAAATATACATCTTGTTAATATGACAAAAATATACAACTTACACTTAATAAAATATAGCATTATAGTTTCACTTTGACTCATACAAATTGAAATGTGTTTATAATTGCAATGTCCATCAGTATTTTACATGAATATGAATCTGTTAAAAAAATAGGAGTTTCGTTTTTTTACATTTCTGTCTAATTATTTTTATAAGCTTGCGGATAGAAAAATCTAGAGAAAACGAAGCTTTTACCAGTAAAAATCGTGAACATGCTACGGTAAGACTTGTATCATCGCGTTACAGTTATTTGCGAATTAAAAAGTTTCTTATAGCAAACAATACCAAATATAAATTATGCGTATATATATATATATATATATATATATATATATATATATATATATATATATATATATATATATATATCCAAAATACAAAACTATTTCCACAGTGTCCGGTAATAAATATGAAAAAAAGAAAAAAAAAGCAACACTAATTGTAAAACGTACAGATTCTGTAATCGTACAAATTAAAAACTACAGATTCTAAAACGTACAGATTCTGTAATGGGTTAATCCGATTGAAAAAAAAAAATCGGACAAAATTTCATAAGAAATCAACAGTTAGGACTATGAACGTTCATATTTTAACATTTTCATTCACACACACACACACACACACACACACACACACACACACACACATATATATATATATACTTGTTCATTTTTTTTGTACTGTGTCCGATGTTTTTCTTAATTGCTTTCTTAACTTATTCTATAAAATTGAAATTAAAAAGGAACTGCATGGCTGGGTATTTAGAGAAGCGGGCAGGGATGAAAATCTCAACTGAAATTGATTTTATATACATGTACGTGTATGGCCTTAATTTTTTTTCCAGCTGACTTGAAAATATTACAAACATTTTCTTTAGGTGTAATTTTCATATTATTGTTATCACTATCCCCCTACACCCCCCCCCCCCCCCCCCGAAATTCAACCTTCCCATTTTATGCATACATCATTTATTCATATAGACGTAGAGTTGTTAACACAATTTGTTAATGGTTCACACATTAATGTATAAGGTTTACTACCAATCTGTCGTGATGTAAAAAATGTGTGTAATTCATATAATTAAAAACGGGTATGCATATTTATTTCATATCTTAAACTAAAGTTGTCAGATCTTATCTGTTATCTGCCCTTCACTTTCCACTATGACGTTAATTTGTCAACCCGCGTTTTTGAGCACCTCGTTCTGTAAAATTATTTCCTTCAAAACAAAAATCGCGTCAAAATGGCCCATTTTATCTATTTTTTTTTTTTTTTTTTGGTATTTACAACAGATGTCCGATTCAAGGTATCTGCTAACGATGCACTCGTCCTACATTTTCCGCTATGACGTTAATTAGTCAACCAGCGGTCTTGGTTACCCTGTTCTGAAAGTTTTATCCATCAAAACTAAAATGGTCCATTCAAGAAACGAATTGGCTCATTTTATTTATTCAACATTGGTGAAATTCTAATTTCTATGTATACCCTGAATAAGTCCCCAGTAAATATATTCACTCTTTACGTAATCATTCAATATTATATCATTGCAAGTGTATATTTTGATGCGAATTCCCACTGACATGGATCCGCCAAAGCGTATCCACCACCTTACTCTCATTTTTGCTATTTCGGGCCGATTAATCGAAAATGAAAGTAGGTTTCTTTTTGATTTATTTTACAGTAATTGCTTATAAGGTAAAATTCAATTATACGGACATCAACTCACACGTGTTGAAATACCAAAGGTGTAAACAGTTACTCTCCAGGGATGGCAATTGCTAACCGGTTAACCGATTAATCGGTCGGAACGATGGCAATCGGTTTCAGATTCTGTAATCAGTTAATCCGATTAAAAAAATCGGACAAAATTTCACAAGAAATCAACAGTTAGAATTATAAACGTTCATATTTAAATATTTTCATTCATCGCTAAGAGCTTAAATTTGGGGATAATTGATTTCCTCCTGGCTTGATTAAAGGGATGTGTACCGGAGTCAAAGGTGCTCATTACTGTTTAAACACCTCAAAACAGATCTAACTGTCCACGGTTTTTTAATCATGCATGAATGATAATAAATCGTTACTGAGAACTATACACATTCTTTCTGTCGCCGTTTTGATGGGTAAGTCGTTGCTATTGTACATGATAATGCTAGATATATTGATGTTGCATTCTCAAAATCTGACAAGTCTTCATTATTTAGGCCACACAATACAACTACGTGTGAAAGGAGCATTAGGCATACCGACAGTTTCAAAATTACTTTGAATTCCAGGTTCTGCTAGATGATTTCACCATTGATTTAACGTGCGCAATCAGAGAACATCAGCAAAGAACACCCCCCCCCAAAAAAAAAAAAACAAACAAACAAACAAACAAACAAACAAACAAACAAACAAAAACAAAAACAAATGCAAAGCTAAACAAAGTGTCAAAGTATTTAAATAAAAAGGAACGCAAAACGTTGATCTTCTCAAATGGTGGTCTGAAAATGAAGTACTGCTTGCTGGTCTAGCAAGAAAATATTTATCAATACCAGGTACAGCAGTGCCATCTGAAAGGATATTTTCTACGGCAGGCGTCATTGCCATCTGTTGTTATAGATCAGATGGTATTTTCTAACAAATACTGAAACAAAAGTGCTGATTATGCTAAGGGTGACAATGCAGCATGACTATCGAAAAATATTTGTCCATGATATTTTATGCATGTTCATTCGTTACATGTGTATTACTATTTTCTCTCTTTTTTTAATGAAATGTTATCATTAAACATGACTATACTAACAAATTAACATACTTTGAGTCTTCTTGCACGTAAAAATAAACTTTATTTGTGAATGAAATAATAAAATGTAATAAAATCCCAAAAAGTAAGTTCTGAATTTCTGATACGAATAACCGGTTAATCGGTCGGAACGTCTTGTGATCAACCGATTAGCAATTTTGTAACCGATTGTCATCCCTAATATATATATATATATATATATATATATATATATATATATATATATATATATGGTCAATGACCTGACCTGGTACAGATGACACTAAATAAAATCAACAACACTAGGCATCTTTAATGTGTCGGATCTAATATATAGATACTAAGCCAATAAACTGAATATATAAAGCACTAAAAATGCCAAACGACATGAACAATTGATATTGTCAAATTTTCGGGACAACCAGTCCCTTCTTCAGGACAAAAGAAATAAATTACATGGGTAAAAACAAAGAAAATAAAATCTAGCACTACAACTAACACTACTAAAGAAACTATAAGGAGAACAACTACATTATAAACAGTTTTGAATCACATTGTTTGAGAAGGTGTTGGCAATGCGGCTCTAAAGTCTTTAGAGTGATCGGCAGCATTGCTTAAAAGTGGTCGCGACAAAAGCGAAAATTAGATCATCGCGTAAATTACATGATACTAGTACGGTATCATAGTTTTTCAATGCCTCTGAAATCGTATTACCTTGGCAACCCTAAGCTTCTACAGACAACTTTTGCATCCGCAACGTCCCAATTGTTACCACAAACCGTGCCCCATCCGTTGTTCACATAAACCTCGACTATGCCATTATTCAAACGTATGTTTTGATAGCCTGGAAAGACACAAAAAGAACTTTAAAAAAAACCTTTTTTAAGGAATCTTTTGCCAATGAATATTAGATAATTTTTGTGTAAAAAATATAATAAATGATTCTGATTAATTTCGTTTTAACTATACTGAATTGAATTGGAATGGGCGTCAGTATTATCAAAGTCTTGATTTATTTAAATATTGCAGGAGTTGAAACGAAGAGTTAATTTAAAGTTAGATTGCAGTTTTCATTTACCACACACATACACACCCCCTCACACACACACACACACACACACACACACACACACACACACACACACACACACACACACACACACACACACACCGATGTATTCTGACCACTTGCGAACAACGCCACCTAGAGAAAAAGCATATAAGAATCCCCCACAAGAAGTGCAATTGTTGTATTATCTAATAAGTTAACCTACTTAAATAAAGATAATGACTTTCTTACACTTCACTGCCACATCATCGCTGTGACTGCAGTGATCTGTCACCAGACTGTGCTTGCATTCCAATACATTACTCTCTGACCCTGTACATGCTACATTAGCCAACAAGATATCACCAACGCCTCGACCAAGATGTTCAGTAATGACGTTGGTTCCAACATAACTGCAAAGAAAAATTGCATTACAGTCACACCTGTTTTAAGAGTGCAATTTAGGCAGAATGACAAACTTGCCACATCAGACAGGTAGCCTCTTATTCCAAGTTTCGAATCAATGAACATCAAAGTCTGAGTAACATATTAATATTCAAACATATTCAACACTGCAATTTCAACACTTGTAACAAACTTAACAGTTAAAAGTCACATATAAACCTTTTTATTTTACAGATTCCTGAAAAAAATGTCCGCTATTGTTTTTGTTTTGTTATAATAACTGCTATATATTTACATTGTACACTATTATAGAAAATCGTGAGTACAAGCTAAACTGCTTTGGTCTTAATGTGGAATCCTACATGTAAATATATTTATTTTCTCCGCTACTTGGGTTCATATGAGAACTCCAAGGCCGTATGAAAGTACATGGAATCTTTATTTTACATGACTTGCAGTTCAACATAGAAATGGATTGGTTTCATATGGTGATATCTAATTAAACATTAAAACTAACTTTGATTGCCAAAAAAAAGAAATATTGCATAAATTGATTAAAATAACTCAACAAGTTTAACATATAATGGATTATTAACAAATAATCAGTCAAGCTGACAGGCTAAGAGCTCTATATAACAGCCGTCTGTCATCGTTGGTGTCATGAAATTAATTATCCAAGTTCGTACTAAAAGTTACATTACGTAAGTTAGCATGCAACTCACTCACATTAACCAGAACAAGAGGCCCATTGGTAACATCGCTCACCTTAATCCGAAATATCTGACGTTTTCCTGGCTTTTTTTTAAAACTGGCATGTAAAATATCAAAATCGTTAAAAAATCCAGGAAAATATCAGATATTTCGGACTACACTCACCTGAGCAACAATAATCATGATAAAATCAGTTTAATGGAGTCATAATACAAAATATCTGGACAATGTGGTATAATACATGTAGATCATGTATAAATAAAAATCTACCCCCCGGATATTCTTATGTTTATAAGTCCTTTTTCTAACAGGATGATTTTATAGACATATCGCATGTTTATGACCCTAAACAATTGTTTATATATAGGACATAAACCCGCATCAAACTCTGAACACTTTGTGAAGCCCAAGAATTGTCCATGGGACAAAGTCTAAACAATTTTAAAGAATCAGCAATATGTCAAAATGCTTGCATAAAATTAAAACGTTATATGATAACATTTCAGTTTTTGTGAATAATTAACATGTTTTCTTTTGTAAAATTGGATCCCAAATGTGGCCCCACACTGCTCCACAATATTTTGAATTTAACGAATTTACAATCTACACTATCTGAGGTTGCTTTCACTAAAGTTACAGCTTTTTTAGGCAAATGGTTTTTTAAAGATTTTTCTCTATATATTCATCAGAGACATATATAACAGAGATTGGCAACTCCAACATTAGCGTATTTTGTCGTTGAAAAATGTTAACCAACCTTACTTTGAGAACTACATATTAGTAAATTGATATATTGATCTTAAACCAAAAGTATATTGTTTTTATAAAAAAAAATGTGCATAGGATTTAGAAGTTTTTGAAACAATAAATTGAAAAATAAGTTTAATATTTAGAAAATACATAGGCCAGGTATAAAACGTTAGCGAGATCTCGGACGACGGATCACCAACTGCCACCTGAAACTCCTCTTTTAATATTGTTCATGACACAAACTCATGAAAATTTAATATGTTGAATGTTTTGGTAATAGGTTTTAGCTATTTTTATTTCGATATATTTATTAGAAAAATATACTGATTTAAACTGGGAATACCTTACAAAAGGGACCGCGAGATTTCGCAAGATTTCAATCAGTTGCTAATCTCTGTTATTTATGTCTCTGATATTCATATGTTAAAAATTGCCCCCACCCCCGTTGCGACCCCATCCTACCCCCGGGGATCATGATTTGAACAAACTTGAATTTACCCTACATGAAGACGCTCCAACATAAATTTCAGCTTTCCTTGCTGATTGGTTTCTGAGAAGAAGATTTTTAAAGATTTACTCTTTTTATACCTATGTAAAACTTCGACCCCAATTGTGGCCCCACCCTAGCCCCGGGGATCATGGTTTGAGCAAACCTGAATGAGACTGATTGGCTTTTGACAAGAAGATTTGTTTTACTCTATTTATTCCTGTGCATAAATTTGACATTCTATTGCAGCCCCGCCCTACCCCCGGGGATCATGGTTTTAACAAACTTGAATTTACCCTACCTTAGGATACTTCCGCATAAGTTTCAGCTCTCCTGGTTGATTGGTTTCTGAGAAGAAGATTTTTAAAGGTTTACTCTTTATATTCCTTTCAATAAATTCGACCCCCCTCCCATTGTGGTCCCACCCTACCCCCAGGGTTTATGTTTTTTCACAATAAAAAGAAATCTTATTTTATAATACACACTATTTATAAAGCTAGCCAAACTGACCAGTTAAAAACTTTGGGAAAATTGTTATTTCTGTATTTATTTACAACACAAAAGAGTTGTTAAAAATATTAAGTTTAATTCTAATTAGATTCTAGCAAAATTCAAATTTTGTAATTAACTTATAGTTAAGCTTCTGGCGATACGAGATCACTTGTCCAGATAAGAGTAATTTGAACAAGAGGCCCATGGACCACATCGCTCACCTGAACAACAATAGCCATAATTAAATTAGCTTTATGGGGTCATATACAAAATATCTGGACAATGTAGTAGAATAGACCCTGTATAAAAAGATTTTCAAATTTTCTCCAGATATTCTCATGTTAAAATTTAAGCCCCTTTTGTAGCAGGATGATATCATATCACATATTGATCATTCCAGTTCTCAAGAAGATCTTTAACATATAAAACTTCATCAAACTTTGAACATCAACCACTTGTGGGGCCCAAGAATTGTCTTTTCTATGTAAAATGGGATACCTTAATGTGGCCCAACTCTACCCCTAAAGATCACGATTTTGGCAAACTTGAATCAGCACTTTCTGAGGTTGCTTTCATTAAAGTAACAGTTTTTATAGGCATATGGTTTTTTACGATTTTAATTTTTTTTCTCTCTTTATATACCTATGTAAAAACTTCACCCCCTCCCCTCCGCACTGTGGCCCCACCCTATCAACAATGATCGTGATTTGAACAAACTTGAATCAACACTATATGAGGTTGATTTTACTTGACTTACAGCTTTATTGGCTGATTGGTTTTGTAGAAGATGATTTTTAAAGATTTTTCTCTATATTTTCCTATGTAAAACTTTGATCTCCCATTGTGGCCCCAACCTGCCTCCTGAGATCATGATTTGAACAAGCTTGAATCTACACCACCTGAGGATGCTTCAACACAAGTTTCGGATTTTCTGGCTAAATGGTTTTTGGGGAGAAGATTTTTAAATATTCTTCTCTATATATTCCTATTTAAAATTGGACCCACCCACCCCATTGTTGCCCCACCCTACCCCCGGAGATCATAATTTGAACAAACTTGAATCTATCCTACCAGAGGAAACTTCCACACAAGTACCTGGGTTTTTTGGCCAATTGATTTTTGAAGAAGATTTTCAAAGATGCTTTTCTTTATATTCCTATGTAAAAATTCGATCCCCAATTGTGGCTCAACCCTACTCCCCAGGGGTCATGATTTGGACAAACTTGAACTTGAAACTTCTTTGAGAAGAAGATTTTTAAAGATTTTTCTCTATATATTCTTATGTAAAATTGGACCCCCAATTGTGGCCCCACCTTACCCACGAGGATCATGATTTGAACAAATTTGAATCTATCCTACCAGAGGAAACTTCCACACAAGTACCTGGGTTTTTTTGGCCAATTGATTTTTGAAGAAGATTTTCAAAGATGCTTTTCTTTATATTCCTATGTAAAAATTCGATCCCCAATTGTGGCTCAACCCTACTCCCCAGGGGTCATGATTTGGACAAACTTGACCTTGAAACTTCTTTGAGATGAAGATTTTTAAAGATTTTTCTCTATATATTCTTATGTAAAATTGGACCCCCAATTGTGGCCCCACCTTACCCACGAGGATCATGATTTGAACAAATTTGAATCTACAACACCTGAGGATGCTTCCACACAAGTTTCAGCTTTTCTAGTCAAATGATCTTTTGGGAAGAAGATTTCTAAAGATTTTTCTTTATATATTCCTATGTAATAATTGGGCCCCCATTGTGGGCCCCACCCTACGCCGAGGATCATGATTTGAACAAACTTGAATTTACACTACCTGAGGATGCTTCTACACAAGTTCCAGCTTTTCTGGTGAAATGGTTTTTGAGAAGAAGATTTTTAAAGATTTTTCTCTATACATTCTTATGTAAAATTTGGACCCCCCATTTTGGCCTCACCCTACCCCCGAGGATCATGATTTGAACAAATTTGAATCTACACCACCTAAGACCTAAGGATGCTTTCACACAAGTTTCAGCTTTTCTGGTCAAATGATTTTTGAGAAGAAGATTTTTAAAGATTGTTCTCTATATATTCCTATGCAAAAATTGGACCCCCATCCTACCTCTGGGGATCATGATTTGAACAAACTTTAATATACACCACCTGAGGATGCTTCCATACAAGTTTAAGCTTTTCTGGCTAAATAGTTTTTGAGAAGAAGATGTTTGAAATATACCAACATATTTTCAATAATTCCTAATTATCTCCCCTAAAGAGGATGTGGTCCTTTATTTTAACAAACTTGAATCCCCTTCACCTAATGATGTTTTGTGCCAAGTTTGGTTGAAATTGGCCCAGTGGTTCTGGAGATGAAGTTGAAAATGTAAAAAGTCAGACAGACAGACGGACGCCAGACAAAAAGTGATCAGAAAAGCTCACTTGAGCTTTCACTTCAGGGGAGCTAAGAGCGGGCCATAAATTTACCAAAAAAGATCCAAATGGAACACAAAAAGGCTTAAAATGTTTATAAAATGACATGTACCACATAAAATGGTAGTGAAATGACGCCAGAAAATCCTTTTCAAATAATCTATTTTGAAAACATGTAACAAAACAAAAGAATTGATTTTATTAGAAGACTGAACAATGCAGTATTTTCTATTACCTTCCTTAGAACCATTTGAACTTAAAACTGAAATATAAAACAAAATCGTGATTTTGAGAAACTTAATACTTGATATTTGTTTTTAAACAATTAATAAAATGTTTTGTCAACAGTAAATTTATAATGGTACCAGTACTTTAACATAACTTAACATTTATGTGACTTTTGACATAAAGACAGAAAATTGTAGATGGGAGTTAAGAATTATCTTCTGGACTTCTGAATAAAACTTATCCATCAGCTGTCATCTAAGAATCTTCATTTGTCAAAATCACTACGTGTATTATATTGAATTAAGCATATATTTTGGTGTATTTTATGAAATCCGAAAAAAGAATGGCCTGAGATTTGTTTCATATTCTTTCGAATTCATGATGTTAAATAGAAGATAACTAAATTACTTTAAAATGTGAGTAATTACTTTTAATGTTCTGATGAAATTGATGCAAGCCAAATTCAGAGACTGTTTAGTGAAACAAACTCATTTTATTTACTTGGATTTTTAAAGGGAGTTATCTACATTTTTTTTCAAAGAGGTTCGTTCCTCTGTTTTTGGGTAACCATATTGGGTAACCTCTAGTCTGAAAATTTAATAATTCTACTAGTACATGTATATTTATATTTTACAACGCCAAATATACTAAATGTATATTGAATATAATAGTTAAGAAAAAAATACATACTTACAGGGTTTAGTAAGGGACTATATTTTGTAGCGCAAGGTTTTCAAAATGAACATTTTTCATACTAGTAACTCAATAGTTTTATAGTATTGTTACTTTAGCTTCCTAATTTTGAATGCAGACTAAACTTCCAGATAGTTTGTGCAATACGATAGCTTCATGTTGTTCCGAAAAACATATTTGAACAATTCTTTAATATTTCTATTGACATATTTTGGCATATTTATCTTGTATTTCACAAACGTCAAGAAAAATTTTGGAAAAATGGCATCACTAATAATTTATTTATTTGCGTTAGAATTTGATTACTCCAAAATTTTGTAACAATCTAAACATATTCTCTTGTGTTCATTATGCCCTGGCATTTGAAGCCACCAGTAAGGACAGGTTTTTTGTACTTTGATTTAAATATATATTCACTTCATGTGTTCAACTTCATACAGTATTAAAATCATCATAGTTTAATCATAGTTTAATCATAGTTCAAACATTATGAATATTTGTTCCATTTTTTTCAAATAATCAATTTCCATGCCAAATTTTAGCAATTAATTATCATTTAATTTGGGGCCCCATATTTAAAAACAATTGCACGTGACTATGGGTCACAAATAAAATAAATGAACATTTTAAGTCCCCATCTTTAAATTTAAATGGTATTCGGATGATTGACTTTACTTGTATTTCAGGTGCCAGCTTCCCTAAAATTGTACCTCTAATGAGCATGCACTCTTTCGTATCATATCTAAATTGTTTAATAAATGAAATGTCCCAGCTACTTTTAAAAAGAAAATGTGCATACCTGATAAATTAAAAAGTTTATATTGAATACCTTACGTCAAAAGACATGATTTGGAAAATTCTAGCTTTAACCAGTCCGAAACAATTCGTAATAGAATACGTCGAGTTTTTAACCTTTAAATAGTTCTAGAATGTTAATTTGCACACAGGCAATAATAATGATATTACTTACCCCAATCTCATAAACTTTGGTTGATTGATTTGGCCACCAGAATGGCCCATTAAAAACATTTATTTCAAAGTTTCTTATAACACACTTAAAACCAGATGCATGTACCCATATCCAAAAAGAGTCTGGCAAACTACACGCGAGTCCAAGGAATCCCAGCCTGCATCACAGATTGTACCCCAAACGTTGTTCAGAAAGACCTCTACCCGCCCGTTTACATTGCTGTATCCCCCAGAAAGCCGCATAGGAATACCTGGAAAACAGGTCATATATATTTAAGGAATTTCAATCTTCGACTATTCGTCAAAAGTACCAACATTTGAAGAAGGTGATGAATTTACTATGCTATTTTTTCTAAAGGTGTTGCAGATAAAATGGAAAAAATTAGAGTTACATAATTCAATGTAAATCTTTTTTTGCATGAAACGTTATACATGATGCAATGTATAATTAAATCTGGAGACTCCCCTCTTTTTTTAGATCATAAAATGAATTTCAAAATGGTTACACAGAAAAATTTGGTAAATCTAATGCTTTTTAATAGGGAAATCCTCATTGTAGTTAAAAACATCCTAATTGAAACAAAATTAATTTGACATTACATTAAGAGTCGAAATGTTCTTGAAAACTGTGATTTCTGATTTTTATTTCAAAAAGGCATATTAAAAAAAAAACAACGAACTTTACGGGAAAAAACCATGAATACCTTTGAAATTTAAGTACGTTGTGTTAATTTTCCTCACTTCTATTTGTGTATAGTTAGTCGAGTGGTTACGAAGGTTGGCCTAGTACTGACTATGACGTATCCGGAATGGTTGGTATTTTTTATATAATTTTCTTTTCATTGCTTAATAAGGTAATACCGGTATAACAAACATTTGAAAATTATCAATGTCGGAATAAAATTAACAAAACGCTTCTCAATTTGATATATTTTTCCATGTGTTCTTATTTTGTTTTTCAACTTTACTTACTGTGTAAAGTCGGCGTTATAACATAAAGTGTAGACATCTTCTACTTAACGAGGGATTTCAAAACAACAAACGCATCAAACAAGAAAATTATTGTATTTTGTTCAAGAAAAGATGCCCTATTAAAGATACATGCACAGGTACTTTAAGCAAAAGTCATACAAAACAGTATGAATCACCGATGATGCAAAATGTAGATTAAAATATCTGCGGATAAGTTTGTTCCACGTGTTTATCTAGATCAATAAAGTCTTTATCTTTATATTAATATTGAAAACCACAATGATTAAATAACAATCAAGTGCAAAATCAAACGGTTTTTAAGAACCAGGATCATATCATTCATTTAGCTCCAAAGAATCATATTTAAAATTATAGTAATCTTCCTAACAATATCTATAAAGATCTATTGGCGGTCGCGGAGTTCGACGAGAAAATGCGCGTCAATTGTTGTGAATTTTGCATTCATACTGGGCATACCCGCAATGTAAATATAGTTGTCTACGTAGCTTTGGCTATATTTAGAAAGACTTTGAATGCGTTACGATTGAAATTCATTAACTTTGGATTGAAAATGTTTATTCATGCATCATGAAAGAATTTTCTGACAGGCTCCATAAAACTAGAGGAATTGTTTGTTCTCCGACACGGTTGTCAGCAAATTGTGTTATTTAACAGCATTGTCTATCAGACATATATATATTTAGGCTTTTTATATATAAAGGTGTTGGAATATGTTTTGTTTTGAATGTCGTTTGAACGGCAGTCGATTCTATGCAAAAGCAATAGTTTACACCAACAAATAGAAAGACAAACACTAAAAGTGTAAACTTATGTATTGATCATTGTTTAGATATGAAATGATAAAACCAAAATTTAATAGCATATTATTCAATTCAATTTGAAATCTTGAATTTGACTGTTTAAATTCATATCATATAAATACTGTATTGAAAGATTCAAATATAAACAATAGAAAACAATATATATCCATGCCCCGACACCATCTAATATAAACTCCTAAATGAATATGTTGATAGATAATGCTTCTAATAACATCATATCATATAAAAAAAATAAGATATCACATAATACGATATGATTTAAAGAAGAAGGTACAGTTTCTTTCAAAGAATGTCCTAAAGTTCAAATTTAAAGTTGTTTAAATATCATGAATTACTCTTTTACCATCTTCAACACATGTGTGTACAAATGACCAAGTTATGCACTCAAAATCTAAATTCAAAAGGGAATAATGACGTCAAAAATATGTCATATTCCTATGATGTAAGCAAAATTGATGAAAAATGTCACATTTTTTAATAGTTTTTTCTTATTTGATAAACTATTGAAGAATTGGTGTATTCTGCTAAGTTTTGAGAAAAACATAGGGGAAAATGCACTTTTTATGACGTCATAGTAACCCTTATGAAAGTGTTATCAATCATTTATATATTCTTAATTATTCGGTATTTTTGTATAAATAAATGCTACATTTTCGTGTTTTGTGATATATATTATTTAAAAACACTATAAATGGGACAAAATATGACTAAAACTGTACTTTCTTCTTTATAGAATTATACATTTATTCATATATTTGTAATTCATTCACGCTTCACTGATTTGATATTTAAGTTTATCATATGATCAGCAAATCACAGGCACTTGGACGTTAATGTCATCTTTTTAAAATATTATTTTGATAACAAAAATCTGTGGCCGAATCCCACATTATTTCTCATGTTTAATATGCATTGATAAGATTAACACGTTTTCCTAGCTAGTATTAAAATGACTGGCAGAAAAAAGAGAGAAAGCGTGCAACTCTTTTGCATCAGCCGGACCAGTTATGCACAAATTACTGTTCCACATTAACATTCAGTCCTGTTATATTCAAAAGCTGTATCATTCATAACAGTTTGAAAGACTGGAGATTGGATCAGTTATGACTTTTATGGCCAATATATGATACCTGTTTTAAAGTCCTGAACCTCCACTCCTCCAGTTTTAAAAGCATTTGACTCAGAATTAGCATTAAAAAGTGCATTAGTATTACAAAGTGCATCTTCCGCTCAAGTTTGGAAAAGATTGGGCCATCACAAGGCATCTGATCCAAAAATATCAACTTGTTAATTCGTCCCAGATTTTTCCAATGGTTCACAATGAAATCATGCATGGTGAAGCTCGGACCAGACATAAGCTAGACATGGGTCCTGCTCCAAATACCTCAACCGTACACCGACACCAAAGATATATATCTTAAGCTCCCCGACTTCGTCTTTTAAAAAAATATATCTCTATTCAATATACATTGCTTTTTTTCATTTAATAGCTATTTGAGTACATTGTCAATGACATGTGGTGATAACGAACAACATTCCAATTCAAAAGTCCAAAGGAAAATTACAAAACAGGAGCAGAGCAAACACGAACCTCTGAAAAAAATAGAGGTAGGATCAGGTGCGATGGAGGAGTGAGCATCCTCTGCTGACCGGTCACACCCGCCGTGTGCTCTTTGTCGTAATCGGGAAAAACGGAAAAGTCCGTAGACAATTAGGTAATTAATTATGGTCTAACAATTAGTATGAAAAACGTCAGTCAGCATGCGACCCAGTGAAAGATTGTGTTTGCTGACAAGGTCGTTGTATCGACCATAGAACTTACGAAAAGATGACTTTAAACGAGACTGTTCATAGTCGTGTTTTATCAACTTGTTTGTCAGTAGCTTGCCTCGCCATAGAAACTGTTCATACGAAGAGCATGCACTTGCGTATCGAATTAACTGAGAGACAAAAACACCATATGCACGTGATGAAGTTATATTGCTACACAAGTCAGGAAAGTTGACTATAGAAAAATTGAAGTCGTCAATATTGAGAAATAGAAATGTGCCAATATCTACGTAGATTTAATAAAAGCCCCACGTCCATCCCCGCCACCACCAAGCCCAACCCCTACAAAATATGATTTTACAACAAAATTTCATGTTACATAAAACCTTACATCTCACTTCTGCTTGAGTACACTCATCGTTAGAATACCATCCTGTATTTACTGGCATTTTATGATGAGAGCATTCGAATAGATTTCTCTCGTGTCCTCGACAATCAAAATATGTAGGAAACTTCACTTTAGTTCTTTGATTGACCTTGAAAGATTGAGTAACAGCGGTGGACCTATTAAAAAATATAAGATAAAATATACATATCACTACAGTTTGAATTTGATTTATTTCATCAATGATTTTGTTATCTTTACTTTTTGCTTTGTTTCGAATGAAAGCCGTGGGTTGCTTACATTCTAGAATGTTAAATAACGTTCCAAAAATATTTGTATGTATTATAAGCTTATCGTATTCTTTGGAATAATTTAATCTACTTATGTTATTTATCTAAAATGTATCAAAAATTAGAAAGAAACGAAAGGAAACTTCTCAAAATGTGCATTGCACTATTAAAGAGGGTTGACATTTATGAAACAGTAAACATTTAAATTGTAAATCTGAATTCAAAGACATAGCGATGTCACAAAACGATAACACCGAAAAATATAACACTTTTAGTTTGAAATAGTCCCAAGAACAAAATTGATTCGAACAAGAGGCTAACAGGCCTTAACGGTCACTTGAGTACTATAGCAAATACTCAAACCTTTTGTGGATTCTCATATATGTATTAAATTAAGCTTCATTCTAGAGTAAAATAAAATCTAAAATATGGTAATGACCACCACCTTCCTACCTGAAATCTTAAATCTAAATCCTAATCAAGGATATTGATAGGAAATAATTGTCCCATATTTGTTAATTTTCATAATAGCTCATGTTTATATGTTTATATGTTTTCATAGATAATCTAAAGATGGCTGGTATACATGTTTTATTAAGAACACCCCCCTCCCCTTCCTATTTACAAGGGCCAGACAGACACTCTCCCCCTTAGGGCATTTATCGAAAAACAAAAACCACTGGTACGTTATTTTGTAACAAATGTATATCAATTCTCATGTTTTACCTGTTCATTTATCAACCATTCATTCAATGACACCATCTGGCATTTATTCAAAAATTATTGTACACATACTACACTTCAGATTTTTGGCTAGCCAATTTTTACTTTACCATTAACAAGTAAACTGTTTTGGTTGTTTTGTTTTAAATAAATAAAAAGACGTGTTTAACTCTTTTGATATTTAACTTCTTAATTACATTATTCTACAATGATTATTTATTATAAATGAACAAGCAAGGGAAGATAACTTCATTAACGGTTACACCCCCTACCCAAACTCTTTCTAAAGGCTTTCATGATAGCTTTTATTTTGATAGACATCTTCATTCATTCTCTTTTCTAAAGATGTACTCATTTCTTTCATTAAAATTCAAGAGCTGAATAAAATAATGAAAATTTTTAACATAATATACGGCCCACCCACGCCCATTAAATGGATTAATTTAACACTATATTACTATTTTAGCCCCATCCTTGAGTCAAAATCTCTTTACAGAGGGACATGATATTTAAAGTTTTGGTAAGGGCTTCCTGGTCTACACAATTATGAATTCCGTTTTTCTTACAGATATGTGGGAGTAGAGAAGAAGATTTATGAAAGTAAAGTATATTTTCTTAAATAGAACACATCTTAATTCAATATTGCCAAGTGACAATTCACCACGTAGTTTTCAAGATGAAGTTAAAATTGTTAATGGATGACAAACAGCAATTACCCTAAATAAAAATACCTCCCCCCCCCCCCCCCCCCCCAAACACACACCTCAACTTCTGTCCCATGGCTTGGGACCACGAATCTCACCATTTAACATCAGGACATTATGAACATAATAACAATACATGACTTTATCTCCCACGACTGTGATAGTACAGAAGAAAATATTAAATCAATACAATTTCACTATGTGGCCACTTTGGCCCCGCCCTAAAGCCTGAATCTGACCTAGGAACCATGAATTTCACAGTTTTGGTAAAGGGCTTCATTGACATCATTACTATGCATTCAGTTTTTCTCAAATATATATGGGAGTAGAGAAGAAGATTTTCTAAGATTTAATAAACTTTTACTATATGGCCAAATTAGTCCCATCCTAGGGCCTGAACCCCTGCCCCATGGGCCATGAATTTCACAAGTTTGGTAATGGGCTTCATGGACATCATTACAATGCATTTAGTTTTTTCCCACATGTGTAGAAGTGGAGAAGAAGATTTTTGAAAATTTGGCTTTTTTTATATTTAGCCCCGCCTAATGAACCCGGGAATGGTAGAGCAATGACTTTCACAATTTTGATTCCTCTTACCATTGGGATGCTTCACACCATAAATGGTAATAATTGGCCTCGTAGTTTTTAAAGAAGTTACAAATGTAAAATTTTTAACGCACGACGGACGATGAACACTGCACGTCGACGGACGAAGACCAATTGTAATAGGTCAGCGGAGTGATTCAGGTGACCAAAAAAGTTAAATATTCGTTCAAATTTTTGCTCCTCATAACCAGATTTTGTTTAGTATATTACGAGACTCCAAACCTTATTTATCTAAATTTTATTGGGAAAATGTCCTTCGGAGACGAGTAGAATTTTTTTCTCAAACTGAATAGACTGTTCTTAAAGTTCCCCTGAGCCATAGACCCAAGTAAGCTTTTCTAATCAAAATGTGTTCCTTGCCCGTCGTTCAAGTTGTTGTCTTCGTCATAAACTTTTCACATTTTTATCTTTTTTTTATTTTGACCAACAAAAGGGACTCGTTGTTTAACAGAAGACAAGGTGGGGAATAATTTGAATATCATCTTTAAGATCTACAATATGAAGGTACCTTGTATTTAATAACATAAAGCGGATTTGATTAGAATTACCAGTATGTCTGGATTGCTCAGGTGAGCGATGTTGCCCCTGGGCTTCTTGTTTTTAGTTCTAATTGAATGTCTTTGGGTTTTTCATCTACGTAAGGGCCATTCAGCAATGCTCTAAAACTTTTTACTCTAGAAAATATTGATTTGGATCAAATGTTTGGGTTTTTTATTGCGGCAAACTTGTGCTTTTATAAACCGATAAAACTTGGGATAAACAGTAACAAAGATCATCATAATTCTATCATTTATATCTGAAAATAATGATGGATCGATCCTTCAGTTCTGCACATTTATATATATATATATATATATATATATATATATATATATATATATATATATATATTAATATATCTCGCCTTGGAAATATGTTTGGGGTTTGTTCAACGTTTGGAAACAAGTAAGATTTATTTTTAATTTAACAATAAATCATCTTTATAGAAAGAAAGAGAAAAGGTGTGTGTTAACATACCCATCAAATCCTAAATTACGGCAAACAACTTGTGCCTCTACAGTGTTCCAGTTCTGTGAACAAAGCCCCTTCCAACTATTGCCATCATACAATTCAACAAGACCCTCCCATTCGTGGGTACCATTAACCAAACGAACCGAGGAACCTGTGGTTTAGAGTAGGAGCAAACATATACAAAATGCCTTATGTTTCAATTAAACTTTGATATTTAAAATCATACGTTTTGAAAATAATAGTCTCAAATTAAAAATTCAAAGAAAAACAATCTGAAAAAAAACGAATTACATTTTACTCCTACATCATAGTGATGACTGCAGTTTTGGACGGTGACGTCATCTTTTCCACAGTCCAATAAACTACTCTCGGTGCCTTTGCAGTTAATATTTTGTATCAATATTTCCCCCTTTCCTTCTCCAAAGAATGTTGTGGCATTGATATTCACCGCTCTTTAAAACAAAACATTTGATGAGTTTTAAAAAAATCAGCGAACATTTAATGCAAACATTCACTATGTATTTATCAAAATACTAAAATCTACAAAAAATGCAACAGACAAGCCGAAATATAATTAAATGTTAAACATACATGTATTCTACATTAACTGGAATATAGTATTTCCAGTAATCCATTTCTATCTCACATATTTTTTATAAAAACCAAAATAATATTGCTTTTAAACCCTACTTGTATTAGGAATAGCAATGCCAATTCTATGTAAGAATCAAATATCTATATAAGGGCCTGGCAAAGCATAGTCACCGATTTTCTTAATATTTCATACATGGATACACGTTATAGTAAAATGCAAAAATTGCAAAAAGGGTTGCTGGGGTTAACCGTTGCCATAGTTACCAAGGCCAAAGATGAATAAATAGCTAATCATACCTTCTTTGAAGCCATATACTAAGGTTTTCCCCACTAATATAAACTATCAAAGACAATCTTTTGTATATTGTCACTTCTCATTTTCTAGAAGAAAATTGATGGAGAAACCAACTCTTTTAAAATTTTACACTGGAAACCGTTAAAAATTATTGAAATCAATTTGTTACGGTTTTTTATATGACAAATGGATAACTATTTAATTTTTACATCCTTATCAATGTGCATGCAATATACATTTGGTTTATGAAAAATGGCATATGTCTCTATGGTAACAAGGCCAAGAAAAACGATAAACTAAAAAAATTAAGGTGATTTTGATAGTCTGTTATTCCTGATTTTAGAGATTTTTAGCATTTTTTTCGTTGGTACATGAAAAATATACCTAAATTTTTATAATACAAAAAGCTTTACAGAAGTTTTGTTGAAAATCACAGAAAAATTCATACTTTTTAAATTGTCCATAGCAACGGCAATTATGCTTTCAAAAATTCAGATTTTTTTTTTCAAGTTGCACTAAAGTTGAGGACAAACTTGATTTTTACTCAACAATTGATATTAAATTATATTTTATATTTGAATGATACCCATTCAAAAAGGCTTCAAAATGTTATAATTTTCTTTATTTTTCAGCTTCTTACCATAGCAAAGGTTCTCAATTTTAATTTTTAAATTCTTTATTACACAATTATAATAGTGCGCACATTTTTTTTGAAGGTTTGCATTCTAATTTCAACTTTAAGGATGAAATCATATTTTGAACATTTTGTTTAGTTATTATGGAAACACTTTTAAAATATACATTTTGCCATAAATGTTATTCTTTCTCTTGAAAAATGACAATTTTTTTCCATAATATATTCTACCCTGGAACCCCCATTTTGTTGTCATTACTCACAATATGATCAATAATAAGCATTGAAATTCCATCTTGAAATCTTTATCCTCTGTTACCATAGCAACAGGTCCACTAGCAACAAAAAATCTTATCAGGCTATTTTACTAATCAACTATCAAAGTTGAAAAGTTGATCAAATTGTAAAGTATAAAGAAAATAGAAAATCCATGACTATGAGTGGCAACCGAATTTGATTCTTACAAAGTATTAATCTTTATAAAAAATACAATTTAAAAAATACCTTCTTACCTTCTTTGAAATTAGAATACCGCGATATGATACATAACAGCTAACAAACCTCATACCTGCCATAACCCAGATTTTTACAGACAACCTGAGCCTCACTATCGCTCCAACTTTGACCACAGATGGTGCTCCACTGATTGCCTTGATATACCTCTACTCTTCCTTCGTCAATGTTTGACCCATTTACAAGTCGAATGGACACACCTATCAACAATTTTGAATAAAATTGAATTGAGAAAAAACCTCATCCAGGTTGTTACAACCTTTCAAAAGCTCAAGCTAGATCTCAAACGTTTGAAGAGGAACCCAGCTTACAAATTCGTCCAAAATAAACTATTGAAGCAACCATCAAAATATTTGTATTTGCCTTTAAGATAACAAAGACAGAAAGAGATAGAGGTCTGTAATTAATCATACATTTTACACCGGCGTCATTGGAATGATTACATTGATGAACCCCTATTCCTGATTTGATACAGTTTTGGATGCTCGTTTCATCACCATTGCAACTGCTATTCTGTAACCATATCCGCCCACTACCCTTTCCATAAAACGAGTTATAACTAGGTACACCTGTAAATCTAAATTTTGAAACACAATGAACTACTTTTATGAATAAAGGTAAATAATATTATGAATATCGGTATACTAACAACATCTGGATATTATTCTGTAAAAAGAAAAACCATGCATAGGCGAATTTCGTTATACAAACCCCTCGTAGCCCAAACTCCTGCATACAACACTGGCATCTTTACTGTCCCATAGTGTATCACAAATTGTCCCCCATTCATTTTGCATAAATATTTCTACCCTACCCTCCATATCATTCTTTCCTCCGATTAAACGGACCGGGAGACCTATGAAAAAAGTTCATGTACATAAAGGTAATATCGTTACATTATTCGAAGTCTGAATGTTTCAATATTGTTAAAAACTCATACTTTAAAATGTTAAAATATGAATCCAAGATACACAAGGTCACATTGTAGGTTAGAACCATAATTTTGAAATATGTTAAGATAAAAACAATTATTTTAATAGTAAATTACAGCTAACTCCTGCATCGTTGTCATGACTACAATTTGTGGACTCAATAACTTCGTGTTGGCAGTCAATGAGTTCGGCTTCCCTTCCAGAACAGCGCACATTATGTGAGACAATGTCACCAATGCCCTCTCCAAAAAACTCAGATTGCCGAGGTACTGCGTTAAACCTAAACAAAAAGAAAACAATGAACTATTTGCAGAATTCCTTAGGTAAGGTTCATAGATTATCTATATATTATTGATAAATTACTTTACCAAAAACATTTACAAAACATTAGCCAGATATTTTCCTTGTCGAAGTTACTAATTCATCAAGTATCATACATTTATACAAACCTGCCATAGCCGAGATTCTCACAAACAACTTGAGCCTCGTTCTGACCCCAGTTAGTGTTACACACGGTCCCCCAGTGGTTGTTCATGTAAACTTCAACTCGTCCTTCTTTTCCAATCGTTCCATCCACCAGCCTTAAGGGTACACCTTGTAATGACAGTCAAAAACTCACAGAATATGTTTAAAACAACTATTTCTCGTGTTGCTGAACACTATATTAGAGATTATTCATTAAGTGTTAGTGCATGAAATGAGTTAAAGAAGAAATCTAGAAAAAATGCGACTGCACGCGAATAGTATCATGATATAATAATAGACGGAAATCTTGATTTCGTTTATTATAATGAATATTTGCACAAGTTAGATTTTTAGAATTATACACGTCGTTACAAAAATAAAAACGAAATAGATAACAAATAAATGATGTTGCCTACACTTTTTAAAAATTATGTATTTTTAAGTATTTTATTTGATCAACCGAAACTACTTCTTGAGGAGTAAAAACCCATAGTAATTTGATATCCTTAACATATGATTTATTAGAAAAAAGAACAAATAAAAAATGGCCAATTACAGATAACTCCCGCATCTTCACTATGGCCACAGTTGACATTCGATGTGTAGCTACAATTGCGGATGTCCACTTCATTTCCATTGCATCTTACATTATCAAGCAATATTGGTCCGCTCCCTTGTCCAAAATAGGCAGCTACACGTGCCACCCCTGTGAAACTTTTACAGATAAAACATCAATCAGGGCTCTTCACATTATTTACCCCCCCCCCCCCCCCCCCACCCCTTTCTCCCGGAAACGTAAACATGCAATGGCATAACCGGTGTACATTTGTTGGGGGTCAAATGAAAAATGCTACATGTATATTGTAATATTGCTGACTGTATTGTGTTAAATCAGCAATAACTTCTGTTATGTTAAAGAGCCATTATGGTATCGTACCATACATTTAACCCTTTTTCTGACAACCATAAAACCAAAATTAACTGGCTTCATTGATATTGGCATGATAAATAGAGTTTCAAACATATAGTGTACTGTATTTCGTTAGAGTTGCATGATTAAAAGCATAAGGTTTTGCTTTTGACAAAAGTTAAACGTGGGTAAAAGACAGAAAGATCGAAATTGTCAGAGACTGAACGTATCCCTGATTTATGCCATAACAATGACTTCCAATGTAAAAATAAAAAACAACTGCTTATTAAAATGTCACTATCAAAATAAAATTAAGACAGCATAACTACACGTCATCTAATTTTTTTTTAAAACAGTACTAAATTTATAATTTTGTAAACAAAGTCTGGGGGGGGGGGGGGGGGGGGGGGTTATGTTCAAACTGCATAAATTGGATTCAGATATACTGCAGATTCTCTCGTTTTAGCTCGCATTGGCTAGTAGGAACCTACTTTGGAAACCCCAAACTTTGGCAAACAACCTGGGCATCGTCATGGCCCCAATCATCGTCACACACCGTACCCCAGACGTTGTTCAGGTACACCTCTACCCGCCCCTCACGGTCGTTCTGTCCACCAACCAGCCGCACAGGTAAACCTAAAAAATATCTACAACATAATACAGATTCCGAGAGAGAGAGAGAGAGAGAGAGAGAGAGAGAGAGAGAGAGAGAAATCTATAGTTAAAGAAACACAGAAAAATAGAAGAGAGAGAGAGAGAGAGAGAGAGAGACAGTGACAGAAATAGAAAGAGACCAGTGCCATGGTAAGTTTTAAACAAAACATTAATGAATATACATTTGTATTTCATAATTTCGTTAAGAAAGAGGTGTAAGCGATTAATCGATTGGTTAAAACTCATTTTATTTGGCATCTCAGTTGATGACTGCAAGATTCTGCCAAGCTACGGAGTCAATAAATCAAGAAAGAACGGAATAGTAAAGATATGATTTAAATATTCCATGGAACAAAACCATAATTTTTTTTAAAAACTTAAATAGTTCCCTTTAAAATTGGCTTTAAGTCTTATATATACCTTTGCTAAATAGTTAAGTAATATTAGTTGATTTAATTTGAAAGTTTGTTTAAACTTATACTTACAGCTAACTCCGGCGTCGTTGTTATGGCTGCAATTAGTCGAGATGGCGGCTTGGTGTCTGCAGTCTAACAAACTGCTTACGTTTCCCTCACATTGAACATCCTCCAATGAAATAGAACCATTGCCGCCTCCAAAAAATGAAGATCGTCGAGGAATAGCGTGATGACTTCAAGAGCAGAGACAAAATAAACAGATGGTAATCATGTCCAGTAGACATAAAAATTAAGAAATTCAATAAACTGAGAGAAAGATACAAAACGTTTTTGCTTGTTGGTGTTTTGGGGGTTACATTTACAGTTTAGTTTCGTGTCAAAGAAGTACGTTGCATGTATAATATACTAGTAATATACTAGTATATCTAAAACTACAGTGAAAATATTATCTTGTAGCTATGTTAAAAACAACATATTCTACATTGGTCAGAATTTAATGCTAATACATAATTCAATTGATGCGAAAATAGTAACTATTTACGTAGAACTTACCCAAAATAACCGAGGTTTTCACATACGACACGGGCCTCTTGTTCGCCCCAGTGTGTGTCACAAACAGTGCCCCATTGCTGATCGGTGTAAACTTCAACTCGGCCCTCTCTGTTACTTGGACCACCCACTAGTGTTAACGGTGCACCTTTATATAATATCGTCAGTGTTAAACAGTTGAGTTAGGGAGCATTGATAAATCAAGGTAACAATTAATTGATAACCCAATGAGTTATTATAAACCATTATGAAATAAATGAGAAAAATACTGATAAAATGATATATTTACTTACAATTAACTGCAGCAGCTCTCCTAGAAGTGCATTGAGTGTCTCTTGATTCAGTACTATGATGACAATTAAGAAGAGACTGCTCGCCTCCCATACAGTGAACATTGTTTATCCAAATTCGTCCAGGGTTTTGTCCAAAGAATTTATTCTGGAGAGGATATGCTGTGTGTCTAGGGAGAAAAAGTAATGCAATAACTTTTTATGTGTTGGGAGAAAATGCCCTATTAATATATAAACATAAATTTTTATATTATCAATATTCTTCACAAAACCAACATTGGATATTTTATGGCAAAATTAGTTCAACTAACTTATCAGGGCATAGAACTCTTGTCGTAGTGCATAGTGGGGTTTTTGTTGTTTTTTGGGGGGTTTTTGGGGGGGTGTAAACTTTCTGTTTTCATAACATATCAAACTTTTCATTTCATACTTTATTTCTTTTTGGTTTTCAGTAACTTGTGCATAACTTCCCTTCCAGATGAGAGATTCAGAGATTTGCGTCTATAGTTGGGTTAAAGGAAGGTTTCGACTGTGATAAATATTTATGATCTCATATAGCGAAATGAGGCGTTTGGATTTATATCTTTTCAGAAGAACGAGTTTTTCAACGCACAGTAATTTTCTTGTTGCAGAGCAAGAATAAATCTTTTCATTGGCTGGATGTAACTCATTTAATCCCACTCTTTTATTTTACATAGTTGCGACAATTAAAAAAATATGTTGAATGATGAAACAAAATTATTATTCATAGGACTTCGCTTGCATACGAAAAGCTTGTTATACCTTGGAAACCCTAGATGTCGGCAGACGACTTGGGCGTCCTCATTGGTCCAATTATCGCCACACACTTTCCCCCATTCATTCCTCATGTATACCTCTACCAGACCAGATACTTTGTCGTCTGGTTTATTCACTAAACGAATATGTAAACCTGGAAAGCAGAATCAAAGTTATACCCTAAAATGAAGAGACTTGCCTTTATTTGTTTAAGTATTGATATTAAATTATCGTAATTTTAAAGGCAAAACAGATATACCGGTTTATTAAACTACTGTATAATACATAGTAGGCGTTGTTAGTTTAAGAAATATTTTATTCAAAATATACATATAAGTATAAAGTGAATATGGATTAAACAGCAGGCAAAAATAGCCTATATGAGTTCTCTCCATAATAGGCGTTGTTACAAGGGGCAGGTAGTCAGGTGAGCTAATTTAGCTATGGTGTTAACAATAACTATTGATGCCAAAAACGCAAACAACAAAAAAATCCTTATGAGAAAATAAAATGATTGACCAGAGGTATACTTGCTTATGACCAATTTCAAATTATACGAAAGAACTTTAAAA
Source organism: Magallana nippona (assembly GCA_033439105.1). Lineage (NCBI taxonomy): Eukaryota > Metazoa > Mollusca > Bivalvia > Ostreida > Ostreidae > Magallana > Magallana nippona. Next base: position 51,912,329 of record CM065919.1, read on the forward strand.
CTTACATCGAACTCCTGCATCGTTTTCATGACCACACTTTTCCAATCCCGATTTTCTTCGAGTACACTTTTGTATGTCATCCTCTCCACCTGAACAATTCAACCCGTTGAGGGCAACGACACCATTACTGTGTCCAAAATATGTAGAACGTTTGGCCACAGCATTAGCACTGCCAAAAGAAGAACATCAATTATAATTACAGAATTACAATATGATATACATAAAATACCTAGGATATTGATTTATATACATATATTTTATAAAACATGATACCTGGGAAATCTTAAACTACGACAGACGACCGAAGCCTCGTTTTCGCTCCAGTTGTCATCACAAATTGTGCCCCATTGGTCATCAATTAGAACTTCCACTCGGCCTTCTGACTCGTCATAGCCATCCATCAAACGAATCGTTAAGCCTTATTTAAAAATAATTGATTTTCGTTCCCTTTTATTAAATTACAATGTATTTTAACATGGAGTCTTGGTTTTTTAAAGTTTGTTTAGTGATTTAAAGTTAAAGTACCCTTGTCATGGCATAAAAACCAAAGACTCAAATTGGCATTAAAAATACTACACATAAAAATTGAAAATTTATTAATTTTAAGTTTATCTATAATAATACTATGTGTATAGATAACACTTACAGCTGACTCCAGCATCCCCTGTGTGACTGCAGTTAGAGTTCCATTGATACTGACAATCCAGTAAACTGAGTTCTGTTCCGTTACATTTTACATCCTCCAAACATATCTCCCCTCTACCCTGTCCAAAATGATATCCAGCTCTTGGAACTGTGTGGTATCTATAAAAGTGCATAGGTTTTTTATATCAAAGATATAGGTTTTAAAATGGTTGTTTCAATCGTTGTTTTATCATTAACGTTCTAAATGGATAAATATTAAAGAATTAAATTGCAGAAATATAAAACATTTCTGTCATTTAACCTTATTCATATTCATAAAATTACTTTAGATACTAAGCTACTTAAAGAAAAAACGAACAATGCATATAATGTGTTGAACTGAGTCCCCATAGCACCAACAGCTTGAACATATACATTTATACAATTGAGAAGTATTTTACCCAGAAAATCCTAGAATCCGGCAAACAGCCTGAGCCTCACTTTTGCCCCAGCTTCTGTCGCTGACCGTCCTCCATTCCCCGCGTCCCCTGGAGTTCTCTGTGTAGATCTCAACACGGCCCTCGGCTTCGGTTCTTCCATTCACGAGTTGGAGAGGGTTAGCTTTAAACGTATTTATTGAGAGATATATAGGTTATATTTAGAGTAAGAGTTTCCTATTGTATCAGATAGGGGATCGTGCACAATTGTCATGATACTGTATAGTTTCGTCTATAATTTGCATACGAAACGTCCATCAAAAGAGTTCTGTATCGTAGATTTTTGTACGGTACACTTCAAAGGAAAACATGTCTGGTCGTGTCATGCACAAGAACAAGAAAGACAATGTTTTAAACGAACTGTATTTCATAGTTTGTAATGCGTTTAGTGTGTCATTCTGAAATTTAAGATATTTTTCACTATTGTTTTTGATGAATGTAGCTCACTTATATAATTATCGGTTTTGTAACAAATGTATTTAAATGAAATGTTAACTGAATACTCTTGATAAACAAATACCCTTAAAATAAAGATATCTAATAAGGATACAAATTATTAATAAAGATACTGCTTGCTTACCGTTGGTGCACACAACACCGGCTGTTTGGTTTATTGGACATTCTTTAGTACGATTAAATAAACAACTAAAAACACTACTCTCGGACCCATCACAGGATACATTTGTCATTTGGATTGGACCACTCCCCAGACCAAAGAGTCCAGATGCAATCGGCACTCTATGTGATTAAGAACAAATTAAAACTTTGGGTAAAATTCAAATGTTAAAAATGGAGCTTTAAAATATTGTAAATAATGCTTATTTTTATTTCCAATTGTTAACTTTTTAAGTTATATGTATATTTATATGCAAGTTAAATAGACGTAATTGGAAAACATACAAGAAAAAAAATCAACGGAAGAGTTGTATATTCGAAGTTCAGATATTGTAAAGCGATTAGTATAAAAACCTAGGCCCAAAAGTGAATAAGGGTTAGGGTTAACATTTGATGTATATGTAGCACCATGTTGTCACCTACATACTCAATATACGTGTAAATACCCGTATTTGAATCCAATCATTTTACAAATTACACTAGCGTCCATGGTGTCCCATTCAGTGCTACAAATTGACCCCCAACCTCCGGATCCATACACCTCAACTCGACCTTCACTCCAGGAGCTTCCATTCACAAGACGAATGCCATCTATAAATCAATATACATGACCATATTTAGTGTTTTCGCTGAAAGTTTGCCATTTGTACTGGAAAAAACACCTTTCTGTATAAGAATGATGGATTCGATTACTAGTATGAAAACGACGGAAGCAACTATATATCAAACATCGTGAAACAGGGTGTGCAACTACAATGCTTTGGATTAATGATTCAACAGGCTTTTCTAAGATTAGAAAAAAGAAAATGTCCTCGTAAAAAAGCATGTAGATAGATAGATAGATAGATAGATAGATAGATAGATAGATAGATACAAAAGTTACCTGTAATGACGCTGATACGAGTCACCCTAGCTACACTTTTTTCACAACTAATGGGCTTGTGCGAATCTTCGCATCTACTAGGATGTGATCCGACATTTTCAACACCATTCTGTAAGTTTTGCAACTTGGTTTCCTGACTTTTAACGATTATTTGAAGATTACTCAGTTGCGATATATACCCGTTAATATTTATTTTATTTTCTTCGATTTGTTGACTATCATTTATAACTGAGCTGTTGACATGAATGAGGTCAACATTCAAAAAGTTGGTCTGATTTTTAAGTGCATCCACGCTTGTTTTAAGAAAAATGAATTCATTGCGCATGATGTCAGCAGCTGATTTAATACTTGCAATATAAATGGTATTGTTGTTTGCTTGTTCTTTTAATTTATATATACTTTTTGAAGTTTCATTCAGTTTAAGTCTTTGTTTAGTGATCTTAGATGCCGTTTTCTCCAATATACCTGCTTCCTTCTGTACTTCTGAAACAATGGTAGATATGTTTGTTTTCATTACAAAACATTCGTTCTCCAAATTATGCAGTGTATCATTTAAAACCTGTATTTTTCTCTCCTGTTCGTCCAACGATGACTCATTTATAATTACTCTATCATTCCACATCTCCTTCTCTTTTAGTAGTTTCTCCAATCCATCTACTTTAGATTTTAATTCGGTCTGAGTATTGTTCAAGTAGCCGATCATTTTCCTCATTTCCGTGGTATCCTCCATTACAACGTTGTTGCCCTCGAGTCTCAATGTCAGATTTGCTTGGATACCAGATTCGAATATTTCGAATTTTTCTTTAATTTTTGCATCAATTTCTGTCTGAATGTCAATCATATTTCTTTCTGCCTCCATGGTGGGTCTAGTTTGATATCTGTATGGTTGGACGTCTGTTTGTCTTTTGGTCAGATCGAGAATTTTACTTTTGATTTCTTTGTTTTCGTTCTGAACTGACATCAATTCAGCTGATAGATTACTAAGCTTGGATTGAAAATCATTCTCGACATCAGCTAGCAGTCTTGTAAAATTTTCAGCAATGTTTCGATCAAATGTTTTCATAAACATTTTGTTTTTGTCATTTCCTTTCTGAACTGACATCAATTCAGCTGATTGGTTCTTAAGCTTGGATTGAAAATTATTCTGTACGCCAGCAAGCAGTCTTGTAAAATTTTCACCAATTTTTCGATCAAATGCGTTCATAAGAGACAGAAACATTTTCCTCATTTCGTCTGGATTATTTAATAAAGGCATGTTGTCACCTTCATATAGCAGTTGGGGCTTCACTGATGGCGCCACTATCGTGATGATAGCAACAGACCAAAACAACCACATCTATTAAAGGAAAATACGTGTACCACAGGTCTCAATACGAATATGATCTATATATTTATTCATATAACTTATTATGCTTATTTTCAACATCATTTTTTTTTGCACATCAAATGATTATCTTCAAACATATATTTTTAAAAATCAATTGTTTAATAATAAATATAGTTGCGGAAGTAAATTGCACTCCAAAACATAAAGCGCATGGTAGAGAGTTAATTCTCATTTGAAACAGATTAAATTGTTTTTCTAAATTCATGTCAATGGTCAATCTGATAGCTTCAATGAACGCTCAATTTATGCAATAAAACATAAAGGAAGTATCATATTTTATCATTCAAGAATGTTTGTATTAGCAGCATCTTGTGAAATATGTTGTTTACTTGTTTACTTATAATTAACTTCATTTACTATAATGCTTTGATCATTGCATCTAATTTGAATATGTAAGTTTATACTGTGCTGTATTTCTGCTATTGTATTTTTGTAATGTCTTGTGTTTCTAGGTTCAACGGTCAATTTGTTATAGAACATAATTGAATCATAAAGGGTAAATTATTGTCAACGGTTTATGGAACTTTTTCGGTCTATTTTTATTCAAATAAGTCAAAACCAAAAAGGAAAGATTCTGTTATTGGTCCATTCTCTACTACTCCTTTACACTCGGTTATAAAATAATCGAAACGAGCAAAGCACAGGTACTTGTTTCTGGATTGAAGTGTATGCTTATAATATAAGCCACAAAATATTTTACTCCAAATGATGTGGAGTACACCCCCTTTCCTGTGCCTCCTGTATTTCATTCATTGAAAAAGCAGCGAACATGTGTTTAGTGCCATACTCATCTATCTTGTACCCATAAAACCATTTATGGTATCTCCTGTATCTTCTTTTAGTGCTTGCCGACTGAATAAGTCGTTTCACACCACGAAAGATTTTGTATATGTCTCGGGCGGAATGCACAAATAATAACAAATTTTTTTAAAAAATAGGAAATTAAAAAATAAATAAAAGTAAAATAAAGGCAAGCAAGCTATATAAGATTTTGAAGGCAAATCATCTTAGAATAATATGGTACTTAGTAATTGTCCTATGCTTTTTCGTTTAAAGCGAAAACGATTTACAATTCACGGAAAGGGTGTTTTCCGCGTTATTTAGATCAAAATAATAAACATCTATTCTTTTACATTCCTCATATAAAAATGTTATATTTACTTATATTTACACTTGCAAATGTTTTCCCTTACATAACGCTGTTTGCGCAATCCGCTGTTATTCCTGCATAACAGCAGTCTAGGTCAAGAGGTCAAAGTAGCGCATGAATAATCTACATGTAGGTCACTACTTTTTCTACGTACTCAAACTAACCGATTTGCGCTAAAACACACCTAATATCGTAATGAAAAACATGATTTAGGCATAAAGAAAAAAAATCTGTATTTTGTTATATGAAGTTTTATTCACTCATTCATTTTGCTATATATAACATTAATTGCGGGGATAAATGATCACAGCTTAAGAATCACATAAGATAATGTTTATGGATCGACATCGTAACAAAGCGTTCTTGAAAATTACAATCGCGATTTGTCAAAGTACATTCGGGCTTTATGGGATTTGATCACGTGACCAACCCGTATTTATATCCCAAAATACATCCAAAAATGATACCTTATTTCTTAAATATTTACACTTGCAAATGTTTTCCCTTACATAACACTGTTTGCGCAATACGCTGACAGCAGTCTAGGTCAAGAGGTCAAAGTAGCGCATGAATAATCTACATGCAGGTCACTACTTTTTCTACATACTCAAACCGACTTCACAGGTGCTTGTGGACAGGACAGTGCACTACCCCTCCCCCTTTACCAATTTTTTTCTATAATTTTTTTTTCAATTTTTTTTTTATTTATTATCGTTAACAACCCCTGAATGTCTCAAGTCGAAAAATAACAGAAATATCACGACTCTGTGGCATTTTATATTCACACTCGTTTCCCCCATATAGGTACTTGCGCTAAAACACACCTAATATCGTACTGAGAACATGATTTAGGCATAAAGAAAAAAACACTTATCCGTATTTTGTTATACGAAGTTTTATTCATTCATTCGTTAATTGCGGGGATAAATGATCACAATGCTTAAGATTCACCTAAGATAATGTTTATGGATCGACATCGTAACAAAGCGTTCATGAAAATTACAATCGCAATTTGTCAAAGTACATGTAGTTAAATCAGTTATACATGTACTTCATTTCTAACCCTAAAAACAAGTCTCGATCAAAATCAAAATTTATTATTAAGTCTCGGGTCAAAATCGCAAACACAATATCACAGACCTTTCGTGTTTAGTCCATTCATACGGGTTGGTGCGTGATCAAATCTTTCCACAAAGCCCTTCGGGCTTTATAAGATTTGATCGCGTGACCAACCCGTATTTATATCCCGATATACATCCAAAAATGATACCTTATTTCTTAACTAATTATTTGGATGGAAATCGTGCCCTTCTACGGTTTTGACCCGTCTTGAATTCGCTCTGAAACAGTTAGAAATAGATACTTTTTAAAATTAACACATTTATTCATACTTGTTTTGAATTCGCCCAGTCATAAATTCGCCCGCCTACAACGAAGGCAAGGGGGGGAGGGGGGGGGGGGGGGGTAAAACAGAGCGAATATTTCCCCGTATGTATACAGCAATTGTGTTTTTGCAAAACGATTCAGATGCAATATGATACTGTTCTTCTCTTGTATGTAATGCTTACAAATGCCATATTGTATGCGATTAAAATTCATATTTTTCTTGTTGATTACGATCCATGTTTATGTATTTAACAAATCTTGATTTTAAAATATAATTTAATAACTTTAAAACTAATGTAATTAATGTCAATTTTACTAACCTAGTATGAAGTTTTGGCCCTCCCCTTTCCAATAAACTTAATCAATAAACAAAAATGAAATGAGTTACCTTTTTCTGTAGTTCACGTCAAAATATGTATATATAATTGGTTCCAGCAGAGTATTTCAGGTTATATTATTATGCAAAATCGAAATGAATACTAGTATAACTTAATACAAAAGTATATACAATTTGATTCTGGAGATAAAAATCCCCATTTATATAGGAAAAGTGTGGGGAAAAGTGTAATTAATGTACTTGTAAAGTTATTTCTTATAACAGTCCAAAGTGTTAAGTGCTAGTAAATGAGATACTGGAATATAGATCCCAGGGAATGTATGCTCTTGAATACCACGACCAGCTCGATTGTTTGTCAATTGTTATTTTGTGTATAACAAAAGTGAAAGTAAGAACAAGCAATTCATAGAATTAGTGAAGTTTCTGAAATTATAACAAAATGAAAAAAAAAATCCAAATAGTTTTTAGTCATTATGCAATTTTGTTCACATATTAATTTTTCAACGTACCTTAATTATTACCCAAATGGCATATACGTCAGTACACCTTGAAATTGTTATCTCAAGAATAAAATTGTCCAGCTTAAAATTATTATTTAGACTGATGTCTTTTTATATCATCTTCTTGAAAACAGGGGTCAAAATCTGATATAGTTGATGAAAAATCCAGCATACCTAAATTGATATCAAATATGATGAAATTTTCAAATGTTTTCATTTTTTTTCCATCTGTTTGGATCATACTCGGTCTTATAACGTTAATGAACACGTATCAACCAATGATAGATAATTAATCAATCATTTATGAAATAAACTTGAATGAATCAATAACATAAACTTCAATAGTGTAAAATAATAAAACCGATGGAACAAATTTAAATTTCAAGATGTACCTAGCGTAGATCGAATTGAAAGCTTAAAAAATAATGGGACTAGCATGGTCAATCTTAGAGGGTATGCTACGTAAACGCAACTTGTTGACTTCATATACTTTTATGAAAGGTTAAAACTTGTAAACTATTGGCAAATATAGGAAATTAAAGGTGGTCAGAAAATATTTTGAAAGTACTTTGAGTCATTCTGCAAGCCTACAAAGTTTCCAGTACATTACATGGGTCACTGGTCTAATAGGCGGATCCCCGAGAATCTTGGCCTTATTTATATGCACTTGAGTACCACGACCAGCTCAATTGTCTTTCAATGACTAGTTTATAATTAAATACACTAAAGGAGTTACTCTTCGCGAACTATTTCTCTAATGAAGTATAGCAGAAATATCAAATGGGAAAAGAAGAATTTTCAAATGCAGCTCTGTCTAGGGGATAACACAATATGGACTTGGCCTCTAAGACATTGTATTATTCAAAATTCAAATTTTCAGTTATATAACTTAGATATAACTTGATTTACACCTGTTTTGCCTAGAACTAGAATGACGCAACATCATTGGATAAAACGCTTAACATGATTGCCTTCCATATTTCTGTAGACATCAAGCAGCCAATCATAGACGCCAACCGTAGCGGCAATTTTATCGAATATCTTTCTCCCCTTTTAAAACAAAAACAAATAACGAAAAACAAACAATCTACAATTTTGTTAATTGAAAAAGCAAAACACTAGGTTTGTTACTGACTGTCTACGGAAATATATCGGGTTGTTAAAGCACATAGAAGGTTCGGCTCCGTAGTGTCTCGTTTGTTTCGATGATCCGCGCCTGGCAAATCGACGCAATCCAACCCTTTTGATCAAGTTACTGTTACGATAATTTTCATTACATGCATTGTTGCAAATATTGCATTAGTTGTGACAGCTAGTTAATCCAAATAACAAAACTAATGTTATAAAAGAGAAAATTAAATATCCCAAAAGAAAAACACTTTATCCCGTACATGGTCCTTTTACTTTCCAAATAGCATACCTCGATTAACTGTGAATAAAATAATATCATTGTAAATTGAATTTTAAATGGATACAATGCTACCCTATTTTGACTATTTGCAAATATGTTTACCATATACTTTATTTAAGGAAGAATTATATCCTGTTGTAAAGAAAAAACAATACAAGTTCATTATATCTAGGATATTTCTTTGCGTAAATAATAATGAAATGCCCAAAACAAAATTTAAACACTTCATTTGAATTCCCTGAGCATAGGTACATGTAAAAACTATAACATCAATCCTTAATCATATGACAACGAAATGTATATATAAATATATTAAATAAATACTACATTATCTATTAGATAAAAAGTATAATCTGATCAATATTCGTCCATTGAAACACGCGAAAATAAGTTTCAAATATCTAAGGAAATACGGTGTATACAATCATGTATGGTGCTAGTCGATTGAAGGACTAATTTTCCTATTCGTTTTTAGTAAGTTATAAAGTTCATACGGTATAGTAAGTTATAGTATGGTAAGTTAAGTATCCTCTACATCTATGTGCACATGTCGACACAGACCTGCGTTCTGGGGAACAAAAACCGTTTCACGAGGCGTAACTAGGGAATCCAAATCGTTGTTAAGAACGAATTGTCTCTGTTCCTTCACAAAGTCTGTGATATCACTGATGTCACAGATCCAGTCCTCGTTGAATGATTTCAAAATGTCCCCTTTAAGACCGAGCTGCACTGCACGTCTCTTCTGTTTGGCCCCGTGGGGATCGTGATCCGGGTCCCACTGTAAACGTACCCCGCCATCCCCGAAACCTGCAATAGGACATAATTTAAGATTGAAAGAAATTAAATTACGGAGGCCAAAAGAAAAAGATAAACATCTAAAATCCATATGCCATTTGTTTTTGAAAAACAAAAGCTTTTTGTAAGAGCCTGTAACTCAACAGACTCTAGCCAAATTAATGAAAATATTATTACAGTATCTTACAAGTATAAAGGAAATTTAAGGGTCTTGTCAGAAAAAGTATGAAATCTACGTTATCAGACTTTTAAAATATCTAAAGTAATAAAAAAAATATTTCATTGCTTTAGATATTTCAAAAGTCTGATATCTTAGATATTAATTAGAAATTAGGCATGATTTATTTTTATTTCCTTCTTTCGACCGTAAAACTTAACAAAGAGATATTTAACTTGGTTAAAAATCTTACTGGTCGCGAAAAGGAAAAATCGGAAGTTTTGGGATGAAAATTACAATAGAATAACAAATTAAGATCAATTTTTTTAAACAATAAAAACCATCGAGGATTTCGTATTATATCTAAATTGTCAGAATTATACTATTCATTAAAATAATTTCTTTCAAAAGTTAGACTATTTTTTTAAGGAATAAAATAGATATGTTGTAATAATCTAAAATCATTATGGTCATGACCACATTCAGCACTTAAAATTGTTAGATGTAATTTAGTTTGTTATATTTTAAACAGGTGTAAATGTCTTATTTGAAAAAAATATCTTATTTCATATATAATTATATGTTTAACATCTGAATAAAATATATTTTTAAATACCTTGTTGAGGACCATTTGGTCCATAAGCATCTTTACTTGCGTCTTTGGATACACGTAGGATTTCCAAAAATCCTGGGAGTGATAATCTAATGGCGAGAATCCGCTCTTGTTTACTGTCTTTTTCTGCCCATCCAGATCTGTACATCATCCACAAAAAGTTCGTTTTGATCCAGCTCATTCTTTCAAAACTGTAGAGGGGCCCGCCGAATTTTCCGTTTTTGTCCGCATACTCGGCTATTTCTTTACGGAATGCTTGGTAAACAATGATGGTTCTGCTGTCATACTGAGCCAAAATATGTTTACCTTCCTTCGGCCACCTCTTTAATTGTTCCACGTATTTTTCAGTCTCTAAAACGAACTTAGGTTTTGGGTCCATTCTTCGCCGATATGTTTTACTTGCCTGACCGAACGAAGCCTTTCTGGGCGTCTTTATTCGTAATCGTAGCCGTCTGATGTCGGTATGTTGTGAAATAACCGGTCAATTTAAAGCGCGGATCAAGGGGTGCGTTAAATTTCGTATAAATATACATGTATAGATGAGTACCACCGAGGTGGGGGGGGGGGGGGGGGCTCTAGATCTGCATATGTACCATACCATGATTACATATTTTATATCATGCGCGGGCCTAGGGGTGGGGTGGAAAATTCAAATTTCTACAATGTTAACTTACGGAAAATATGCCTCGGACCCCCCCCCCCCCCACCCGACAAATTTAAATTTCCCTCGGACCCGTTGGATTTTTTTCTGGATCCGCGCATGGCGTGTATATTTAGTTCCTACATTATCTAGCATACCGATTTTAATGAAGCGAAGATTGATAGGATGCATATCGACATATCCCAACATCTGGACAAAATTCTAAGTTGGGGGGGGGGGGGGGGGTGAAATTAGCGGCGCCTCGATAAAAAATTTATTAAAAATGGTTGATATATATGTTTATTTTCCCTATTGTTTTTAACACTGTCCAAGAAGTGGGGATAGCAAATTCATTCAAAATTAATTAATAAAAATATCTGTGTCTGTCCCAAACCTCTTCAGGGTTGCTACGCTCCTAATATCTAATTTTTCGACGACTAGCACCATATGTCATAATTTTAAGTGGTATTTTCTATCTCATTTCAAAACGGAAACTTAATTGCATAGCAGACATATATCTAGCTTATCCTTTATCCACATTAAAGTGCGTGAGGAAAAATTTTCGTATATCAGATTAGAAGTATATGACATGAAAGGATGATTTGTGGGGGGAAAAGATTCGGTGCTCTATACTTTAGGGTTGGGATTGTGGTCGGTTCTGTCCTCAAGCACATATGACCTGTGAGGTGATCTTCAATGCAGCATTGATCATGTACATGTATGTGTGTGTGTGTAGGGCGGGGGGGGGGGGGGGGGGGGGGGGGGGAGAAACGTCCTAGCTATCGGAACATATCCCTTAGTAACCCACTCCCGCTCCATTGACCCTGGATTTATAATTTTCTAATAAATTCACTCCCACAGAATATCGTATTGTTTGACATCCTCTCTGAGTAAACCATTCTTACCATAAATTAAATTTTCGTGCCTATAAAGCGTTACATGTTTCGGTAGAAAACTTCATGATATGTTGACAGTAACGAGGAACCAGCTGCGTTTCGATTCTTTTTTTATTCTAATAATTCAATTTTCTTTGATATAAGGATACATAAATTGATAATACACAAATTTATATAAAACAATCCTGTTTAAAAATCCTATATAAAACTGTCTATCCCAAGTAATTGCTTCCATCACTTTTTGATGATTTTTAATAAATATACACATACCAGTGAAAGAAATACAGTTGAAATACAGTTGAAATCGATAAAAGGGAAAATATCCAAGATATCTTCATTGAAACATTATCATTTTTCACTCATTAAAGTTCACAGGAACGAAAACAAATTTCTTACAGAGATTTTTAATGGGAAATGTTTACATCTTTTCACCATTCGGAACTCACTCAGAATACCTCGCACAATTTTTCAACGTTATCATACGGACTGTTTCATGGCCGATGCAAAAAATACTTTCTATTTTGGGTTTTGTATTGAAGCCTGAAGCAGTAGAGATAAACAGATAATCTGGACATATTTTATATTATAGTGGATAAACGTAGTTTGAGCACAAAGGTATTTACGATTATCGAAATATCAAGCGAAAAGTGGTGGAAGCAAAAACTCGGGACAGAGTATAAAAACCGACATGTTATATTTCTATTTATTGACGGAATCGAGATTCACCGACGTTGACGTCATATATGATGTCATCATCCAAGGACGTTTGGAAGGTAAGGGAGTATCTGTGTGCTTACATGATGTATATTAGGCTATTTGAGGAATATAACTTAACTAAGAATAGGCATGTATTATATCAGTGTTAAACTGCATTTGATTTTTTTCTATACAATATGTTTTTTACGGTGTGACCGTTTGGAGGGCGAAGCCAATAGGGTAAAGGCATGCGCGGATCTAGAGAGGGGGGTCAGGGGGTCCGGACCTCCCCCCCCTTCAAATTTCATATTTCTTTAATTTACATTATAAAATTACCAAAAATATGCCTCGGACCCCCCCCCCCCCCCTCCGGAAAAATTTTCAGGATCCGCGCATGGGTAAAGGGGCTAAAAAAATTTCACTGGGCCATTCACCACCTCTGGCCTGGAATATGATAATTGTTTCTCTTTTATTTTGGGACTCTTAATTAGAAAATAAACATATGATAATATTTGTCTTTTTTGTTCTGTTATACCAGTATGGCTTTTTATAACTTGGAATTTAGCTATTCAGTTGAGAATCAATTATTTTTATAATATTGTCACTGGTTTTGGAAAAGGTAACAAAAGAACTGGTCAAAAGGGAAGTGCTCTGTCAAACGCATTAGTCCTGATCTTGTTGCTGGCCCAAGATAATCAGCCCTTGTTATTTTTTTTTCAAACTTTATATGATATACCCGGTACAGAATTAGGGGTAGGGGAGATTCCTATTTTAGTATATCCCTTGAATGCCAAGAAAGTTGTCATGAAATTCTTATATGTTATAAAGCACATGCTAAGGTGGATGTATGAAGTTTTTAAAAGCCAAAAAATATATAAGTTTTTTATTTTATTGTACAAATGTTTCAAATGTTGGGGGGGGGGGGGTGTGGATTAGATGGGGGAAATGTTTTGCAGCACATTTTGTCTATTATCTGTCCGAAGATATTTTTGCCGCCTTTTCTTAAATCATTCTACATTTATAAATACCTCTGGGTTCAGACGATGTTCATTCAATAGTATGAAAAAATCCCAAGATTTCCCCTTTGAAACGCCCCCTCTAGCTTTTCAGCTAAAATTAAAAAGTCTACGGGGATTTTGGATTACAAAAGAGATGAAAGTACCCGGATGATAACGTTGAAAAATTGTGCAAGGTATTCCGAGTGACTTCCGAATAGAAATATCTCCGTAGGAAATCTGTTTTCGTTCCTGTGAATTTTTACGAGGGAAAAATGATAATGTGTGAATGAAGTTATCTTGGAAATTTTCCTTTTCATGGATTTCAATTGCACTTCTTTCACAGGTATTATGTGCATTTTTATTAACAATCGTCCAAATGTGCTGCATAAATATCTTGGGACAGACTGTAGTATATACTCTGTCCCAAGATATTTATGCAGCACATTTTCTTAAATCGTTCGACATTTTATAAATACCTCAGGGTTCAAACAATGTTCACAACTATGAAAAATTCAAAGATTTCTCCTTTGAAAGGTCCCATCTACCTAAAAATAAAAACTCTACGCGGATTTTGCATTTGCAAATGACATGAAAGTGCCCGGGTGATAACGTTGAAAAATTGCACGAGATGTTCGAGTGACTTCCGTATGGCCAAAGATGTCAGTTTTTCCCATTATAAATCTCCGTAAGAAATCTATTTTCGTTCCTGCGAATTTCTCTGAGTAAAAAGAAATGACATGTCAATGGAAAATCTTGGATGTTATCCCATATATTGTTTTCAATTGTAACTTCTTTGACAGGTATGTGTACTTTCGTTAAAACTCGTCAAAAAAAAAAATGACGGAAGCGGTAACTTGACACATACTATATAGTCTATTTGCTTTAATAAACAGATGTGCTGGTATTTAGTTTGCTTATATTCTAAAAATGAACTTGTCTGATTTCTGATGCCTTTCGAAGTGCAGGCACTTGCACTTCGTATAGGCCTATAGCCTCAGGAAATATATATATATTTTTCAACAAATTAAATTGTCGTGCAATTTTAAAAAGAAAGGAAATGTTTAAATGCCAAATTCATATAGCCTTATCAAAGCGGGTTACAATTCAGTGGTTTGAATTTTAAATCAAGTCTGTTGTCAGAAGAAAAATTTAAAAACAAAGAAATTTAATGCCTTTTGACTCTGGCATTGCCGCTGTCATTAAGAGTGCTTTAATGGCAGGAAGAAAATCAAATGACCAGATAAAATAAAATTTTGAGGATCTCTATCAGAGGGAGGATTAGATGGGAAACACCAACGAGAAGAGTCCCCTGAACGCGGATGAGGAGGGCGGCGTGCGGTACAGCCGAAGTAACAGCCTGATCAGCACGCGCTCTCAGAACCCGGATGTGAACGGTCATGTTCTAACACCTTTAGCATTTCAGGTAGCTTACAAGAATACAACACATAATGATTTGGTTCTTTTTGCAATCTTTATAGTTGTTTTCAAGTTCTTTTGTTCTTATGGCATGTTTCATAGTTTCTCTTGAAATATTTTTCAGTTGAAATCAATTATAAGTATTTATATTAAAGTCAGGTCATGTATAGCATGATGTGATTATATCTGTGACGTTTTGTTTCAATAAATATCGATAAATTAAGAATGAATTCAAAACAACTGGCATTAATTAAGTCTCGTGTTCTCCAGCGAGTAAGACGATGTCTGATGCGTCTCCCTCTACAAGATGGACAGGAAATGAAGGAGGAGGCCATAGAGAGAGTCGCCAAGCATATTGTCATAGAAACCTACGACTCCGGCAAAGACATCGTAATGAAAGGTAAAAGGAATCGGTCAGATTTTTAATTTACAGCATAAAATAAATTAAGGAAGTATATTTTTTGGAAATGATATTTTTATGCATACTGCTATTCTTGGATTAAAATTACACCATAAGATATGTAGAAAACAGGATTAGCTTATTTACGGATCATGCAGATATATGGTACATGTGTACATGTAATTTTAATCAAAAGTCAAAACATCTGATTTGATAACATTTCTAGGACGACCTACCAGAGGAATATTCATAATAGTCGAAGGAAGTGCTAGGGTTATGTCTGAAAAAGGAGATGAAATCTTAGCCAATCTCAGTGAAGGGGATTTCTTTGGAGAAATTTCGCTGCTGTTTGATATTCCTTGTACCGCCAGAGTTCAAGCTGATGCAAAGTATGACTTTCTTTTTATATCTAGGACTCTGAGTATTTCCATTGTACACTTAATGACCGAGAGCTATCAGTCTAGTGAGTCTACTTTTTAAAATATAGAAATGTGTATAAATACCCTAAAGCCATTAAAATTAACATGCCGGCATTTTCTCTTAATAAAAACAAGTTGTGTTCTGGCCCATTTGGAACCTTCATCCGCCAAAAGATTGTTGCGCAAAGTTCGAGTGGACATTCTTGATTGGTTCGTGTCCAGGCGCTATCTGCCCACATCCAATGGTGTAGACAAGGAGCGGTGTCTCCGACGCATGGCGTTCAATAGCCTTAATTCTGTAAGTGAACATAATTAATGCCATCAAATTCCTCCAAAACATATAAAAAACACTCATGAAATTCCTTCTTCGATGGCAATACAATTTTGGGCCAGTGTCTGAATTTTCTTCTTCAACGACAATTTTTTCTTGATTTTTCAGTGCCCAGTTTTCGAGAACTGGGGAGAAGATTCACTTAAAACCCTGATCCTGAGTCTTGACCCTGCCCTGGTGGTTCTGTATCAGCCACACACACCGGTCCTTTGTGTCAGTGACCCGCCTACAGCTATATACGTCATCATCCGGGGAAGGTAAAATGTCAAGGTCATTGTTCTAATTCAAATAGAATGTTAAAAATCTACTCAATGTTTTCTTACATTTGATGTATCATTTAACATTTTCCATCTCTTTACAACAGTGCAATCATTCGAGACAATCAGTCAAAAAACTTGGTCACCATTGAGGTGGGTAACCAAGGAGATGCCCCTGTTGTCATTGGTGAGGGAGGTTAGTACATTACGGGCTTGTAAAACATTATACATGAATACCGGTACATATAGTAGTTTAAATTATTTACTATTGCTTGTTAAAATGTTGTGTTCACATAAGGACAATACCTTGAGAGCAAGACTAACATATCCGTGACAACAACCACCTGCTGTGAAGTTATATATATAAAAGAGGAGTGGATACTCAATACTTTGGATGAGGTTTTATCGTATTTTGTTATTTAATTATATAAAATCAAATAGGCGGGAAAAAAACCAAACAACATTTCTTTCTTTAACGAGATAAAAATTAACACAACCTACCATTTATTTCCAACAGTATCCAGATGATGCCGGGGTTTCTTGGAAGCGACGGAAGACGTTGTGGAGTGCACTACTTAGCAAAAGGGAAAAACTCAAACACAAATATCCGGCACTTCTTCAGTTTGAGGTTCAGACAATTATTTTTGTTTGATTTATTTAATTGCTAGTAATGTATTACGACAGGAGTGGTTTCATAAATTGATTTTCGTTCATAGGTTATTTACCAAATGCTGAAAAATAGCTCAGTTCTTTGCGAGTGCTCAAGTCATTGCATTCATCATCTTGCTCTGCATGGCAATCCCCAGGAATCTACCGTCAATGATTACGTGTGCATTTCAGAGGAAATTGGTAAGCTATTGCCCTTCCATTTGTACCCTGTTAGGGCAGTTTGTACAACACAGAGTTGCAAATTTTGTTATATTATCTATATAGATAGAATTCTTTGATTAATTAATTCTTTGCCAAGTGGATAAAACAAGAGTGCATGATTCTCAGATTCCAAGTTCGAAGATGTCAGAGACAAATATTAAAACATAAATATTATTGCACTAGTTTATGCTGATTTACCTATCCCAAATTTATGATTTCGAATTTAGTTTTGTATTGGGCAATTTTTTGTCATAAAAACGTTTATGTTCAACTGTAAAATTAATGTTCAAAATGTACGATAATCAGATAATCAGATAATCAGCTTGATTTGAACATACTATGTCCGTCGAGGTGTTTCCAAGAATTCGGCCTTTGAATGCAATCTTTGTCTTACAGATGACGGTTGTCTGGTGTTGGTCTTGTTTGGAGAGCTGGAACTTGTGACCGACTCCGGCATGAGATACGTGTATACAGTCAGCGAGGGAGAAGTGTTTTGTAAGTGTTCGATCGACTAGTGTAATTGACACCTCGTACAATGAACAAAGTGTACTGAAATATTTAAGAGGGCTCGATGTCCGTGGCCATTTTTAGACGATTATATTGACCTCCTTAAGAAGAAGAGCTCTATATAAAGATATAGTAATATATTCAAAATTTATCGCTAATGTAAATGGAATTTTTTAAAACCAAATACTAGTAAAACGGTATGCATGGGTTACGTCATCCCCCCCCCCCCCCAAAAAAAAAAAATGTATATCTGATGGTAAATACTGAACTCTAGCTTTCTTTTACTTGTATAACAGGTCCAACTGACTGGATGGGAGGTGGACAATTGTTGGCGAAATCAGACAGTTTGACGTTCAAAGTGGACAGTAGTGTTGTATCTGAAACCTTTAAGAAATTCCCGAATTCTCAATTGCAATTTCCCCCGGAGCCACCATAAAACACTTATATATGTACACGTACGTTGTTAATCTAGTCGTTTTCAAACAACGTGTAACAAAATCTATGTACATAATAAATTAGATTTTTAAAAAAAACACAGACACTACTAATAAGAATCAACATGTTTATCATGCAAATATATAACAACAACGGGACATTTTGCATATTCAAAAATGACGTCAGAACAAATAGCACCACGTGACCAGAGATCAGAAGATGACGGTGTGTCGCCGCTCATTCATGGACATTGAAGTGTGAATGTAACGTTTCTTCTTCAGCGTCACCGCCTCCATAAGTTCCGGAAGCTCGCTGATGTTAGGAATGGCGGTCAAACATGCGTCACGACCCCTACAGCCTCGGAATCGCTTTGATCTAGCAGAAACGCTCTTTATGTCCGGCAAACTGAGATATAAAGGTTTGGACTTGGACACGTCTCTTTGTATGATATCCTTATTAAGATTCGTCTCTGATGTACTTTTGGCTTTGATTAGACCCTCTATCACAGAGTTGGACCGCGCCAGTTTTGGTTTTTCGGGTATTGGCGGGAAAGATTGGGAGAGTCCAATTTCTCTCAATAATTCCATTGGTTTCTCAACTTCCTCTAGTCTTATGCGTCTCTTTTCGTAATTAGCGACTTTGAAATCATATTTAGTCAAGTTGGTGTGTTCCTTCTTTCCTTTGCTTTTCTCAGATCTAGTGAACTCCGCGTACTCTCTGAGTCTTTCTATCCGCTTCTTTTCGTCTGTTTCGTGGGGGAGAATCTGGTCTTTGAGATATTCCACATTCTTCTTGTCCTCTTGAAGCTGTGTGTATTCACGAGTGATCTCCAACTTTTGTTTTGTCAGTGTACGCAGTTCGTGGTGCCACAAGGAATCAATATGGCGGAGTTCCCGGTCCAACAGTCGCTGCTCGCGCACATTCTTGAGTGAAGCGTTCATCTTTTGTTTTTAATTTCTGTTGTTTCCTCATGTAGTTGATTTTGGTAGTTTGTCTCTCATTTGTCCAACCTCCCACAGATAAACTGCAAATGTAAAAATTTGTTATGAAAGTGGCATACCTGTTATTAAGTCGTTTGAACAAATAATGATTATGGTGTGTCTTTCTGGCGGGGGTAACGAGTATTTATAAAGGTATGGATAATTTTTACATTATATACTTATGTTTACATCTTTGCACTGAGTATTTCCCCATATAGTTCCAAAATCGATTGTTATTTATATAGCTACTGACGAAAAGCAAATTTATATCAAACAAGGTACTTATATTTTAGCGAATGTATATTCCTTAACTTAAAATCCGCCTTTCATATGAATTAAATGGCGTCTTATTTTGTACTTCGAGCTTTACTATGCGAAAATCATTTCATGATAGACGAAAACTTTATATTATCTTCTTTGAAAACACGGTATGCACGGTGTGACGTCAGACTTCGATATATCGATTACTTGTGTAGCATACGTACTGATCAGCAATAGTGCTAATTTATGGTATTTTTACTCAGTTTTATTTAATTATGAATAAGTATAAACTTTATTTCGTGGTTCATAAGGGCTATGTAGGTAGCGGTCATTGCAGTGAAAATTACAAAACCCGCTGACAGTGGTATTTTAACCGCAAGTTTCTTTATTGAATAATTAATAATTAAAATTAAAAATAATAAGCATAAATTTCATTGTTTTTAATTGAATTCAAATTACAATAAATATGTGAGACTGCAAATTGAAAATGCATACCCCAAAATTAAGATAAATTCCTCCTGAATATAAGAAAAATTCCAATGCTAAACATTCAACAACATTCACTGCACTGCATACATGTAACAATCTATATCGGAGGTTAATCCGTCAACAATCGGCTTATAAAGAACACTGGAGCAGTGATCGGGTCACGATTCTAATTCCAAGAGCTGATCAGAACAGGAATCACTTCCAAACCTCCAGCCCTGGCAGCATTCCGTCACACGAAGGGCTATTTACAAGGGGGTTTATATTCAGTAACTTTTGGAAGGTGAGTTCCTTAGCACCAGTAGGATAAACAGAATTTCAGGGATAGGGCACCTGTTAATCTCCTTAATCTGATTTTGGTAAGAAATATAAACATTGGCGGCACTGTATTTAGAGTTTATCAAACCAGGATTAAAAACAAAATAATGTATTCCTTTGTTTTGCGTATATTTTTGTGTACATCTAAACATGCTTCGACTTCTTTAGCTGTTGGATATAAAGTCAGGGAGTTCGTTTGCCTCAGGACAGTTCAATTCCACAAAATATACTTTAAAAGTCAAACACAATACCTCGTCACTCATAATACTTTTCAAAATGATATTAAAATTCATACACGATTTATGTTTAAATTCGGCATATATCAGAGCATTTTGTTGTTTTTTGTTGTTTTTTTTTGTATAGCTTTCTTCACTTTTATCAGAGACATAAATAATGTTATTTATGTCTCTGCTTTTATATAGCTTTTCCGGTATTTCAGTGAGTTATATTTTATATATCATTTTGCATAAAGTTTAATATCTTTTCGAAAATAAAATATTTCTTTCTCGAATTCGGATGACTTGCACGTGAAAAACTCTAGCTGATCTTTATTTGGTTGAAAAGTCTTGGCTGCCCATAGTTATCCTTCTTGTTTGGAACTCTTCAATTTTTAAAAACAAAATAAATGTATGAAGAGGAAATTCGGTAAAATAATTGTAAACACGTGTAATCGGTGTATTTTGTTCGGAAAAACTTTTATGTTTACAAGGAATGGGTAAGGAGAAGGAAGAAATTAATTACAAAAGAAATGCTGAGGTAATTATCATCCATAATAGTTCTCTTGCCTTTTAAAAACAAATCGTATAAGTTATTATAGGCTAAATGATTTAGGATTCAGAATAATTTAGCGATTGTATTTTGAATATGAATATAAAATTTATATCAAATTATCGTGGCAATATAAACCTGATACAATATAGTATATGCATAACGTAAAGTTGTAGTCTTTTTTATGGTATATCAATAATTACAAGATCGTGAAAATAGGCATGTTTTGATACAACAAATTACTCCCCCCCCCCTTCCCCTCTCTAAATTTAATTATTTTTTTTTTTTTTAAAAAGAACAAGATGTTTTAAGTTTTGAATAACAGTGACTGTGAGAGAATGTTAAATATGACAGAAAAATACATTTGACATAATTAAGAAAGAGCAATAACGTTAGGCTTAAAGTGTTATATAATAAATACATGTATATTCATCATGTTTAATTATTAAATCATTCAAGGAGAGAAAAGATTGGAAAAAAATACATGAGGAAAGAAAGGCACAAAAAAGAAAATGGAAAGAAGAGAAGTTATTGAAAAAGATGGAAAAGGAGGCAAAGAGACAGAAGGAGGAGCAAGAGGAGATAACTGAGGAAAGTCCTAAACAGGGGCGGCTGTACACTGTGTCTATAGCCTTACCGGGATCTATACTGGATAACGCACAGTCGCCAGAGTTAAGGACTTACTTAGCAGGACAGGTGAACCCATTATTTTATTATATTGTGTAGTGATAGAAGTTTCTACTACTTAAAAGGCAATTAATTGAAAATGGTGTGCTGTTATTAGAAACTTACAACTATAGAATTTTTATTTTGTATAGATGAACAAAATGTGTAGTAAGTAGGAACTGGTTACTGTACAGTACTTTGCTGCCCAATTTCAATTTCTCTGTATCATCAAAAGGTTAAAAAATAAAAAAAAATCTTTTATATTCTATCCTTGAAGGTGTATATATGCATCCAAGAAAGTCAGCATTTGAATATATTAAAACATAAATGATGGTTCATGGTAATTATATTACATTACATTAACAACTACACTCAGAAACAATCTGTTTTCAATTTTCACAGATAGCTAGAGCAGCAGTGATTTTCAACATTGATGAGATCATCATATTTGACGAGATTTTCTCCAAGGACTCCTCCATTGAAGGAGAATTCCAGGGTGTTGGAAAGAAAGGTCAGGCCAATGTCCAGATGGCCCGGATCCTTCAGTACCTGGAGTGTCCCCAGTACCTCCGGAAATCATTCTTCCCTCACCACAAGGACCTGCAGTATGCCGGGATACTGAACCCACTGGACAGCCCCCACCATATGAGGGAAGAGGATGAATCACCCTATAGGGAGGGGGTAGTGACCAACAAACCAGTCAAAGCTGGCAGAGGCTCATTGGTGAATTGTGGGATTGGAAAGGTGAATTGTGGGAGTGGAGATAAATTGGGGGAAAAGAATTCATACATGTATAAGAGTTGAAACAAAAATTGAACCTTAAAACCATGAAAATTATTCTCTAGCTGCATGAAATTGAATATTTCTAGTTCATGTACAAATATATATCAATTTATAAAATCAACTAAGTTGATGAATTATTTTTAGTTACAGTGTTTTTGATTTTGAAATACATTTTGACAAAATATTTTCTATTTCAGCAAGATGTACAAATTGATAAACTTTTGACTCCAGGAATTCGAGTCACAGTCAAAATTAATCAGTACGACCCCTCAAGGAGGATTTTGAAGGGTCGCGTTGTGTCGCCTGCCGCCCCCAGAGAGGAGGGGGGTCTGTACTGGGGCTATTCTATCCGATTAGCCAAGAGTTTAGGTGCTGTGTTCACTGAATGTCCCTACAAAGAGGGTTATGATTTAGCGATCGGGACCTCAGAAAAGGGAGATAGTGTAGACAGTGTGGAGATGGACACCTCAGATTTCCGCCACGCTTTGATTGTGTTTGGTGGTGTGCAGGGACTAGAGGCCAGTCTGGAATCGGACGAAGCTTTGGACATTGAGGATCCTAGTCTTTTGTTTCAATATTACTTGAACACTTGTCCCAACCAGGGCAGTCGGACCATCCGTACTGAAGAGGCCATACTGATCAGTCTTGCGTCCATTAGGCCTAAATTACAGGGCACATGAAAAACATAAATGGCTACGATTGTATTGTTGGTGTTTTACTTTACCTTATTGTAAATGATGCGTACCCGGTAATGGCAGTGAAAGGTTTTGATTGTTATTACTCTTATAATGTTTTTAAAACATTGAATTAAAAATATAGTGTTGAGTGGAACATCTTGCATGTAATGATATAACATGCACATAGACCAATTTTTTGTTTTGTATAAAAATTGCAACAATTCCAATTCCAAGACATTTTCTTGTGATTTTTAAAAAAGCATCATTTACGCATTTGTGTAATTCTTTTTACTCAATAATATTGCAAGATCTAATTTTTGTTCAGGACAAATTAAATATCTATCTACCATGTCAGTAGTATGAATACACGTATGTTTTCAAACATTACAAAAGCTTGAAGTACATATTAAGCACTGTTCATCTTATGATTTAACATAGAGTATCCAGTACCATTTTAAAACATTATGGATAAAGATGACCCTCTGGTTAATCCCCAAGATGTCAGTGTTTGCTTGTTTTAAGCAAAATGAGATGGATTTGGAGTTGTTTATATGTTAACTCTTCATATATTAACTAAGTAAACCTTTATAATTATCAAGATTAAAATAAAATTATTCATTAAATTTTACCAGAAGGAAGATTTATCTACCAAGGAATATATATATGTGCACTGTATAGCAAGCCAATTTATGTACAGAATGACAATTATGTAATTTTGCTTCAATCAGGGCCTCTAAAATGTTTTTCTGACTTACAAAAGTTTATAAACCATGATTTTTTTTTGTTGTTGTAATTTTAGTAGTAAATTACAATTTCATAATAAAAATTTGCCACATGAAAATTGCAGCACTTATTGCTTGAGCACATTTGAGTTATTTTAAAAGATGGCGCATGCCACTGAAAACAATTATTTTATAACAAGTGGTTCTCTGACCACAACAATGCTCTGAAAACAAGCAGGAAAATAGATTGATTTTCAAAAAACTGAATTACGGTACTACTGTTCATGAAGAGTTGTGTACAACCTCAGAACAATGGTGTTCTTTCATACTTCAGAAAAGGCACACAGAATTTGATTTCTTTTGTTTATTATATTTAAATGTTATCAAAAATTTGTAAATGTATAATAAAGCAACAACTTTTTCAACACAAAAATAACAGAAAAAATCTTACACAAGCAGTCAGTCAAACAATCGGCGACCAATATTCTCCGTTTCAACATGCATGCATTCAGGCTATGAGATCAAAATATGGTGCCCACCCATCCCCTCCAAACAAAAAGAGTTCCATGAATGATATATATTTCAAGTCTTGTTGCATGAAATTATTTTGTACTTGTTGTCTTAAGTTTACTGAGCCATTTGGATTAAAAAAGAAATACTTTATACTACATAACATCAAATCAACAGCAATTAATAAAAACAACTGTACTTGGTTTGAAGTCAAATGAAAAAAAGTTTGGTACAATTTTATATAGCTTAATTATTAGGGAAAACTTCAGCAGACAAAGGTATATACGAGTAGATCATTGAGCAGTTATATAAAAATGTGGGAATCAACTTAAAAATTTCACATTAGGTATAAAAGTATATATGGAAAATGTTTTCACCAAGGAATCTAGCTGTTAAAAAAAGAGGAAAATTAAAGATGGTAGAAACCTTTAGATAGAAATGGAAATTCCATAAGCAAGTTATGAATATTAATGAACAAATATATTATATCTACATAAACTAATTTGCCACCTTGATAGGTGCAGATATATTTTGATGACAAGCACTTGT
Source organism: Magallana nippona (assembly GCA_033439105.1). Lineage (NCBI taxonomy): Eukaryota > Metazoa > Mollusca > Bivalvia > Ostreida > Ostreidae > Magallana > Magallana nippona. Next base: position 51,937,269 of record CM065919.1, read on the forward strand.
ATGAGAACTTGCATAGAAGTCCTACAGAAAAATGATTCAATGAAATATGGTATTTGGCACTTTTCTATTGCATCTTGAACAGCAATATCTCCTGAAAATCATTGGACATAGTAACATGATGTATAGAATGGAAGACCCACCAAGAGATCTTAAACTAGTAATTCACGTACTAGTATGGTTTAAAGATTTCCCTCCCTTTGAATTATCTCCCCTTTCTCTTATTTACATTTATATTGATACATCAAGCACCACACAGTTAAACTGACCAGAAATCTCAATTGAACACGTTTTTAGATTTAAACTGAGTCAATCAGAATTAAAAAAAAAAATATGGAGCTAAAGAATCTATAATGTAAGAAAGCATTTTTCTAGAAACAATATCCAGTTGAATTTAAAGTGATACACAAAAAATGGAGTCACTTTTAAAATATCCTCTGACAACTTCTATAACATGAAATTTAAAAACAAATTTCCTATGTCGTATAAAGATTCCTTCTATTTTATGGTAACTAAAATGATAAAAATAAAAATTTTTATAGACATGCTTTTGATTATCAATGATACTAAAGTGTTTCAAGTATCAGTCTTATTTCAAATTTGTGTCAAAATTATTCATGCAATTTTTTTTTTAACAATAAAGCAAAATATTCTTTTTAAACCTGAGTGATGTTAATTTAATTCTAGTACATATATTTTGAACTTTTACATTATACACTGACTATTTTATGTAAATCGGCTGCATCAACAGCTGAAGACAGAATTGGAAAGTTATTGATGCCTATTATGCCACAAACCTTGAACAACTGATATCAAATATGTTTTTTAGCTACAGCTTGTTCAAAATTTAGAAAAACATAAATGTTATGTGTTTTAAACATCAGTCTACATTTAGGGAATAAACAAACAAAAAAAACCATTTTGATTTCTGAACAATGATTTGGTGTGCATGATCAAGCTGCCATTATTGTCGAAGACTAGCTCTGGCTCGAGGTGTGAGCTTTCGTATTCGACCCCTACTACTTCTCATGACCTCCGAGTTTCCATCAGATTCTGAGTCACTGTTCTCGGGGGATACATAGCGAGCCTTTTTCCGAGTCCTGTACGATGATGATGCACCACCATCCCCACACTCATAATCACTGTCTTCTTCGTAACGTACAGTTCGTTTTCCCTGATTTCTAGTGCGTCGTGTCCCTGAGCTATTAGTCTTTTCTTGTCCCTTCTGTTTCTGAGAATTCTTTGCTCGGCCCTTGCTCGAGTCTACCTCTGTCCTTAAGCGTGGAGCTATTCGCTTTGAGCGAGTTTTGGGGCTGTTTTCTGTGTCACTTGATTTAGGGTCGGACTCTGTTTCAGAGCCCGACGATGATGATGACGCTGATGAGGATGAAGATGATGAGGATGATTCATGAGATGCTGCTGCTGCTGCTGCTACTGCTACCACTTCATCATTGTCACTGGACTGAGACTCTGTGTCAGATTCCGAGTATGACCCACTTTTTTTGAAATGTTTGACCTTGATAGATCCCGTGGCAGCACGTGTTGTGTAGTGATTACCTGCATTGCCATTTGTCAGAGGCTTTTTTCCTGCAAAAGACAAACAAATTAAAAAAAAATCATTTTTTCAAGGGCATTCTATCTAAAGTTGAATCTAAAAAATAATTATCAATTGTTTAATAAAAATGAAACACTATTTCATTTACATTTTAAATACATGTACCATAATTTATCTAATATAATACACAATTTTTTGCTAGAAAATTGCTATGCAAGAAAAGGGTGCATATTATACATCCCGATGGAATTTTGACACCTTTTTAAACATGTAAAGCATTGGCCATCGTGGTTCAGTAGATAGCCTTTTATATGGAAACGCTTCTTCTGTTTGTTTACTGCATTTTTTTTAAACCATTGAAATCTATTGTTTGGGTGTATTTAGCAGAAAATGTTTTGCTTTTAATCTGATGATAAATTGTAACAAAATGGCCATTTAAAATTAATATAAACTGTTTTAATTTCACCAATTTATATGTACATGTAAATTTTACACCTTGACCTAGAAACTATGTCTTTACCTCTGTGTCTACTTGACCTAGCGATGTTCCTCACTGCTGGCTCCTCCTCTTCCTCCTCCTCGCTCTCCGTCTTGTCCTCATCCACTTCCTCTATCTCATCCTCTAATTCTGTATCCGAGTCAAAATGGTTGCTTTCCTCCACTGGCTTAGGGACCCTCACTGGAAGGAAATGTAACCAGAGGTTCATGTATAATGTAGATAAACAACATAGCAGAATCATTCGCCATCAAAATGTCTCCACTACACAGAAACATGCATTTATATCATTTTTCATTGGTGCCTTGCATTAAGTTAATCTCGGTGTATACCATTCGTACAATTTTCACAAATGTATGCATTTCCATTCTAAATAATGATATGAATCAAGGTACAACAGATGGAATTTTCAGAATCCTTGGTGGCTCAATTTTAATGGATTTCATTGGTTATTACTACCCAAGAATTAACATATTCAAAAATATAAAATCCAGTCATTACTCTCCATTCTTACAGGTAAATCTATGAAGTTACAACCTAAGGAATAATTAAAAGATTGACATACAAGAAAATTGGCCCCAACAAAATTTAAATGTGCCTACATTTATTCATTCTCTGGTCTAAATTTTGAATTTGTTTTCCTTAAACTGCCACTACAAAGATGCCCTAACAAATAGAAAGCTGTTCCCCTGACCTGGCCTCTTCCTGGGTGAGGAGGTCTTCGGTTTGATTGGTTGGTAATCTTCGTCGTCGTCATCCTCCAGGTCCGCCTCATCCACCTCAATGGTGGTGGCTGACGTGTTGAGATCTGAGTGAGTCGCCGCGGCGGTTTCCACGGTTGATGGTCCAGCACCGTTGTGGCGTGAGCTGGCTCTGATGCTGGACGATGCTGCCGTGGCAGCCATGCGACGAGGCAGACTTCTGACACTCCTACTGCTGTAAAATGTACACAAGTAAACCATTGAGTGAAGAGAGCACTTTTATACTTGGTTACTTAGACCTGACAATTAAGAATCTGCTGTTCACAAGCTTTGACCTTGACTTTCACAATTCCATAATTATGGATATTATCCATATGGTGATGCTTGGCAGAGGAAATAAAGAAATGCGATGAATGTATCTGTAAGCTTACTGAATAAATGTTTTTATCTGCCCTGTTAAGTGATCAGATAAAGTTGAACATAAGAATTCTTAAAACTTCTAAAATTATTGTTCCAGATATGTCATATGATTAGAATTTAGTGTACTTATATATCAACTTTTCTTTAAAACCCAATATACTATGTATGTTAAACGCAAAATGTCTGCTCAAAAATATATAAATTTAACTACTCTATCAACAGAGCCATTCAGTTTACATTGGTCGCTGAAAGAGAAAGACTCCATGTACATGTACCTGTGGGCATTGGAGGTAAACTTGTTTGTAGTCTGTCCAGGTGAGCTCTTCTTGTGCTTGACGGCGGTGTTCCAGCCATTTATAATCTCTTTCATTTTCTCCTCAACCATGGCTGACAACCTCAAGGTCATGGCATAAATCTGAAAAATTCAAGGTCATTGAATAAATCTGAAAAAGTCAAGATCATTGCATGAAATCTGAAAAATTCAATATCATATTAAATATTTACAAAATATTCCAAGACAGAAAAAAACATTTAAATTTGTATGGTATATTATATGTATGTTCCTTCCATAACTTAACCCTATTAAAACAACTAACTTTGGAAGATACTTTCTAGTATTCTCTTACTAACAACAAAGTTTCCAAATCCATATACTGCAACTTAAATATTTTTTCTACATACTTTTCTAAAAAGTATTTTTGTCCCATATCTATTTTTTGTTAAATCATGGTCGAAAAGGATTTTGCCCAATTTTAATTTCTTCCCATCACGCATGTGCTTGTATTTATACCTAACTTGCTTTTTTCATCCTGCTTAAAATTCATTAACTGTCAATGATGGCAATGATGGCAAATGGGGCAAACATAAAACGGGGATGAAATTTCCCAATTTTTCTTGAACAGTACATCATAAGCATGTGTTGATTTCAAAATATATTCATGAATGGTATAACGCATCACAAAAGTCCTTGGAGCTTACTCTAGATCTCTTGTTGGTGTTGAAGGTTCTGGAGTTGGAGAAGATGAGTCGGAAGTCACGGAACAGACTGTTGGGGTTAGAGTACCTGTCACTGAGCAGGTTCTCCTTCACTGTGGACAGATCCATCGGGTTCTCAATGACGTCAAAGTACTCCTGTAATAATACACACACAGAAAAACCATAAGACATTGTTATATGATGTCAAAGTACTCCTGTAATAATACACACACAGAAATACCATAAGACATTGTCCTGTAATGTAAAAGTAGTCTGTAATAACATAGAAATGATCGACATTGCTCTATGACGTCTAAGTACTCCTGTAATAACACATACAGAAAATTAAGACCTACAATAAAGTAGATAAAAATTTGATCTTTAGTTTCTCAGGTTAAAAGTCTTAAAATAAATTTATAGGCAGGGATTTATTATTCATTGGTGAAAATTTTTAAAACGTTATACAAAATTAAGTTATTCCCCTTTTCAAAATAGCAAAAGTAAACAATTTCCTTAAATCGATAAGAGATGCATTTGACGAAAAGCAGTGGTGCAAATTAGACTTATTTATTATTTTTTTATGTCTATTCAGGGTTAGGGTTAGGGTTAGGATATAGACATCAAATTACATAATGATAATATAATTCTTTGAGGGGTGGGATATCTTACTGGAATTTCATCTGGATCAACGGGAAATCTGAAAGGACTAGAATCTTCACACTGGAATATCGTCTCAAGAAGAGTCAGACATTCGGACTTCCAAGAATCCGGGTTTTTGTTGCTCACTGGAGCGGCTGCAGGTTTTTTCTTGGAGCTGGTTCCTGGCTGATCCTCATCTGACTGCAGTGTGAATGAAATTTGATTAAATACATGTATACTCAAAACAGAGGAAGCCATATAAAGCAGGAAAAAAATATCTCCATTGAGGCAAGATCTTAAAATTCTGTATGTCACAGAGAATAGAACAGTTATCAAATTATGTGAACACTCAAATAACATGATGCCTAAGGAATCATGAAGAATTCTTCAGTGAGGTAAGATCATTCTGTATATCGCAGGGAATACAACAGTTAAAGCGACTCACATGCTTGTGTTTGCTGGAGTCAGCAGTGTCCTCTGTGTCACTTCCTGAGGACACACCCCCAACTTTCTCCTGGTGACACAGCTGATTGAGGATGGGCATGGGATCAGTGCAGTCTGTATCACTGTAAACAGATGTTCATTTATATATATACATATACAAATTGGTCAATACAGTCTGTTTCACTGTATACAGATTGTTCACTATATGTTCATTTACCTAATTATGTATTTGAACTATGCTTGGGTCAATACAGTCTGTATTATGGTAAACCTTACATATAAACGTATCAAATATGCAATTGTTATGGTGTGGCTTTGATAGGATAAATGTTTTACATTTGGCTGTGTATTCTTTTTTATATTTTTGGTAAAAAGCTACTTCCGCTAAATTAATTACATTGTTAAATACCAAGCATATGTGTACATGTATAAAATTAAGTGCATTTAGAAATAAGCAAATTCAAAGCCATGCTTACTTTTTGAAAAAATCAATTTCTGCAAAATATCGTACATTCCAAATATGATACATTTGTAGGGCTTTAGGAGAGTCTTACCTGGTGAACCTGAGTAATGCCTCAGTCAGAATTCTAGCACTCTTCACTATAGGAGTACCTGGCTCATTGAATGCTTTAGCATTGTGTTCAATGTATCTTATGTCGAACTGCAGCGCACTCACTCTCCTTGGTGAAACAGAGAAGAATTATGTCAATCTTTGTCAAAGTATGTGAGCAAATCTACATGTACATTTAAAACTTTTTTTTTTGCTGGAGTGGAAAAAAAATCATTTACAGCTTGGTCAAAAGATGTGAACAGATCTTGAATTTTATCGACTGTGTTTTAACTCATTTTTTGAGTTACACAAGATTTTCTAGACAATTACTAGTTTACCTGTAAAATCGATTTTCAAGTCTGGATTTGATGGTGGTGAGATCTATGAGGTACTCGATGATAATGCCATAGATTGGGAACACATTGAGGTCTACCGGAGTCAGGAACTGTTCGGCTATGGAGTGCTGCATGATACTCTCAAATCCGTGGGCAATACGGTCACACTCGGCATCGCGCCCACACGGAGGCCACTCCCCCTCCACCGGGGTGTACATCAGGGACCGCAACTCCTCCGGCTGGACAGGAATCCAAGTCTCGTTACGATCGGGGCGATCTAAAGGAAAAGATATGCAAAATTTAATTCTGCATTTAATTTTTATCCAACAGAAGAACAAAAAGAATTGGAACGTGTACAGATTGATACTAAATTTTATCTGGTTATCAAACAAGAAAACCAGTAATTGGTACAATTATAGATGGATTCTAAATTTGAGCATGATATCAAACAAGAACTGTTGCTTACGATCTTCATTCACTGGCTCCATGTCCCAGGGACTCAGTCGCTCAGTCTCCCCATTATCCCAGCTACAAAATACAGAAACAGTCAGAACGATCTACACACTCATCAAATGTACTTGTGTGTGAAAAATAAAAAATATCTGACATAAAGCATTATGTACAGAACTTTATTTAAATTCCTAATGTTAGAGTAAAACTTGTCTATCCAACCTAATATATGTAACTGTAATTTAAATGACAGAGCTGTATTTTTTAATGAACGTTTGAGAACCTAAATGGTTTTACAACTGATCTGTACTGTAGATTTGGATCGTATTCATTTATTTTCCAAAGCAATTTTAAAACTACTTTAATCAGAGGAAAAATAAACTTTGTTGATGCATGTGATACAACATTAAATCTATATTTACATGTATGTATTGTGAACTCTTACTTGACAATGAAGCATTGAAACATGCTGTCTGGATAAATGGCCTCATATGGACTCTGACTAGCAATCGTACCAAACCACCAGGCATCATCAATCATGGACCGAAATCTGTCACCTTTTGACATACACAAAAAAATCTGTTTATAAAATATTTAATCATATAGATATGTAAGAGTATGAAAATTGTTGATTTAAATAAATAAATAAAGTTATTGTACCGGTAATTAAAATACATCTAAACCAGTATACACATAGTAAATTTAGATCCACCCTTTTTTTAATTCATACACCTGTACATATATCCTGAGGGCAGTGCTTGATCATGAGTTGGTCAGTTGATATTTGTGATCTTGGTTTTTATTGGTTGTCTGTGTCAGGTTGAATTTGGTTGGTTTGTATATTTTGCTTTATGTGTTTTACCGCCAAGATTGACAACCTTTGTCTGGACATTGACCAGAGCAGACCTATATTTTACATATTGACTTACAATTGAAATCTCTGTACATTATATGTTAAATGTACTGTATGTTTGAAGCATTATTAACAATTTAAATGTGGATGAGTTACAGCAGAAGTAAATCTGCACCAGAAGAAAATTTACAAAGCATGGATTTCCGGAGAGAAACTGAATTTTCAAAATGTATGTCAAACTGCTCTGATATTAAAACAGTTTTGGGAATAGAGTGTGAGTAAATTACGCATTTGAACAAAAGACATCACACAGTTTAATATAACTTGAGAATTCTACACATCTGACTTGGCAAGTCTGATCTGCCTACCTGCTTTCCAGTTCCTCCTCATGGCAGTATCATAAGCCTGTTTTAGGACAATGAAGTCTATAACATCAGGCATGTCATGGTATCTAAACAAATCAAGAAGTTCATAAAAACAGATGTCTTATTTTTATCCTAAAACACACATAAATGTATAATTCAATGATGAAATAAATACAAATATGTTCATTTTAAATATATCATTTCTAATTTACCACTACAGTTTTTTTTAAAGAAGTGCTTAAGTGCAGGTTTTGGCAGTAAATATCAAATTGCCTAAATTGCAGTGACAAAACATTTACTAGTGTACTGTGGAAAATTTCCAAAAGGCTGAAATTACAGCAGCTAGGTCTCAATAAAATTGGTATAATCTCTAAATATTGCAAAAAAATTTCACCAGCCAAAATAGCCTTATACAGTACTATACAATTTAGATACCAACTTTTTCTAGACTTGATTTTAATATGGAAATAAGCCAACGTTAATTACTTTAGAGTTTTTGTAACAACGATATCTTACTTGAATGTGAAAGAGTTACGGGTTGGTTTGCCAGTTTCTGGGTCAACATACGCCATTTTCAGACAACAGAGGCGGGGTGGACGAACTTCATACTTAATCCCCACAATCTTCATGTGCTCTTGTTCCTACAGATCACCAAGAATGTCATGCCTTTCAATGAGCGTGTATAGTTGTTGATAATGGACAGAGATACTTTTTTGTATACATGTATCTGTACAATGCACCTGTGTTATGATTGTAACTGACATACTAATTTTCGGCGAATTTGTATTTTTTTGGAACTTGGAATTCTAAGATCAGGAATGATAAAAGTATATGTATATGTAAGACTATACACTTTTCATATACCCTGTAATGTAAACCTGCAATGTGCCTTGCCTTATCTTAATCCAAGTTAGAACTTTACTTACCCTGAGGTTTGGATTGACATGCCATGGTTGGTTCTTTCTGAGATCCACATGATAGACGTTACGCTTCTTCACAGCTAAGAGGTAGAGTTCATGCCCCTGTTTGAAGTACATGACATCATCGCCCATCTGAGGTACGTAGGGGGATTTCCTAGGAATTACATCGGTCAGCCATTCTGGAGGACGGAATTCTTCCGGAAGTTCCGTGATGTCCTCCATCTTTTTGACAATCTTCTCTTTTCTCTAAAAATTGAAACATGCATGTAAAGAAAAGAATGTTACAGAAATAAATGAGCAAGTTATTTATGTCTTGCTAACTTACATGTGAAGATTCTGAAATTTTTCAATAAACGTGGGCAAGAACTTACAACAACGGAAAATTTAAGGTTTTATTGTAAAAAAAAAAGTTTCAACAGTGCACAGATCTAGACATTGTGAATTTAGATTGAACAAGTTGAGGATGAGAGTGTTAATGGTTTACAAAGGAAGTGAGAGATGATGAGACAGAGGCCATAAATATTTACAGTACATCAAAAGTACAGTGAAAGCATAGATGATTTCATATCTAAAGCACAAGATACTTGATTAAATGTACATCGCTTTGTACATGTGCAAAAAGAAGTGTTTAATACTGACTTTAATAAAAAATTAAATTCACTGAATTTGCCCCAAAGTCTAATATTTTTTATTGGTGATAATTTAATTAAATTCATAAATGGGTTAAATTATCTTTCAGCATATTCATAACATGATAGCGATGGTTCTTAATTTCAATGTACACTTAATCTAACTTGGTCATTGTTCAAACCATACCAGTAAATATAACCATGGAAACAAAACATTTACATTTATAGTCTATACCAAATATTAAATACAAGTGTTTATTCATAGAAATTCAAGCACATTAACACTATCAAGAATAAAGAAAGCTGACACAAGACGTTTGTAAGTTCATGTATTAAAAACAGTAGTAAGTGATGATTAGTTCAATTAGGTCATCTAAAATGATTTCTCACTCGTTTGTTTTTAGATGGCTTTTTGCGGGTGGGTGGGGGCGGTTTTTTCCTCTTGGGTTGCTGTCTACGATTGCTAGAACTCCTGGCCGAGTCTAGCATGCTGTCTTCATCGTAATTATCATCATCATCATCATCCACAACTTCCACCTCCTCATCATCTTCAGATGAGGACAGTTTTCGCCGCTTGACCTGTCGTTTGGACTTGCGTTTGGGAGGCTGAAGACTGACCCCAGCATCTCCAACCCAATCTGAGTACTCACTGGACTCTCTGTGTAAAAATAGATATGATGCAATCACCTTTGCACAAACTTCAACATGTAATAACTTCAACTACAGAATTAATTCAATATCCAAACTTACTAAATATATATCTATTTCAATAAATATATCAAAAGTAGAATCAACAGCAAAAAAAAGTGTTACTGAATTCAAAATTTTACCCTTCATCATTTTCATTGTCACTGCTGAAGAAAGCATCAGACACATCACCATTTTCTTCCTCCTACAACATTATTCACATATCTATTACATGTATATTCCTTTTAAAGATACATGTGTATTTCATCCATTACTTATTGTCGAGGGCAATTCATTGAAAATATGCAATATTAAAGAAAGTATTTGCAGCTATATTTACCCTTGAAATGACAGAACCTAATCATACATTCTTAAACATACATGTATACATTTATATTCATACTCCCAAAATAATAACTTCAGTTATCGACAACTGAAAAACAACAGGAGAAATATTCATCTTTACAGCAATCATATACAGGATTTACAGCAGTTGAAACCACAATACATGTATATTGATGAACTTTTTTTCTTTGTAGAACTTAAAATGCAGTTCGTGTTGTGTCAAGTACCTCTTCTTCCTCCGTGTCGTACAGAGCCCGCGTCACCAGACGATTGGTTGCTACCTCCTCGTTCTCTCGTTGGCTGCTGACATTTTCCCGCCTGGTTTTGTTCTTCTGTCGAGCTTTGAATCGTGACCCACCATCTGCATCAGCCTATTCAATAAAACAGAGATGTAAGGTCACAGTCATGATAAAAATATGGATATGTAAGGTCACAGTCGCGATAAATAAAATGGAGATGTAAGGTCACAGTCACGATAAATAAAATGGAGAGGTATGGTCACAGTCACGATAAATAAAATGGAGATGTAAGGTCACAGTCACGATAAATAAAATGGAGAGGTATGGTCACAGTCACGATAAATAAAATGAAGATGCAAGGACACAGTCACGATAAATAAAATGGAGATGAAAGGTCACAGTCACGATAAATAAAATGGAGATGTAAGGTCACAGTCACGATAAATAAAATGAAGATGTAAGGACACAGTCACGATAAATAAAATGGAGATGTAAGGTCACAGTCACGATAAATAAAATGGAGATGTAAGGTCACAGTCACGATAAATAAAATGGAGAGGTATGGTCACAGTCACGATAAATAAAATGAAGATGCAAGGACACAGTCACGATAAATAAAATGGAGATGAAAGGTCACAGTCACGATAAATAAAATGGAGATGTAAGGTCACAGTCACGATAAATAAAATGGAGAGGTATGGTCACAGTCACGATAAATAAAAAGGAGATGTAAGGTCACAGTCACGATAGATAAAATGGAGATGTAAGGTCACAGTCACGATAAATAAAATGGAGAGGTATGGTCACAGTCACGATAAATAAAAAGGAGATGTAAGGTCACAGTCACGATAAATAAAATGGAGATGTATGGTCACAGTCACGATAAATAAAAAGGAAATGCAAGGTCACAGTCACGATAAATAAAATGTTAAAGGTGCCATTTTTTGTTGTACACTGTATATGTACATAAAATTACAAAATTCTATACTGGGAAAACTTTGGTCAATACAGTATGGGGGTAAAACAAATCTATTTAAGGAATAAGGAATCATTATTTGAGTATTATGAGTCGATAATTTTGGTCGGGGCATGATTAAATCCAATAAAGCCCAAAGGGCTCTATGATAGATTTGATAACGCTCGACCGAAATTATCACCTCATAAAATTCAAAGAATGATTCCTTATTACTTATATTTATAAAATTTTCAGCAGTTGTACGATTAAATATTATAATATTAATTATGCAAATCCGCTTGCGCCCCCAATAATACGTCATTTGAATTTATTGGGCTGTAGAGGTACAAAATCGATTCGTAATGTTATCACAAAGACACTGGAAATTGTAAATATTTTAAATTTATTACAAGGGGTGCTGTTAAACTGGGGTGTTTAAAGTTAGACAACTTTCTTACATCAAAGTTGTAAGGTTTCTTTTTCCTTTCTGCAAGAAAATATTTGGACTCTTCATTTGCATATGCCAATCTCATATCTTCTTCCCTCCTGTAAATTGGGAAAAAATTTGATGAGCGAATGTGCAATTTAAATTTCTTCATTATCTAAAATTAACAGTGAACTATCACCAAAATCCTTAAAACAGAGCAAGCAACTTTAATATGTGATGATTTTATTTTGCTATTTTATAAATTTTTAACTGCAATTTTTTTGGTTACCAAGTCTATTTCCAAATTCTCTTACACTCAAATAAAAATTTGTTTACAAAATCTACAATGATTTTCATAAAATTATAAGTATTGGTAAAAACATGTACAGAAAACTTCTTCATTCCAAACACAAAATAATATCCCGGAAAACAGACATGAACACGTACTTGCGCGACTTACAGCGGTACAACAAATTGACATAATGAACTTACAACAATGCAGCCGAGTCCAGCTCCCTGACAAACACCCTGCGACTTAGAGCAGCAATGTCTGACTGTGTGGCTCTCTGGGTAATATTTCCGAGGGACTGCCGCACCCCCTCTCTCTCACCGGTTCTCCTCAGCCCAACATTTATTACTGTAACACATAGCATAATACAAGTTAAATAAAACAATGCCTGTAGTTACATGTATGCTCAACTTCTAGACAAAACAGCTCAAATTATTGCCTCTAATACATAAAAGTACATGGCTATCTCTATATGAATATTCACAGATTCAAAAATGGAATTTTCCTTAAAGAGCATTATCTTCTTTGACCTTTGATTACCAGTACAACCAATCAAGGCATGGCTTACCTGAATTTGACCTATTGACCCTAGGGGAGCCTAGCTGGGGAGGGGGACTTCCTAGTGGGTCCCGCCCCTCTCTGGCTATCCTCTGATCCTGCTCTCTCTGTAACTGTTGGATCATGTTATCAATGTTTGGTCGGTTATCCTGGGCCACGCCATCAGGGAGAGGGAGATCAGCTGGCTGAGGTGGGTGGGATGGTTGAGGTGGGTGGGGCTCCTCTGGGTGGTCTTCTACTAAAGCTTCAAGGTCTCCCACAACCTCTTGTGAACCTATAAAACATGAGATTCATATAGACAAGGCACACTGCAAATGCAGTGGATGAACCACAACTACTCATTGTTTTCCAATCTTTTACATTGTTTTTATGAGTATTCGTAGGCATCAATTTCAATTATTGAATTAAAATTAGTTATAAGAATACATAAATTTGTGTACAATAATTCTATCAATACAATTTGCTATTAGAAAATGCACTTCAGCGAACATTTAATTCTGTTGATGAATTCAATTCCAAAATCCACAAAAAATTGTTGATGAAACCACAGTATGACAATATGTTTCCCGAATTAGTTCTCAAAATCCAACTATAGTGCTTTGTACAGTGTATACATATACTTTGACATTTTGCATACACATGTTTTCCAATCAAGAGTTATACGTACCTTCTTCGTTGACCTGCATCTGAGGTACCAGTTGATCGTTGTTGCATTGTTCCCTTCCTGGGACCAGTTTCTGGAACCTTGGGGGGTAAGGATTGCCATCAATGTCCACAAGAAATGGTGGTGGCATGAGGTGAGGGGGTTGTTGTGTCTGTTCATCCAGAACATAGTTGTTGGCGTCACGCATCAGTGGTCGGTAATCGGTGTGGAAAAACACCTCCTCTGGGATCTGTTCATTGAAAAGCAAATCTCTAATTTCAGCCAAAATAACAATATTTTGCAAAGTCTGCCATCATTTTAGACTAATGTATTAGCATTTTCATTGGGGATGAAATTTCATGAAATTTGATGGTAACATTTATCAAGGAAAGTATTTCCATAAGGTGATATGCTAAAAAATAAAATAAAATAAAATCCCCACAAAATCATGAACAAAATTTTATCCCCATGAAAATTTCTGCTTTTAAAGTAGATGTATTACCTCAATTTGACTATAAGATATAACAAAATAATATCCTTATTATTCAATATTGTTTTTATACAAAAATATGAAGTCCTGTACCTTTTTATGTTTTTCATTGGAACCAAAGCCAAACAGCAGCAGGTGCCCGTGAGAGTCCGTGGCAGCATAGCTCAGTCCATCCAAGGCAAACTTACAGTCAAACACCGCACCATGTCCCTGACCTTCAATCTAAACAGTGCATCAAATACAAGGGCATTGAATGAAGGTTGAGTGGGTTGCCTTTAGATTAATTATCATAAAGTTTTGAACATGTACATTACATTTCTTAACAATATTCACTTAGAATGAAAAGGAATAGCAAACAGCAGAGTGTGAATCTAAGTTTTCCATGCTGAAAATACTAGTACTTTCACAATACAAAATTCATGTATTCATATGATACAACTGCCAGGCTTGGCTTATTACCATATTAAAGAAAGACTTGATTTTCTTCCCCTTGTGTAGGTCCCAGATCACTATATTGCCGTCATGTCCAGCACTCAGCATGATCCGTGATTCCACAGGACTGTGCTCCAACACAAAGATCTCATCCTCGTGTGCCTGGAAATAAACCCAGTACTCTTGCATTACAAACAAGCAGCTTATACCAGTATACCATAGAGTATCATGAATGGACACCAGTTTTCTGGTCTTCATGAACCATGTGTTCTATAGTGATACTTACTTTGAGGATGTGAACCAGTTTATACTACCTCTCTATAAACCCTGTGTTCTACAGTTATACTAGTGAATCAGTTAATACTACTTCTCTATGAACCCTGTGTTCTAAAGCGATACTTACTTTGAGGATGTGAACGAGTTTCCCTGTGTGAGAGTTCCACACTTTGATGGAGAAGTCACTGACTGCTGTTATCACCAGAGAGTCATCCATGTTCCAAGAAACCATCGTCACTCGAAACCTCTTGACATCTTCCAAATCATTCTTGTTTGTGCTAAAATTTAAAATTTAAAATTAATATGCTACATGTAAACAAATGCCTCTCTAAAACTGATGTACTGTGCCAATATTTAGCTCACTATTTACTACATTTACTACAGGAAATTTTCTGCTTTAGTTTTAAGCTACATTACTGTTCTGATATTTTAATGTTCAGAATATTTGTAAATCCCCATCTACCTCTCCATTGTTGTGTTCATGTAAAGAACCACAGCCCGCCATTCCTGCCTTTCGTATCTCCATATCCTGGCTGTTCCATCCTTACTCCCACTGACAAACCTGTTACCATGGTTACAGTAACAAATACTGTCTACTCTGTCCTGAAACAACACCAATGTACCTTTTCACTTCTTTTTATTTTAATCTATGTAAACTTCAAAATTTCCAAAGAAAAATAAATGAAAAATGCGTTTTCAACTTTTGAATTCAATTGGTGAGAAATGTAGTTTTTTAAAATATGTCAGAAATATACACGCAAGATCATAAATTCTGCAAGAGGTTCTTCTTGCAATTTTACACTGATATTCCTATTGTTTGTTCAGAAATCAACAATAATAACATCTTTCAGTCATTAGACCAGCTTACTGTGTGTGATTCCAGTTCTGAGATTTTCTCTGGCTTTGTGTTGTGTATGAAGTAGACCCTGATTACATGGTCAGCACTGCCTGTGGCTAGGAACACACCCCCAGGGCTGAAGGAAGAACACAGCATCTGGGCCCCCGCCCTGGACCGCTCGATGAACTTATGGGGTTTAGGACTGCAAATAACACATAGTAAACTCTATAACAATTTTTTTTTTACTTTCTATAAACCATACAACAAAAATTTGCATAACAAATTGAACACATCAAGTATTCAACCAAGGCTATTCGTCCCATGTTTGTTTACTTAGTTCACTGTTGTTTCTAAATACTGGTAGAGGCATTACTGTATTTGATACATGTAAATACTTTAAAGCGTCAATCTTCTGAAAAAATTAAATTGATTTGAAATATTAAACGATTTACATGTACTTGATTGGGTTGTGATAGTACATTGTATGTTTTTTCTACACAAGTTTATTCTTAACAAGTTTTATAACTACATGTACTGCTCTCACTTTACTGTTTAACAAGAGAGATAACATCAGTTACTTGTACATTGAGTTGAGTAACAATAGACTCTTACTTGAATGTATTGGTGGTCACATCCCACACCCAGAAACAGACACAGCCATCTCCCCCCGTGGACATGAGGACTCGAGACTCACCCCGAGCCTGGGGACAGAACTGTCAACAAACAATCACCACATAATGTATGCACTGTTTCAGACAAAAAAATTATTTATATTCAATGTAACATAAAAAATTATCAATGTACCCATATATCACAGATAATGAAGAACTAGATTCTGTGATACTTGTAAACAGCATCTTAGTCTTCAAAATTCGTCTCAATATCATATTCAGTATTCTTGAATACAAGTAAAACTACCGGTACATTTTAATACAACTCTGATCCTTTCCTACAAGAAACTTGCCACCCCCCTTTCTCCTTGACTGACCTGTAGCGAGGTGATGGTCCCTGTGTGGCTCTGTAACACTGCTATGGGGGCCTTGGTCTTCAGACACCATACCCTGATGGTCTTGTCACAGCTCCCTGAGGCCAGCAGGGTGTTCTCATAGTTCACAGCAATGTCCGTTATCTCAGAATTATGTCCCCTGAGAGTAGCCAACAGTCTCCCGTTACTGGCCTTCCAGATTTTGATAAGGGCATCATCTGCTCCCTAGCATGAAATAAAATCATATGAAATCTGAATGCAGGAGATTCAAAACTTTTCTGCAGAATACTTGTTAAACTCTTTTTTATATATAGATATCCAATTACCTATATACATGTTGATTGCAAAATTAGGCTAATAAAAAAGCAAATTGACTCTGAGAAAGATGAAAGAGGAAACTCCATTTCTGAGTTCTATTATTTTAAATGTCTACCAGGTAACTTTTTTAAACAAGTCATGTAACAGGATTTACATTTGTAGTTGTGTGAAATAAGAATCATGATGAAATCATTGATTTTTCTCCCCATTAGTTCCTAATATCAGTATTGATTGTGCAGCTGAACTTATAAATAATAAAGATAATTTTTGAAACTTGACATCAAAATGCATTGAAGTTTTGATTAATTTAGAAATGAATTTAAAATTGATACTGTGCATATTCTCCTGGTTGATATAATGATCTAAATAGAAATAAAAACATCACAATCATCAACCTGCCACTTACATGATCAAATACTGATTTTTTTCATAATACAATGAACATTCAGAGGCTGTATAACTCCATACATACACGAAATATTGGCATACAAAAACCTTATACATGTACTTCCCCTACTTACAGTGAATATGTAGTTCCCCGTTCTGTCAAAAGACACACAATAGACGGCGGACAGGTGCCCCAGCTTGCGGGCGTGCATGTTGATTTTTGTGTAGAAGTGATTGGCATACAAAAACCTTATACATGTACTTCCCCTACTTACAGTGAATATATAGTTCCCCGTTCTGTCAAAAGACACACAATAGACAGCGGACAGGTGCCCCAGCTTGCGGGCGTGCATGTTGATTTTTGTGTAGAAGTGATTGGGACAGGCGTGGTCCGTCCGGGACTGTCCCGACATCTCCCGCCCACGAATCACATAAACTGTACAGATAGGAAAAAACACTAATCAATACTTCTATACATAGAATATCGAATCACTGATATTTTTTTGTCTTTCTCCTACTAAGTAGAATATTAAACATGTCTAATTAAGATATTCCATCATTTCATCCTTTTCATTATTTTTGCTAGATCAACTCAATAAATCAGTATTCATTTGCATCAATTATTTTCTTTCGATACATGCTTTCAAACTTCCAGTATGGAAGATTCCATTTACAGTTTCGCTCTGTATCTCTACATGGTTTATTCCTTTACTTACGAAATGATGGAGAGACCAGGTTTTTGGGAGGATACAAGGGACGATGATGATGAGTCACAACGTGGGTGGGAGGGGTCCATACTGGATTCTCTATAGCTGTAAAAAAAATACATGTTAATCAATATCTAATCTCAAATATCAAATCTAAGAATTATCAGTCACACAAACATTGAAAAATTATTATACATGTATGTGCTAAAAAACAACAACTGATTGCTCCAAACTTGGTTTTTTGTTTAAATCCAACCAATTGTTTAACAGTTCTAAGGTTTGGACCACCGGTATATACTTTTATGTATAAACACACTGGCTTGAATACTTTGAGTATAAGTACGCTAGCCTGATTGACTGTGCAGGCACCGTCCCTTGGTACTGTCTGTAGTCAGTCAGTAACAAACCTAATAAGTAATAGTATTGATGAATCATTTTGCATATGGTTGCTTGTAATGTGGCTCTGGATATTCTTTCCAATTATTTCATTCATTATTTGTTATAATCATTATCACATTATTGTTTTTAATGTATATGCTACCAAAGGCCCTTGATTGGTGAATATTTAAATTTGCAAATATGTTTCCTTATATGAACCAACGTTCAATTTTGTGTGAAATTTTTGATGACGTCACAATGATTACAGCACACGCTTATCCTTTGATGGTTGCATTATCTTAAGTATTTTAACCTCAATATCTCGAATACTTGGATATCTCAAAGTTTTTCAGTCCCATCTAGTTCGAGATAACGAAGTTTGACTGTATAAGTTTCGGGCTTCATAGGATTTGATCAGGTGACCAACCAAGTTTATTCCCCAATGAACTTTTCAACTTGCTGTTTATTTCTTAAATAACACAAAATTTTCTATAACAATTCTCTCATTTCAAAAGTTTCAGTATAGATGTGCAAATCTTGAAAAAATACCAACTTCAAGAACCTTAACATGATAAAAATTTATGTTTTGATAATTATTTTAAAGTTAAAATCTAAAATGCATGTGACATTTTTGAATGATCATTGCATAAAAATAATTGAATGTACAAAAAACACAATCTAATTAAAATTAGATCTTTGATCCGCTCCTAATAGATCGCTACACAAATTTGTGTAGCGATCTATTAGGAGCGGATCAAAGATCTAATTTTAATTAGATTGCAAAAAACAAAATTCTCCTTAAATCAATGTATGCATGGCATGTAAATATAATGCTCCCTTTTAAAATTTAGAAGTTAACGTCTTTTCTTAAAGGGACATGCGCAGAACTAGAGAGAGTCCTGACCCCCACCCCCCCCCCCCCCCCCCCCCCCCCGGAAAATGAAAATTTATTTAATTTAATTTACATAGTAAAATCATTGCAAATATGCCTCAGATCCCTCCTGGCAAACACAATTATCCTTCGGACCCCCCCCCCCTGGAAAATTTTTTTGGATTCGCTCATGAAACCCATGATATAGCCAATATCAAATTTTTACATGATTTCCACATCTTTTCTATATTTTATATGAACTTTTGAAAAATTATGGTGTTCAAAAGTAAATAAATCAAATTAAAAAGAGAAAAATAGAATTAAGCGTTGGGCCAACACAAAAATATTGAGTTTCCCTTCTGCTTCATAGCCACTGAAGCGCAGGGGAATGTAAATACATGTACTGCAGTGTGAATATATCTTGAGCCAGCAGCCTCTTATTCAAACCTGATGTCTTCAAGAACTATACATTTATTAAGATTCACTCTCTTTGAATGCATATTTCTTACCACAGACATCGAATAGCTTCAAATTCAAATTATTTTGTCAGTGTGTCAATCCCACTGTAACTATTTTTAGACAGCAACCATTATCACATGACACTTAAATCAATGTCCAAAGCAACTCGGTTTATTTACATGTGCAATTTCCGAATGAGTTTTAATAACTTGTAAATTGATCGGTAATTAATTATGAAGCGTGAAACCTTCTGTTCGATGAAATTCGTATATTTCTTCTTATTTCGGTTGTCATAATCAACAAGTAAAATTTATATTTTGAGTTCACCATGTCACTTTAATAACATTGGATTGCAGGGTTTTTATTTTCATTTACTGATTTGTCAAAATCGGAAAATTTACATATAATATATATTGTATCATAGATTCATATCATTTTTACTACAATAATACCACAAGATACACATTATAGGAAATTTCTTTTTTTGTATAAAGTAATTCCACTTCATTTAAGAATTCAATCAAATTTTAACAAATTGTTTCTAATCACAATTCCTCATTTTAAAAATTTTGGTGATGCCAATTTTTTTTAAAGGGTGAGAGCAGGGTGGGTAGTTACCTTCTTTGGTCCTGAGGAGAGACTGGCTCCCTGCCCCTAGCAGAGATTGTACCCCACACACACCTGGTTTGACCTCCTTGTCTAATAGGGGTCCCAAACGCTGACATATTTTTAAAAGGTGATCAGATTTAATATGACGATTCAAATCCAACTAAAAATAAAAAAAAATACGCAATTAAAAAGTAAATCAATATGTATGTTGTCTAAATACGTTTTATTGTACTGATAAACTTTCGATTAATAATTAATCTTATATATTCATCAAATAAGCAGTGTAAAAATAAAAACCATGCATACAGTCAAAAAGACAATACTTTTTTTGTATTGTCAGAAATATTTATGAATATCTATAAACTGCAGGATGTAAGAATATTTACTTTACAACCCACTCATTATTTAAAAGACTGTTATTCTCGTGCATTTTAAAAATGTATAGTCATGTCTATAGTATCCCTTCCTAGAGCCTCTGATTTACAAAGAAGTTAACCTTTCTGACACCTGCATTATGTCAGTTAGAGCCAATGAAAATCGAGAATATTTTTATACTCATCACCTTTGAACTTCACATCAACCAATGGGAGAACAGGAAAAAGAAAAGGCGTGTGACATCAGAGAGAAATGACCTTGCACTAAAGATATGATAATCTCCCCAGAAAATGTTTATTAGAATCCATGCTAAATTACTTCAAAGCGAGTAAAAATGGGGGAAAATAAAAAAATCATTAGTTTAAATGAATTTTTATCAACATATAAGTACAACAGACGAAATAAGACAGGGAGAGCTAAATTAACCTACTTCAAAGCATGTCAACGTGAAAAACATGGAAAATAAGCATTTTCAAAACATACCAAATTTTCATAACTTCTTTCGTGTTCTCTTCCCTCCCAGTCGATTCTTTTTGGTAAAAGCTTGAAAAAAATATTTTTTCAATATTTCTTTTGTTCCGTGAAAAAACTGTCACATCACAAAATACCTTCGTTTATGAACAATAAGCAATCAAATTCAGTTAAGTTTTCCCGTATTTTTATAGTAAAATAGCGTAAAGAGCGCGTAATTTGGATAGAAACTGACTGAAATCAGCTGAAACACCAACCTTGTTTTCCTTCAATTCTCTTTGTAATACCTGAAAACAACCGAATAAAAACTTAGAAATGGGAAAAGGGGTGATAAATTTCGTTAATTTAGACATCAAAATACCTCTGCAGCACCGCGACAAGGGCCTTGAGACAGAAACCGGCCGATCAGAAAATACAGCTCTGAAAGAGAAAATGGAAACCTGAGGTTGGTCCTCGCTTCAGTTTAGATGGCTTTTTCTTGGTCAAAACTAGTGAAAAATTCTTACCTTCAGTCACGGATGACGAGGTCGATGATCCAGGAACATGACCCGCCATCCTTAAATCCTGAGACAAAGGTTTAGAACACTTAAATTCCAAATTCAAAACTCATACGATTGAGCGATATTGAGACGCCATTTTCGTTTTGTTTTTCTTCCATAGGCAAACATCGCAAACGCGGTTGAACGACCGCGGATTAATATATTTTTAAAATCGCTGAAATCCTTTACAATTTTAACTCAATAAAACAATACAAAATTAGCATTTTGGAACATTTTTAACCTTAAAATTGCTTGTTCATATCTCATTGATCTTTGAGATAAGCAGGCAATGCACTATATTCTCTCGCGCATGCATTGACGTTTCTCGTTGTGCACACGTGTATTTGACCCAGATAACGTCAGGAGTTTGTTGGAAAGAATGGGCTTAAAAACCTTCAAAAGAATTGGAAAAATAATTCAACTTTAGCTAGGTAAGTTATTTTAATTACACATGATTGTTTTCTGTCATTTATTTAGTAAGTCTTTGTTTATATCACCACTTGACCCTGAATGTTTCCTGCTGTCATGTGTTCCAGTCATTGAGTCAAAGATGTAAATTACATCTGAGCAAACATGTACTTAAGACATTTGACAAGTGAACCATTGACTTACACTTGTATGTATATTGTTTTCAGTTTTAATTCATGATACTGTATATGCATTTTTTTAAGTCAAGAATTATTTATGCATGTACAGAGAATCAACAATTCTGGACTAAAAATAACATTTACAGAACTTTTGGTCGGTCTGGAAGAATGACGTTTGCTAGTTTCAAGATGACAGTGAAGATATGTTTTGTAATATTTTTAATTGATGATGGGTATCGGAATATTGAAATAGCTCATACCTAATAACTGATAACTTCAATGGATGGCAACTATCTTGACCCTTTAATCCCTTTTTGGATAAGCTAGGCTTGAGTATTGCCATCTACATCATGACTGACACATATCAAGATATTAATGCGATACATTATATATCACAATATAGTTGTCAACTATTAGCTAAACTGATATCTATGTTGCCTACCTCTATAAGTAATAAGATGGCATCATGCAGTATGTCAACTATTACAAAATTAATCAACAAAATAAAGAAAAATAAAATTCAGTTGATTAGAACAAAACTTGCAAATTATTACCAACTTTAATTGAAATTCTTAATGTCTTCGTATGAAGTATACCATGTAATTATTCTAGAAAGTCAAAAAAAATTAACTCATACAGTGTAACATGATACACTTGGGTCTTGAGAAATTCAATTTTATAAATTCACATAGTAAAGTTACCAAAAATTAATCTTGAACCTGTCACCAGTATTTTCCTAAAGTGACACGTGCAAATTGTTTTTTTAGCCAATTAGATCACTCATATAATATAAGCTGAAAGAAATGTTATAAAATAGAATGCTAATAAGCAATAAATATACACTCATTTACTATTTTCTAATGTACATGACTATGTGCCATCTTTAGGGAAGATGTTGAGTTATCTTTCTTGTACTTTGTGTACTCTGTTGCCATGTTATAAGTTTTCTAATCATCATCTGTTTTATTATAGGACAGGCTTGTGTAGCATAGCAATGTCTTGGTTTCCACAGAAGAAAACTGGTCAGAGTTGGGTACACAGGGTGTGTCAAAAAATCCTAAAAAGTGGACCCATACCCAAACATGTAGCATTCATCATGGATGGCAACAGGCGGTTTGCCGTAAAGAATCACATGGAAAGGGCAGAGGGGCACTTCAAGGGATTCGATAAACTTGCAGAGGTAAGAGCAATACTTTGGTACATGAAGTCATCATCTGATTCAGTTCTACATGTAACTTAATAGATGATGATCACTCAAGAATAAGCACGATAAGGCCAGACTTGAATGTTTTTTGGGGTTTTTTTTTTGCAATAACCCAATTTTTTTGCTTTTTACCCAAAAGAGAGAAAGAGAGAGAGAGGGGGAGGGGCCCTGAATACATGCACTATTAAGATGTCATTAATTAAGTCAAATATGAATGTTCTTTGTGTAGTTACACAGTAACATTGGTTGGATTGATATGTTTCTCTTGGCATAAGCATTATACATATGTTGATATTGCATGTTAGCAAGAGCAACACTGGAGATGGTCACTCCAAGAAAACCATTGTGGACCTATGCTGTGTTTTTTCTCAGGATGACAATTTCCAATGTTACACCTGCTAGCTTGAATATTTACATATACTGAATGTTAGAAACTGCAAACATAAATACAAGTATTTGACATTTGTTTGAAATGTGTTTTGATGACAAAAAGAAGTTCTCATTGTTGTATGAGTTATCTCCCAACCTTTTCAGACTTTGGAATGGTGCCTTGACATAGGAATCACTGAGGTCACAGTGTATGCCTTCAGTATAGAAAACTTCAAGAGGTCTAAGGATGAGGTGGACTGTCTAATGGAACTGGCCAAGCAGAAGTTTACACGTCTCATGCAGGAAAAGTAAGCTCTACCACTACTACAGTAAAACACGCTTATAACCAAGTGCCAGGGATGGGCGATTTTGCTGCGCTATAGATATAATTCGTTATATCCGTTACCTTCACAATATGTTTTAATTCCACTGGGAATAAAAATAACTTCACTATTAGCATCAAGTCATTATAAGCATGTTCACTATAAGTGTGCTTTACCATTCATGGTAACCTCCAGTGATGAAAAAGAGGTAGATTTTGAACCGAAAAGCGAAAGCATGCAGCCTTTTTCGCGTATATTTCAAAGCACAGATTTTTATGTACTACATATGTAGTAAGGGTTTCTGATTAGTAATTAACAATATCAAATAAAATATAAAAGACCTTTGAAATTTAGTAATATCACTTGCAATAAATATGTTTGCATGCATTTACCATCATATTGATTACTGGTAAGCTATTTTTTTTTGGAGGAAAAAATATTTGAGTGCAGAAACTATAACAATTGCCTTTAATTGTTCAGAAAAAATAGGTGAAGTTGCCAAAATTTAATATATAAGAGAAGTAAGAACTAGTAGGAAATCTTATAAATCTTTTTTCAATATCAAAACAATGTTTACATGCTTATCACAAATCATGCAACGTTGCAATAAACTGCAAGTCAAGATTACTGTTATGGCCAAGTTAAAAGATATATTCAGTCATCGTTAAAGCCACGTGTGGAACTGCAAAGCTTCTTTTTCCTTGGCGAGGATAATATCAACATGTCTTGTAACTAATGTAATCACGGGAAGTGGCGTCTTTCATCGTTCAATGTAAAACACGTGCTTGAAAACTTGTCATTCAACCGACTTAAAAAAATGTTTGTGTGCCTCTGATTCAAAGGCACGCGCTAATTTCAAACCGGACGAGATATTTTGACAACAATGGCTTCTTAAATGGCTATCTATCAAAACAAGGAACATATTTTGAAGAAAAGCGGTAGATTTTTTAATAAAAGCGGTAGGTGGAAGACAGAGCTAAAAAGCGTTAGACTTCCGTGTAAATCAGTAGAGTTAACATGTATGGTTTTACTGTATATACTGGCAAATCACACTCTCATTCAATACATGCTAATAATAAAATTCACATCAAGTGTACACAGCAAATTTTTGATTTGTTTTTTAATTTTTGATTTGAATGTTAGGTATAAAGTACCATACTTCAAATTTGTTATAGTTTCTCTTATAATTCAAAACAAATGACATTCTACATTTTGACATTCTTCTACAATTGTATATCTGCGTACTCTTTACCAGTACCTGTAATCCATCAATGGCTCTTAGATAGTCTTGATCAATTTTATTGGTTTTGAAATAACAAACTGGTATGTTCTATTTTTCTTCTGTGCTTTAATTGGCTTGTTGTTTTGTAGCAAGAAGCACTTAAAACTTTTTTCTTTTTAGATCCCTTTGTTGTTATTGGCTATAATATTTTTTCCCCTGTCTTGATTGGCTACAGTTCTTTTCTTCTGTGTTTTGATTGGCTACAGTTCTTTTCTTCTGTGTTTTGATAGGCCATAGGAAGTGTAAGTTTTAATTTTTAATTTGATTGGCTGCAGGGAGCTGATCCAGAAGCATGAGGTGTGTGTGAGAGTGCTGGGAAACCTTAGCCTGTTGCCGTTGGATATACAGGAAGTGATTGCAGAGTGTGTCCACTTCTCCAAGGACAACAAAAGGTAGCTATATAGCCAGCTTCATTGTCATAATACAGGGAGACAACTTTTCTCTACACCCATAATCAAAAACCAACAAACTTTTATCAATAAGAGAAAATGGAACCATCCTGCTCAAGTTCAAGTTCAGTTTATTCACTCAGACCATACTAAAGATGGTATATGAGGTTCAGAACATATTATACAATGTAAAAATAACGTCAGAGGAAAATGTGTTACAGTACAAAAAGGAAATACAAGTATAGTGACTTGTATACATTATAAGATAACTATATACAGATATGGCATGTTAAGATTTTAAGGAGGGCAGACAAAGTCAGATGGTTTGGTAATAAAAATACAAAGGTTTTAGTGTTTTCACATTACTAGAAGACATAATTTCTTGAAATTTTAAAACATTTGGTCTTTTACAGTATTTACTATGCAGATATTGTTTTGTAATATTTGATAGTGATGTACTTTTTAAGATGTAATGAAATTCATCTGCAATTCTATGTTTGTTACAAAGTTTACTTGCAAAATATTCCTCCAAGCAAGACCTATTATCCCGCTTGTTGGTGAAAGTTTTCAAGAACTCTGGTTTATTGATTAGACCACTCACATTAGTCTTTACCCTATTACATATACTGGAACAGATTGGGAAATTAAAGTTAACCTTCAAAGGAGTTGATATTTTAAGGGATATTTTCACTAATTAAAGTACATAAATTGATTGATACATAATTTTTTTCCAGGGCAGTGTTAAATGTATGTTTTGCCTATACTTCTCGAGATGAAATATGTGCAGCCATGAGAGAAGTTGCTGAAGGTGTTCAACTGGGTCTTATCAAGGACAGGTAACTCTTGGTCACAATGCACATAGTCCATTGAAAATAATCACAAAAGACAGCTGATTCTATACATGTGATAAACAATTGTATAAGGAAAAGTTTTTGTGGTTCAATTTCATTTCTCTGATTAAAAAATACATGAATTTTGCATTGATATATGTAAGAGTAAATAAAAACCAGGAATTAAAGAGTTTTAGTTGATATTGTAAGATGTCACTCACAGACCTATAGTTTTGTTGTACATACATATATATACATCTTGCTCTTAGACTGAGGCATGTTTTGTGTTGACAGTGATGTGTCTGAAGATTTGATGGAGAAATGTCTCTACACCTCCCAGTCCCCCCACCCCAACCTGTTGATCAGGACCTCGGGGGAGGTCAGGCTCAGTGACTTCCTCCTGTGGCAGGTACTTATTTTACCCAACCCTCCACTGAAATTAATGTTGTCCTGATAAACTTTCAGCTTTATGTTGAAATACACTGTTATTGTCAAATACAGATATTAGAGTTACCCAACCCTTAACCAAAATTATCATCATAGTACATGTTAACTTGTCAACACTATGTTGAAATATTGCTATCATTATAATTTCAACATAACTTTCTCTGTTATCAAAATAGCCAAATATAATTTAAACGTTAGCTATTTTTAATATCAAAATGCCAGGTAAAAGTATTTTCTTGATGATTTAATTTTCATTTTACTATCCCTGCAAATAGGCTGTTAGAAAAATACATTTTATGGTTTTAAATGGTAGGAAATGATAAATGATGTTTCTCTTTTGGATCAGTCTGACTCAGGTATATTTGAAATTTCATTGTGCAATGCAAAAATAAATTTCTTTTAAGTTACATTGAAAAATGAGACATATAAATCTTCCACTGTTATTTTGTATCAAATAGTGTGTGATATAACTCTGTCAGCATTCACTTTGGTCATTCCTATGTAATGTTTACCATTCTCCATTATTCAGACAAGCTACAGTTGTCTTTCCTTTGTGGATGTGTTATGGCCAGAATTCAGCATATGGCATTTATATGGTGCTATTCTTCATTACCAGAGGAATTTCCCATCAATAAAGGTAACAAAAATCTTCTTACTAGAGTCACCAGGTGTGGCGAGCTTTTCTTTGCTTTCTTAAATCCTTTCTTGAATGAAAACTCCTTGTTCTCTTTTCACATTTAATAAACATATAAAGATAAGTCAACAATACATCACAAGATTAGACTGAAAACAATAGTATGAATAACTTACCACATTGTTAAAAATAATTCACACACAATACATTCAAACGCATACTTCTACATACATACAAACATACATATGTTCACGCTGTACTCAATCTAACAAAAACACAGAAAAACAGATAACCTTAAATCAACCGCTCTTCTCTTGCACAAAATCCACCCACCTACCCCTATATCTACTTCCCAACTTAAGCCACACTCTTTATTTACTAAACTGTACTAATTTCTATCTCTACAACCCCTTCAAACCCTTGCTTCTTCTCTCCTGTCACACTTGTCTTCTGCTTAACTCACTTCCTCTAGTTATGTACTGACCAAAAGTAAACACTCGGACGAAAACGGAAAATGGATTAAACATGAACAAAATACCTTATTCTGACAAAAACGGATATACATTAACATTACTAGGAAATTAATCAAACTTATAAAAACATAAAGGTAATCATAAACATCTTTGTTCACATTAGAGTTAAAAATATAATTAAAATTGTGATATATTCACAACACTCCCACGACCAACGATGTCGTCACACATTCAACCAGTCTTTGATTTTGTCCTTTGCCTTTTGCGCGGCTTTTCGTTTGGGTCTTGTTTGTAGAGACTCGCTAACATCAGGTTCATTTTTGGATTCTGTCACTGATTGATCTTCATAGGTCATACTCTTGATACTTCCGGTACTTTGATTTTCCACTGGGTTCTCACTGTTTTTGGTCTCTGTTTCTTTGGAACACTCGATCGGATAAAGTAGGTTCAAGGGTCTATTGAGAGTCTTCTTGCTTGATAGCAGTACCTTTCCAGAACGAATCTCTCCATCTTGGCTTACTGTAAGTTCACAAAGGCGTCCTATTTTCCAACTTCCACGTGGAAGTTCATCTTTAACTAATACCACATCACCAATCCTTGGCTCCTCGCTGTGCTTGACTCTTCTTTCTTTCAGTCTGTATGCTGTTCTTTCTCGTAAACTCAGCAGATATTCATCGCGCCAAGCTTTCCAAAAGGCATCTAAATGTTTCTGTCCTTTCTTCCATGTCTGCAATAACTTCTCAGCACTGCTGATGTTGGGTAAATACTCGGGATCCTCTGTATCTTCTTCATTACTATCTGGAATACCAGTTTTAGGATTCAGTGTCAGGAAGTGAGCTGGGGTAAGAATTATGTTGGAGTTGATGTCATCTCCCACATAAACTAATGGCCTTGAATTCACCACTGCTTCTGTCTCTGCTAAAAGAGTTCTTAGTTGTTCATTGGTAAGACACAGCTTCCCAATTGTTTTCCGAAGGCATCTCTTTATTATTCCAATAAGACGCTCATAGAAACCTCCCATCCATGGGGCAAGCTCTACTATGAATTGCCACTTGATGGCTTCATTTGCGATATAGCTCTGAACATTTGAATCTCTGACTGTAGAAGTCCAGGTGTCTTCCAAGATATTACTCGCCAACTTAAATTGTGACGCATTATCTGAAATAAGTTGTTTCGGCTTTCCCCATCGAGCTATGAATCGTCTCAATCCATAAAGGAACTCTTCAGTGGACATATCTTGCATAAGCTCTAAATGGATGGCTCTGACTACTAGACAGGTAAACAAGCACACCCATACTTTCTTGGTGACACCGTCTGTTTTTACATATATTGGACCGAAATAGTCTACTCCAGTGTAGGTAAATGGAGAGGACTCATTCACTCTCTTTCTAGGTAAGGGTGGCATAAAAGGCATTCTGTATGGTCCTCCTTCATGTCTCTTGCAGATTGTACATTTCCGCAGAACCCTTTTCACTTCAGAACGTCCTTGTGGAATCCAGTATGTCTGACGAACCATAGACAGGGTCTGAGATACTCCAAGATGCAGTGATTTTCTGTGGTGACTGTCTATCAGTAAATCTGTTACATGACTTTTCTTAGGAAGTAAAATTGGTGTCCTAGCTCCCTCAGTCAGGTGTGCAGCTCCTAATCTGCCAACACATCTAATGATACCATCTTGGTCTAACGTTACTCCTAACTGGTTAACTAAATTATGTCTCTTCTTCTCTGTTAACGCAAGTTTTACATCACTGTATCTCTGAGTTTGGATACTCTTTATCCAAAGTGTCTTTGCCACACTCAACTCTGTCTCAGTCAAAGGACCAGAGGATGACTTCACTCTCTTTAGTCTTTTGATGAATCTCAGAATCCATGCTGATACTCTTATTAGCTTCATGAAGGATGAGAATCGCTTGTCGTCCATGCCAAATGGATTCTTATATTCTGCACAGGCAGTCTCTGTGAATCCGTGAGGACCCTCCCCAGCTAATAGTTTTGTTTCATACAACACTCGAGGTTTCTTGAACTCGGACCCAATTATACTGTCAATATCACTTTCATTGGTAGGGGGCGTCCATGAAGGCCACCCATCTTTGTTCTTTTTCAACCATGCTGGGCCATTCCACCAACTGGTATTTTCCCTTAAAGTGTCTACTGTAGTACCTCTGCTAGCAACATCTGCTGGATTATCATTTGAAGTAACATACTGAAATTCAATGTCACTGCAACTCTGAATTTCTTTAACTCTGTTTTCTACGAATGTTGTCAAGGGCTTTTTAGTCTTAATCCAGTGTAAAACACATTGTGAGTCTGTCCATAGTATTTTCTCAGATATTGTCAGTTTCAGTTGATTCTCTACAAAGTTTATGCTTCGCACACCAATGAGCGCAGCCAGAAGTTCAAGACGAGGCATGGAAATTTTCTTTGTAGGTGCTAAACGAGTCTTGGAAAATGCTAGGTTAAAGATGCTTGAAGTCTCAGTGATCATCTGTAGGTAAACAGCAGTGGCAAATGCTTTCGCTGACGCATCACAAAAGCACAAAAGTCTGTAAGAAACTTCTCCTGGGAGCCCAAAGTATCTTGGAATCTGGCATTGTGGAATTTCTCTTAAATCTGCTGCTATCTCTTTCCACTGCTGGATATCTTTTTCTTCAATTTGTTCATCCCACTCAATATTTTTCTCCCACAGTGTTTGAAGAAATAGCTTTGCCTGTAAAGTAGCTGGAGTGAAAAATCCAAGAGGGTCAAATATTGATGCCACTCTTTGTAGTACTTCTCGTTTGGTCACTGGTACTGGCATGCTTTCATTATTTCCAACTGGGACTGAGAGTACATCTTCTGTAAGACTCCAGGTCAATCCAAGTATTTTCATCTTCTCTCTTGTTGATTGATCTTCAGGAGGTATAAGTCTGTAGAACTCCTCAACATTTGATGCCCAGTCTCTCAAGTTCATAGACATACTATTGAAAATTTCCTTGGCCTCCTTGTACAGGGTTTCTCCTTCCTCAATTGTATCAACTCCTGTAATAACATTGTCAACATAAATATTACTCCTGATGTTTTCTGCTGTCTTGCTTTCATAAGTACTGAGGTGATGATCTACAGTTGCTGCTAGTAGGAATGGGCTGGAGATCACACCAAAGGGCACTCGGCAAAATCTATACACTTGTACATTGTTGTCTACCGTGGGATTATTAAACTCCTTTAACCAGAAAAATCTTGTGGCATCACGATCTTTTTCCTGTAGTCCAACTTGCAAAAATGCCTTCTCAATATCAGCTACTATTGCTATCTTCTTTAGTCTAAAGCGCAGTAAAAGTCCACACAAGTCATGCAGCATCACTGGTCCTCTGTGTAAGCATTCATTCAAACTGGAGTTTTTAGGCTGCGACTTCGCTGATGCATCATACACAATTCTTATTTTCGTAGTGGGTTTCGTTAAGTCTATTACTGCATGATGAGGAATGTAATGCTTAATTCCCGTCTCTCCGTGGCTGCGCTGAACTTCACTTTTTACACTGGTCCTGAATTATCTCATCATACTTGTGTAGTAATTCAGAGTTACTCTGCAGCTTGTGAACAAGTGACTTCAATCTTCCATACGCCAGTTCTCGATTTTCGGGGAGTTCTGGAAATTCTCTCTTCCAAGGCCATGTGACCTGGTATCTGTTGTTTTCTATCTTCAATGTGCTGTTGAAATTTCTCAGGGCTTTTCCGTCATCTGAGGTGTAAGGAGAATCTAGAATTCCAATTGTCTCCAGATTCCAAAAATCATCAATGGAAGGTTTCACCAAAAGGCACTCATCCACTCTGGAATGGAGGCAATATTCTGTGAGAGATAAAGTCCCATTGGTTATCATCATAACTTGCTCCTCATCCTCATAATAAGTTCTTTGGGTCCTTCCAGTGACGATCCATCCGAGTCTAGAAGCAAGTAGGTAAAATCCCTTTTGGATTTCTATTCTTTCTGGCAGTATCAAATCCAGGTAATAGTCATTACCTATCAGGATGTCAATTGTCGAGTTTTCAAATTTCACAGGTAGAGTATCTGCTAACTGTAGACTTTTCCACAGGTTTTGACATCTGTCTTGAATGTCTTTGGGAACTGGTTTCCTCTGGACTGTTCCTGTAATTGTGGGTACAACATTTGCATCAATACTTAAATAATGTCCATCTTTGAGTTTCAGTTTCAAGGAAACTTTAGGTGTTTTCACTATTTTGGGCCTTTCCGCACCAAAGGTTATTAGGGATATCTTCTCTGTTGTATGGCTTTTCAAGTGTAATCTGTCAGCTAAGTCCTCTGTTATGTATGTTCTCTGAGATCCTGAGTCCATGAGAAGTCTAGCTGGTTCTGAATTTTCTCTATATTGGTTTGAAACCTCTGTTTTTGCTGTCTGCATCAAAACAATATCACCTGATGATAATAAACTGTTCTCCGAATCCCTTTGAAACTTCAATGTTTCTTGTATTTTGCTTACTTCTTCAGACAGGTGTGAACTTTCTCTTTGTCGGAGAGGTATTTTCTTGGGACATAAGCTTCTATGGTGGCTATGCTGCTTACAATGATAACATGGCTTCTGAACTCTGCATTCCTTACTTCTGTGGCCAGGCTTCAAGCAGACAAAGCACTTCCCCCTGAGTCTCTGTTTTCTATCTTCTATAGTTCTGTATTTTCTACATTCATCAGTCCAATGACTACCCTCACAAAAGGTACACACTGTCCGTCTCCCTGGAACTCCTGTTGGTCTGTTTCGACTCACTGCCGACTCCTTATTAGTTGATATAACTAAGGCTTCCGCTGTGGTGTGTCTATCCTCATGTCTTACAACACTCGAAGCTTGAAGTTCTGATGATTCTTTAACTGTGATGTAACTTTTCATTAAATCTCAGTTTCTGCACCGTCCACCTTTCCTGTGAGCCTTTCTGTATTTCAAGCTGCAGTAGGGTTTCTTTTGGTAATTTAGAGGTAATCATGGAGATGAACACATCCTGATTGACATCTTGATGTAAAGCTTTCAAGCTGCGCATGTGTCTCTCAATGTCATCATATAACTTCCGCAAACTTGGTGTGTCATTGGTAGCTGACTGTGTATTGATAAGTTCAACATAATGTTTATTGATAACCAATTGGATATCTCCAAATCGGTCCTTAAGAATAGAAACAGCTACATCATAGTTTTCATTTGAAAGTGAAAGTCCAGATATGGCTAGTTGAGCTGCTCCTGTCAGTTTACTTCTGAGATAGTTGAATTTCTCAATTTTGGAGAGCTTTTGGTTCCTGTGAACAGTAGCTTCAAAGGCATCCCAGAATTCCTTGAACTTAATTTTATCTCCATTGTAGGCAGGTAGTTCTAACTTAGGAAGTTTTACAGCCACCGAGTCTGGCACTAGGTTGTGTTGTTGGAGTGACAGTTCTTGAAAGTGAATAATCTGTTCCTGCATTTTTGCTTGTAAATGAATTAGGTGTTCTAGTCTTGGGTCTGTCATTTCAGCAGGTTTTTTCAGAGTTGCAAGTTTTTCTTGTAGTGTTTTCTCAAGAATGATAAGCTGCTCAGAGCATTCATTTGCCTCATTTAATGAAAGGAACACTTTTCCACTGGTATCACTGAATTTCTCTTGTTCACCTTGTTTAGTGTCTTGGCCCTCTATCACCATTGACCACTTCTCCACTGTTTCTTCAAGTTTGGTGCTGAAGTCCTTTATCCGTCTCACTGATGTCTCAACGTTTCTAAGTAGAGCTGTTGGATCCTCCTCAGATACATCTATTGATACAAGTTTATCAGCCTTTCCAATCTCTGTCTCTATAAGATTTCTGTACCTGGTACAAAGTCCTTTCAAGTAGGTTGCTGACATTTTTCTTCGGTACACTTGAACACTTAGAATCGTCCCGGGTTCCGGCACCAATCAATGTGGCGAGCTTTTCTTTGCTTTCTTAAATCCTTTCTTGAATGAAAACTCCTTGTTCTCTTTTCACATTTAATAAACATATAAAGATAAGTCAACAATACATCACAAGATTAGACTGAAAACAATAGTATGAATAACTTACCACATTGTTAAAAATAATTCACACACAATACATTCAAACGCATACTTCTACATACATACAAACATACATATGTTCACGCTGTACTCAATCTAACAAAAACACAGAAAAACAGATAACCTTAAATCAACCGCTCTTCTCTTGCACAAAATCCACCCACCTACCCCTATATCTACTTCCCAACTTAAGCCACACTCTTTATTTACTAAACTGTACTAATTTCTATCTCTACAACCCCTTCAAACCCTTGCTTCTTCTCTCCTGTCACACTTGTCTTCTGCTTAACTCACTTCCTCTAGTTATGTACTGACCAAAAGTAAACACTCGGACGAAAACGGAAAATGGATTAAACATGAACAAAATACCTTAATCTGACAAAAACGGATATACATTAACATTACTAGGAAATTAATCAAACTTATAAAAACATAAAGGTAATCATAAACATCTTTGTTCACATTAGAGTTAAAAATATAATTAAAATTGTGATATATTCACAACACCAGGTACAATAATATGAAATATGTTTTTTAAAGAGACTGGGCATACAAGTTTTAGTTTATATACAACCTGATTTTACTGTCATGTGAATTTCTATGAAATGATCTTTTATTAGAATATTCTTGGAATAGTTTGTTTATGTAAATGTAACGGCATAAATAATGTGAATTATACTCTTGCAGTGTTTAATTGTAAGCATTCCATTATAGATTAATCATTGTGGATTCAATTCAGAATTCACAACTGGGTGAAAAGCACTGAAGTTTTACAATCTTACTTATTCTTAAAAAATGCTTTAACTTTATATCATTACCAAAAACAAAAAAATAATCTCCAAAGATAAGAAAAAATATCATGAGAGAAATTTGTTAATTGTCATATGTATATATTATTTTTAACTCCCTTTGCAATTCTGATATTTGTTTTTCCAGAGTGCAATAGATTCCGACATGGCAGACAGGATAAGGAGGCAGCGTGAGCAGGACTTCGAGTGTGTTATATCTGCGTGTGATTCTAGTGACCAGTCCACCAGTTCAATGTCAAGTCGGGTCCACCAGTATACCGTAGACAGGGAGACCAGGATAGAACAGTTTCTGCATCATGTGAATTCCAAAAGACTCCATTACTTTCAGGAACTAGTCAATAGGAAGAAAGTCGTAGTTTGATGAAAGTTGTATTAGATATCTTTAGTTGTTACCAGCTTGCACAAGTATGAAACTACAAGATAGCGGTATATGTACGTTTAGAATATCTTTGATTTGTAGAAATAAAAACCAGATCTAACTTCATTAACAATCAAATGATGAACATAGTTTTCTACAGTGCTTCATATGTATACTATATTCATCCATGACACAACTCTTTCCCCCTGTAAATCCCTTCCTTTCCCTTCAAACCTATGACCAGATAACCTGACCTGTATTAAAATGACCCCATTTTGAACATGGTATTTTTCTAGTTGTAAACTCTAAATATCTACAAGTTCGAGCTTTAAACTTTAATTTGACTTGTCAATGAATATTTTACTGTATTTATAGAGAGACTATTTAAATATGGCCTTGGCCTTCAAGCCCTATTAATCAGTGTTTCCTATTTTGTATCAAACTAGATATATGGTTGTATTAATGATTACCGTACATATTATGCCTGGAGATAGTTTTTCATCATTGAGTATACAGAACACAAGAAGTTTGTATGTTTAATGATTTGATAGGAAATAATTCAAATGAAATGAAATAAAATATATATACTATCGATAGTTTTAGCAAACTCCACATATTTTTTCCTAAGTGCATTTTCTTAAGTACATTGGGAAGTAAATATTATAAGTAAGTTTGGTAAGCACATGGTAAGAGCAAGTCAAAGAGCAGGAAAAATACATACCTTTTTCATATATAAATCACATGTCTTGCAGGTATATTTTGTAAATTATGAATATGATAATCGTTGCAGTTAAATTACTCTGGAAGTTGTGTTTTCTAAAATGAAAGTTTTTATTGGTATTTTTATGATTAAATAAAAAAAATTGGAATATGAATGAATTTTATTGTCATGTTGATTTTCATTATCAGTTTTATGATAAAAGTCTTAGTCAAGTGGTTTGTAATTATGTTTTGTATTGATATATATAATTACCGGTATGTATATATATTTATACATGTGACTGAACTTATGATTTTCCTATCATTTGAACTTCTCAAATTATAAAGTATTATAAAATTAATAACTGTCTAGCCCAATGTTATTACTTTGATTTTACTGAAAGGTTGATATATAACCATGCACTAGTAGTTTATTTATCTGTGTAACAGTATGATCTTCCTCCACTGTGTGTTGGGATAGGGACGATGTAAATTGATCAAGCAGGGAACATACATGTGCATTCTTTAAAAGCCTTCCTCGTTTATCAAACAAAACGAATGTACAAGGAAAATGAACATTTACCTCTATTTTAAAAAATATGGTATTTTAACTATGGTAAAGATTGGAACTTCCAGATATGTCTTTAGTAAAAATATTTTAAATTCCTGTTCAAAATAGAGATATATACATTTAAAATAGAGATTTATTAAGAATAGATACAAGTACACGATTATTATAGCACATGCCGTTTAATTGATATTCTTTATAATGAATTATAAAATTATATCTTGTAATTCAGGTGGCTCTATACACCACTTTTTGATGACGTAGTATGCAAAAAAGTACTGGATGAATCGCTCTTTCGAAAAGGGAGGACAGAAAAGGTATTATTTGATCTGAATCATAAAAACGTTTTTTAAAGGCGCGATTTAAAAAAAAAAATACATGAACGAATTAACATTGAACAAAAAACCCAGAAGCGTGATGGATGCGGTGACCCCGCCCCTTTCAATATTCTACATGGATTAATTGAATGACTAAAGGAATAAGGAATCATTCTTTGAGTATTATGAGGTGATAATTTCGGTCGGGGGTGGGGGGATCAAATCCAAATAAAGCCAGAAGGGCTTTATGATAGATTTGATCATGCCCCGACCGAAATTATCACCTCGTAATATTCCAAGTATGATTCCTTATTACTTATATTTATGTAATATTCAGCGATTGTACGATTAAATATTAGAATACTAATTATGCAAACCCCGCTTGATTTTATTGGACTATATAGTACAAAATCGATTCGTAGCGTTATCACAGACACAGACACAGAAAAATGTAAATATTTGGCGGAAGATGCAGATGGACACTGACTTTGATTAAAATGTCGATAATGAGCACTGTTATAGTAAAGGTATGACAAGCATATAATAAATATTGGTGTTAATGTGTTTAAAACAAATTATTTGTATTTTTAAAAGTCATTCTATACATACCATAACGGTGCATTAACACACCACATAAAGCAATATATTTACTTATATAGGCCTTTATTGAAATATGTATGTATTTATCATTCCAAAACAGTATTTAGGAAATTTTCTTCAACTTCGAAATTGATAAGTCCCCAAGGTGTTTGGGCCATGGGACTTGGGAAAGATAACTCTTACCTCAGGAAGTTTCATACCAAATAAAACTTTTTTTTTTTTAAATTCTGTTTATTTGTAATGATTTTCATTCAATTTTTTAATGTCACATTTATTGAAATACATTTTCTTATAACATCAAGCCGCTTTTTCAGATGATTTGTCAACACATCTAGACTAAGAAGATATGAAAGTTTTATGTTTTAGGGAAACAAATGAACCGACATTATACAGCCATTTATGATTTTTGTGGGTTGTGGGGGCTGAACGTGTAATTTTTATGCATTTTCATTAAACCCACCAAACAAAACAGCCGACAAATAAAGAACCCCCCCCCCCCCAAAAAAAAAAAAAAAAAAAAAAAAAAAATATTTTCTAATGACATCTTAGATTAATAAAAAAAAAGATTCAGAAAAAAAGAAATAAAAAACACACACCTTAAAAAGTAAAATAAACTGAACTGAACAAAACAAAACGAGCCGTATACAAGGGTTGGTCCAAAAGTAATGTCACACAATGCACCGCGCGTCTCATTGGCGCTGTATTGTATAAAATGATAATTTGATTAAATTTCGTTGAATAATTAAAAAGATATGAATGTTTATATAACGTGACATCGCCGCATCATAAGATTAAGCCCTTTTTAAGGTTTTTATATCAGAATAACTAACATGGTTTAAAATTTGAAAAAGCTCCAAAAAACACAAAATTTTAAAAAAGATATGGCATAGACTTTTTTAAAACTGTTTTAATAAGATTAGGTAACGATACCGTCCATTTCGGTTAACTACGCAGTATCTTTTGTCTCTTGATCAAGGAATAAAAAGGCCAGATACGTGAATAGTGATACGATGTATTTTTAGCTTCGATAGATAGAAATTACTAGAAAATGTACTGGAATTGATATATCACCATGAAAGTGAGAGCGAGTGAACATGGTGCCCTTAACGTGGTTCTAATGTTTCATAAAAGCATATGTCGATCATGTTGATAGTAATCATCTTAGATAGTAAGAAGACATACGCTCTGAAGGAAAATTGAAGCTAGGTTCTTATGTCATCAGCTATATTATATAAAGGTTACGTCCATGATTTTTTTAAAAAGCCATCGATAAAACTGGTCACGCATTAAATAATCAAATATAATACTCCATTATGTTATCACAAATAATAAAATATGTGACTAGAGCATCGTGGCCAATATTGAAGTTCTACCAGAACGCCATGGATCCAGAAATGACATCGCAATGTGCGGCGACAATCCTAACCTCACGCTCTATAAAATATATATTATCTTCAGAAATAATAATCATAATGCATTGAAATGTTCAGATCTGAATTGAAATAGGTGGAATCTCAAAGCACAAATTTTTGTCACTTTAGGTGGATTTTTCACGATTTTATCGCATCTGTGACATTACTTTTGGATCAACCCTCGTATAACTTTCTGTTTATTAAACCTTTTAAAAAAATCTATAAATAGGGTCTTGGCGTATTTAACCTGAAACTGAATCAAGATAAAGGTGCGTAATTCAATTTTCGGTTTGGTGTTTTTTAACGTAAGAAAATAAATAACAAAGAAATTTAATCAATGATAATTCTATGACCGGTAAAGATGTACAACATTATACAACAAGAAAGCGTACTACATCTTAAATTTTAATTATATGTCATCAAAAATATTTATTGCAAACAATAGACATCTTTGATTATGATATTGTATGTAAATATTATAAATTTCAAATATAAGAATCAAATACATTAAAAACCGTTGAGGTATATAACAAGATTGGTTTTTTTTAAATTGTGGGTGACAGGGTGGGATCCCGGCCGGACTACCCTGTCACACACGCAAACAAGATTTCACAGTTCCCGGGAATGGACTTAGGGCCTAAGTCCACTCCTTGGGAAACTGTGATCATATGTTTTGAGATCTCTCTTAACATTGGAGTGTTTTCTTGTTTAATTGTTAAAAGAAAGGTTGTTGGGAATTTTTTTATTGAATAAAAAGAAATTCATCATACCGGTATATGTATATAGGCGTTTCTTATTTTGTGCACATTGCTGGGATTCAAATATTTGTTTCGCTTTGTTATCTTTGCATCTTTATCTTTTAAGGACAACCTGGTTCTTTAATCAATAAAGTTTTATATATTATTGAATTAAATTTTGATTATATGATATGATATTTATGTGATTTGAAAAGAAATATTCCAATGTATCATATTTTATAACAATAACATCACTTAACATTTTTCTTGCATCGTATCATGATGTAGATCATAAACTATGATTTTGATATGATATGATATGATATGATATGATACCGGTATGATATGATAATGGTGGTTTCATAAAGGTGATGCGTCATAAAGGCTATACCTCGTCTCGGTGAGCTCTGTAATTTTTGATTACCTATGTTTTTTTATGTACAGGGAATATATTTACATTCCACATATTTTTGCTTGTAAAGTGTGTTGAAAGCTACGGCAGTTATAACACTAATACACACAGGGTACTCATAGGTTAAAATGACGAGTTTTATTATGACGTCACAAACATTGAACGCTGTAAACTGCAACGTCACAAGCGAAAATCAAAGTTCACGCTTGTGGCTGTTACAGTGGCTCTTCCATTAATATGAACTTACCCTTAGGATAAGATAGGAATTTTAAGGTATAAATCACATTTGCAGACAAGGCAAGAAGATAAAAAAAAATGTAAATATAAGCATTAAATCATGATTTTTTGAAAGATACAGTCTCATAACTGCAGCGATGTGTGCATACAAATTTTCATAACTCGCTAACGCGCGTTACTCAATTTGTATGCACACATCGCTGCAGTTATGAGACTGTATCTTTCAAAAAATCATGATTCAATGCTATTATAAGCATTCAATGGAAATGATTTCTTGTAGAAGAAGCGTCAATATTTTGTTGATAAGCTTGCTTGAAGAAGTTGTTTCCCTTACCCCATGCTCTCAATTAGGATGATTCGCATATAGTACATTTCTAGGTGGAAAATATTGTAACAATAATTGTCTATATTGTAAAAATTAGTAGCCAAATTTGCAAGTGTTTTTTGTATTGAATCTTTCAATGCCCTTTGCCAACACATTGAATCTATCATCTTATTATCTTTCAGGAGGTAAAAACATGTTTCGTTCCTTTCTAATACTCGTAATGTGGTTGCAATTTTTATTTGTGAGCATCAATTGTTGTGGATTTCGTAATAAAAATTATTAACATTTGCCCGAATAATTTTTTTTTCTTATTTCCAGAATAAATTATATCGTTGATCAAATACAACGAAATCCAAAACAACTGTTGCAAAACGACAATGATGATACTACATGCGCAGATCCAGATTTTTTTCCCAGGGGGGTCTGAAGGATAATTGTGTTTGCCGTGGGGGGGGGGGGGGGGGGGGGGGTCCAAGGCATAATTGCAATAATTTTACTACGTAAATTTGATAAATTTTCATACTCCGGGGGGCGGGGCGGGGGCGGGCCCCCCGACCCCCCTCTAGATCCGCGCAGTTTTTTAGCTCACCTGAGCTGAAAGCTCAAGTGAGCTTTTCTGATCACTTTCTGTCCGGCGTCCGTCCGTCCGTCCGTCCGTCCGTCTGTCTGTCCGTAAACTTTTTACATTTTCGACTTCTTCTCCAGAACCTATGGGCTGATTTCAACCAAAGTCGGCACAAAGCATCATTAGGTGAAGGGGATTCAAGTTTGTTAAAATGAAGGGCCACGCCCCCTCTTCCAAGGGGAGATAATTAAAAAATCATTGAAGATTTGTTGATATATTCAAAAATCTTCTTCTCAAAAACCATTTGGCCAGAAAAGCTGAAACTTGTGTGGAAGCATCCTCAGGTAGTGTAGATTCAAGTTTGTTCAAATCATGATCCCCGGGGGTAGGGTGGGACCACAATGGTGGATCAAATTTTTACATAGGAATATATAGAGTAAATCTTTAAAAATCTTCTTCTCTAAAACTGATTAGTCAGAAAAGCTGTAACTTGTGTGGAAGCATCCTCAGGTAGTGTACAATCAAGTTTGTTAAAATCATGATCCCCAGGGGTAGGGTGGGGGCACAATGGGGGTTGAATTTTTACAGAGAAATATATAGAGTAAATCTTTAAAAATCTTCTTCTCTGAAACTGATCAGCCAGAAAAGCTGTAACTTATGTGGAAGCATCCTCAGGTAGTATAGATTTAAGTTTGTTCAAATCATGATCCCCAGTGGTAGGATGGGGCCAAAATGGGGGTAGAATTTTTACAGAGGAATATATAGAATTAATCTTTAAAAATCTTCTCTGAAACTGATCAGCCAAAAAAGCTGTAACTTATGTGGAAGCATCCTCAGATAGTGTAGATTCAAATTTGTTCAAATCATGATCCCGGGGGGTAGGATGGGGCCACAATGGGGGGTCATATTTTTACATAGGAATATAAAGAGTAAATCTTTAAAAATATTCTTCTCTGAAACTGATCAGCCAGAAAAGCTGTAACTTGTGTGGAAGCATCCTCAGGTAGTATAGATTCAAGTTTGTTCAAATCATGATCCCCAGTGGTAGGATGGGGCCACAATGGGGGTAGAATTTTTACAGAGGAATATATAGAATTAATCTTTAAAAATCTTCTTCTCTGAAACTGATCAGCCAGGAAAATTGTACTTTATGTGGAAGCATCCTCAGGTAGTATAGATTCAAGTTTGTTCAAATCATGATCCCGGGGGGGGGGGGGGGGGGGGTAGGGGGGCCACAATTGGGGGTTTGAATTTTTACATAGGAATATATAGAGTAAATCTTTAAAAATCTTCTTCTCTGAAACTGATCAGCCAGAAAAGCTGTAACTTATATGGAAGCATCCTCAGATAGTGTAGATTCAAATTTGTTCAAATCATGATCCCGGGGGGTAGGATGGGGCCACAATGGGGGGTCATATTTTTACATAGGAATATAAAGAGTAAATCTTTAAAAATATTCTTCTCTGAAACTGATCAGCCAGAAAAGCTGTAACTTGTGTGGAAGCATCCTCAGGTAGTGTAGATGTACGTTTGTTCAAATCATGCTCCCCAGGGGTAGGGTGGGACCACAATGGGGGGTCATATTTTTACATAGCGATATAAAGAGTAAATCTTCAAAAATATTCTTCTCTGAAACTGATCAACCAGAAAAACTGTTACTTATGTGGAAGCATCCTCAGGTAGTGTAGATTCAAGTTTATTCAAATCATGATCCCGGGGGGTATGGTGGGGCCACAATGGGGGGGGGGGGGGGGTTGAATTTTAACATAGGAATATATAGAGTAAATCTTTAAAAATCTTCTTCTCTGAAACTGATCAGCCAGAAAAGCTGTAACTTGTGTGGAAGCATCCTCAGGTAGTGTAGATTTAAGTTTGTTCAAATCATGCTCCCCAGGGGTAGGATGGGGCCACAATGGGGGTAGAATTTTTACAGAGGAATATATAGAATTAATCTTTAAAAATCTTCTTCTCTGAAACTGATCAGCCAGAAAAGCTGTAACTTATGTGGAAGCATCCTCAGGTAGTATAGATTCAAGTTTGTTCAAATCATGATCCCCAGTGGTAGGATGGGGCTACAATGGGGGTTCCAATTTTACAAATGAAAACATTTAAATTATCCACAAAAACTGAAATGTTATTAAATATTGTTTTACTAATATGCAAGCTTTCTGAATTATTGTTGATTCTTAAAAATTGTTTAGACTCTGGCCCCTGGACAATTCTTTGGTCTCACAAGGGGTTCAAAGTTTGATGTAGGTTTATAATCCATATATATATAAACAGTTGTTTAAGTCTGCAATGCTCAATATGTAATATGACTGTAAAATCATCCTTTTACAAAAGGGGTCAATGATAAACATAAGAATATGCAGGGGAATTTTTTATATACAGGATCTATTATACGACATTGTTCAGATATTTCGTATATGACTCCATAAAGCTGATTTTATTATGTCTATCATTGCTCAGGTGAGCGATGTGGCCCTTGGGTCTCTTGTTTTTTTTTTTTTTTGCACTATACCTAACCAAACGCTTGTAAGTTTCAACAACTACTACTAATATT
Source organism: Magallana nippona (assembly GCA_033439105.1). Classification (NCBI taxonomy): domain Eukaryota; kingdom Metazoa; phylum Mollusca; class Bivalvia; order Ostreida; family Ostreidae; genus Magallana; species Magallana nippona. The sequence goes on from CM065919.1 coordinate 51,981,055, forward strand.
TGTCGTATGTTAATTCATTAAAACTATGATTGAAAGAACTCGCTCTCTATAATATTTATCTTTTCCACTTTTTCAACCTTCCATGCATGCATTATTGTTTATTGTATTATATTTGTGAATATTTTCTGAACACTGTAAATTCAATTAAGAAAATTTTAAAAACAAGTGTCAATTGACAATCCTTCCTCAGAATTTCCAAAGCCCCTTGTCATTTCTTCTATTCACAAAGTCTTAATATTATCAATTATATGGCTCACATTGATCAACCTGCACTCTTTGTTTTGAAAAAAGATTCGTAAGCAAAATTAGCTCCATCTAGATAGTACATAACATCTATAGCTAAAACATACAACCTGTATCTATCATGTAAATACATCATATCCTGTAGGTGTCGGATAAAGTTTGCTTTTCTTCCTGCATAGATAATTTTTTTTTCGTAACATGTGTTAAGATGGCGTTATATAGTTAAATTTTTAGCTCACCGAGACGAAGTCAGGGGAAGCTTATGCCCTCGATGTCGGCGTTGGCGTCCGGATCTGGTGAACGTTTTTGGAGCAGGTCTTGTGTCTAAGTTATTACTTGTCCTATCTTCACCAAATCTGGCCCTGGGGCCATAAAAGTTAGACGAGCGCACTTTTGATCTCAGTCCCACTTTTCCGCTATATATATTCCGTGTGTAAAAGCGAGACTGAGATCAAAAGTGAGCTCGTCTAACTTTTATGGCCCCGGGGCCAGGATCTATTACATGAACTTGAAAGACTGAGCCATGAATTTCAGGTGCTGGAGGGGGCAAAGGTTTTTGGAGCAAGTTAAAGTTTTTGGAGCAATTGTCCTTTGATTACCATATCTAAGATAATACTGGTCCTAACCTCACCAAAACTTTTTTGATGCACCTTACATATTGTTACATATACATCTGACAGACGTAAATGCTGAACCTGAGCCATAGGTTTTGGATGCTGTAGGAGGTTAATGATTTTTGATTACCTATGATTTTTTTAAGAAAAAAAATGTTTCAAGACATCAAATATCTGAGACAATATCTGAGACACGTGCTAAAATTTGTATATCTTTATAATTTTTGTAGACCGTTGTGTTTTACTTTTTTGTGTGAACTTCAATAAATTTTACAATATTCATCACCACACCTAAAAGATTTTGCACACTACTTTCTTAAGGTTCATAGATACTCTGAGAGATAACGTCCTAAAAATGCTTCCCATGGGCCACATAGCTCATCCATCTGAGCAACAATATTTGATTTTGATATAAATTGCCAACTTGCTATCACGGTCGAGGTAATCAAATCCAATAAAGCCCGAAGGGCTTTGTAATAGATTTCATCACACTCGACTGTATTTGATCACGTCACAATATTCACAGAATTTATGATTCCTTATTACTTATATTTATATGATATTCAGCAACTGCACGATTAAATAATGAAATAGGCATTGATGAAATGTATTGGAATATACATTTCAAAATCGATTCGTAGTGTTATCACAAAGACACAGAAAAATGTAAATATATGGTAATAAATACCAAACATATGTTTATTCTTTCTTATATGTCTTCTTGAGCACGTTTGAAAAAAAATTCGTACATTAAATCTTGCTTAAAAGGATTCCAAGTTCGTAAGATATGAAAAACTGATGTTCTTTATATCCATGGCCATATAAGATACTATAAGTATATTAGGTATAGGGAAGTGATATAACTTCCTTAAAACAGATTTTTCATGTCCACGTTTCATATAAGCTTATATATTTATATATATTTATATATTCCTATGTACAACATGTAGATCTCCCATTGTGTAATGTATAAATATGTATTGTAAGATAAATACAGTGACACATTCGGGAATGTAAAACATAAGGTTAAATAAGGGTTTAGGGTGAATTTTAATAAAAAAAAAAAAAAAAAAAAAAAAAGAATTGACAAGCCTTGAAACGAGGAATTTTCAAATGAGAATTTTTTTTCTAAATTGTGCTTTAATATTTAAAATTACGTATATGAACATACTCTCATATACGTAAAATATTGTCTTTTTTCAAACCTTGCTGACTTTGTGCCAAATTAATTTAACGCACTTAAAGAAATTCCAAAGTGAATATTTTTTCAGAGCGCGTTGTAATAAATTTCCTTCAGCATACGAAATCTATGGCTCATACTAAGCTAACAGGCCTGCCATCTTAGTCAAGTGAAGATGGGACCAGTTATTATAATAACTTAATAAAAGCCATCAAAGGGCACCTGCTTCAAAAAACTTAACCTCCTCCAGCATCCAAAACCTATAGTTCATATTTGGCATCCATGTCTGTAAAGTTCTAACTTCTGCATCCCTGTATGCACCATCGAAGCAATAATGGTGAAGTTGGGACCAGAAATGTTTAGATATGGAACATTTACCTCACGCCTATGCCAAGAGTATGGCATTACCCCCCCCCCCCCCCCCCCCCCCCCCCCCCGACTCGTCTCGGTGAGCTAGTCAGTACGATAATCGTAACAAATTATCACTCAAGAAATTCAAGACCTTCCTCTCTTTGATACGTTCTGACAAGGTCGTCAATGGTATTCTTTGCTAAACGTCCAATCGGGTGATTGAGAGATGGCCCGAATTTTCCTGTACCGTTCTCCTTTGTCTGGGATAAATGACAAAGATAAAGCGTGCCGGTCTGTATAGAAATGGACTTAGCTGCTTCCCGCTCCCGCTGGGAGGAAACCTTCACGACATCACCGCCAGACGCCATTAATCATGCCTGTCGGAATCGTTCATAGCCTCAACATTATATAAGTAGACGATTGGTCTGTCCAGAATCCAACCAAATCTATATATTGCAGTGAACCATTTTAACATTGCTTTTCATTACCTATATTTACGCTTGAGAAAGTCAAATTTTTTAGAATTATGAACATAACCGTGTTTTTATGTCTGTAATAATGCAATCATTGTGACGTCAAAAATATTACTTTTTGACTCATTAAAAAGTTAACACAGAAATAAACGTTTTTTCTCTTCTATATTATAATGTTAATATTAAATTATGTATTTGAATTTTTCTCATGTACGTCCATACCAACTGCTCTGTTAAACTTATTACGATGTTCCGGAAAAACCAATATAGAATTAATAATTCTTCCCTAATTTTTGAAGTCATTCGGCCAAAACTTAATGGTCCTGAGTTATAGAATTGTATTCAGTATCAATTCCAATTTGTATTTTTGTCCCATAGAAGTAAACTAGATCTATTAGTTGGCAACCCCTTGGTATTCGTAAAGAAAACCCCTTAATTCAATGAGTGCAAACAATTTCGGTAGTCATTTCGAATTCTCTCGGCGTCGTTAACACAAGAATCCAATTTTAGACCGGTGGCCTATGGTCATTGACACAAGTGTATAGAATCCAGGCGCCTCTGCAATGGACCACATATTCTATTATCTTGGTTTCTTTAATTCCGCAGACCTTTTGATGACGTCATAAATATAGCTTTCATCTATTATGACATTATGATAGAAAATTGATTCGTTTCTCAGCCAGTTCTTTCGAAGCGTATCGCCTTTTATGTGAATATATATTGATTTACAGTGATATATCATACCATATTCGTATGTTCATTGTTTCCAAATGTATGACCAAAACTGTCGCATCTTTGCCTTTTGTCCATCAATATACCCAAATAACCTAACAGTTAGTATAGCTTCCATAATTGCAACTTATTATAAACAAAACAAAGAAATTCGCGAGAACAAATCTTGGCATTGCCTGTGAATACAGATCAGCCTATTACAAACCGTTACCGTATAATCCGATATTGGAAAACCATAAACCCCTGGGTCTTCCCAAGTAATATAGCCGGGCGCTGGAGGCGAGATTGGGAGTCTACATTGACTTGTTATAACCCCGTACAGCGGGGTCTTCTTCGTGTGGATATGGGGAATAACGTATAACACCCGTCTCTGTAAACCTTTGGCGTTAACCCCTTTGGTGGCCATAGAGTATATTAATTATGATGTAAAACAGTTACGTGTAGATTTCTTTAAAATACTACAGGATCATTTTGTTTGATTGTTATAATGGCCAGATTGGCCGGCCAATCAAGTACAAAGAATTGTGCCCAAATTATACACATGTACATCCAAGTGTTGTTGTTGTTGTTGTTGTTGAGTTTGTCATACATCCAAAAATAACCACTGTCTCCGTCATCATTGTTCCCTTGCAACATCAGCCAGCAACATAGCGCTTCAGCAACGAAAGTGTTGAAGGGCTGTGGAACGCAAAGCAGTACTTTAGGAGATTTGGAAGTTTCCTGGCAACATTTTACTTACACCAATCACGGCCAATGACATGTCGACGAATTCCTCTCCTATGCGATCAATAATAGCGGTAATCAAGAGAATTATAGGCTGCCTTTTTTTACCCTAAAGATTAATCTCAGTTGGCTTGCCTGAGCTGACCTATTACATTTTTAACGGGGGAAAATGACACAATGTGGTTTAATTTATGTCTCTGCAGCTGTTTGTCGACCATGAGCCACTGACTAATGTAGGAATAAAAGATTCAATATTGAATGGAAATTCAAAAAATATCATTGCGTGCTATACATTGTGACTTTCTTTGCACGTTTTGGTGTTGTTTTTTTTTGATAGATGACTTCTTTGAATGCTGAGAACATGGAAGATGTAAAAGTAAGCACACGCATTCGCTGGGACGCGCGCCAACTGGGGAACACGTGGCCTCAATGGGTTATACCAGATCTTAAAATCGTTAAAAAAAATTGCTGAGGTTGTTGTGAATTTCAGCAGTTGTAAATTGGATAAATGGATTAACAGGAGCTGTTTTGCTAAACTGATTTGTGAAGGTATGTTGGATGAATTTCTGTAAAACATATTTACAAAGTAAACAAGGCTTGTTTGCTGTAGATTAAGTGGGTTCTTGGTTTCAGTGTAAACGGCTCTAGTTTTGATAGCTCGCCCAGTGTGAGTAGAGTCTTAAGACACCTGATCAGAAGTTAGTGCTAGATTGGAACTCTCGAGGTGAAAGTACTCAACGGCGCTGGCGTTGGAATCAGGCGTTTTTCATTTACATTGAGTATTTTGCAATGTAAATGGTTTTTAACTGGGTGTTAACCAAGCAAAATACTAGTATATCTTTGGATGAGTGTGTTCATGTGTGCATTTCGTAATAGCTGCACAGGTTACAGATTCAAAGGCATATGTGCACTTTTGATCAAGTTGTTTATTTATTCAATTCAGTCACTCTATCTATGATGGTTTAAAAATAAAGAATTTGTTTTACAGAAATCGTTTATCTTAAAGATTCATTCATAAGTTCTTACACATGCTTTAGATAGGGCTACATGAAGGTGATTGATTGAGGTCTGCGTGAAAATGACGTATCAGTTTTATTGTTTTAGGCTCACTAAACCAAGAGCTTTTGAAACTCAGATCGGTAGATTGACAGACTATTTCCGGCTCTTCTTCCTGTCGTAAAATGTTGGATTGAATTCTCTAGAGCCAACAGTCAAAGTGCGGAACAAATGATGTTTGGATCATAGGATTTCCTTTTCTGTGCCTGCTCTCATTATGACATCTTTAGTGGCAAGATGTCTTACTTTAATCCTGATTATAGATTTTCTTCCCGCACTAACAGTCTCTGATAAACCCGACGTCCTCTTACTTCAGACAAGGTTGCCTCTTAGGGAATTAGGATAAACAACAATCAAGTTTGGGTCTAAATGTCATAATGAAACAAGCTTTGCTTCCGATTTTATTTATTTGGTTAGGTCTGTCTTGGGCAGGATATTGCGAATTGTCTTCTTGGGGAGTTCTCTTTTATTTATGGTGGTCTATTGTGCTTGTTACGTGTGTTTGACAGAATAACGATCCCGAAATCATATCACGTCATTTCAATGCCTGTCTGTCTGTTAGTCCGTTTGACAGTGTAACTTTCTTTATACCCAAACTTAGCATTGTCTTTCAGTCTTTTCAGTCTAGGGTCTGGTATAATTATGTAAATGGTCCCTGTCGATGAGCAAGCTACATCCTGTGGAGTCGATACTTTATGTGATTGGTTAAACAAAGTAAATCATTCGAACGGGTTCAGGGGCTGGGGCTGGGGCTGGGGGTGGGGTTGGATATCAAGGAATAATTGTGTTTGCCCGGGGGATCAGATGCCTATTTTTTTGGTAATTTTACAAAATGAATTAAATAGATGTGAAATTTCCAAGGAGGAATCCCCCTCCTCCTCCCCCAACCCTCTCTAGATCCGCGCATTTATATCTTATAGAGGTTTCCACTGATTCCATGGAACTGGTGGTATATAAAATCTATAAAGAGGGTTGAAGAAAAGATGTTTTCTATTCCTTAGAAAATGTGTTGAAACCATTTACAATGTATATGTTCCGGAGATGCCAATCTTTCCTTACATAAAATGTTCACAACTTTATACAGTCACATCATTAGATATGCTTTCAGTTCTTATGCCATAAAGCTAATTATGATGTCCTTGGTAGCTTTAATACAAGTCTTATTTATATTTCTTTGTATAAAGCTTCTTTTTTTCTGTTTGTGCAATTAGTCAATCAGATTATGCGTATATACAGCAAACACTAATTGGTGAGGAATGTATTTAGAAATCATCAGCAATTTCTTTTGATATTCGATCACGTTCAATGTCTGAGGAAAACGAGAATCGCTTCCAATCTGTATTGCGTAATGGAATAAAGCCATTTTGAATTCATCGTAAACTGTCCTTATCCTTTACAGAATTTCGGATGCATTTTTTTCCACCATTTGAACAAGGTTTATAAATTACCAGATACGTGTCACTCGAGCTCTCTTTGGAGACACATCTATTTTCAATTAAGTCTGAAAATAAGAACAAAAAGGATAGGCAAGAGAGAAAAGACCTCGTGTAAATAGAAGTTCGATTGATTCATTAAAGATATCAATGCTGTAATAATTTCTATGTCTCGGCGTCTATTAAGTTGAAAAAAATTTGGAAGAAGAAATCCCGATCGGTAGGTAGACATTGCTTTAATTAGAAGTTGACATACTCACCCAAATAATTATAATCTTGATTGTTGAAATCTTTCTTCAATTTTCCCCCATTACTTTTCTTGGTGAAAAAAATCACACAAAATAGCTGCAGTCGTACCCAGCCCCAGCCCCCTAAAACTGGGAAGGCTACATTAATACAGGAACCTTAAAAATAAAAAATGATCCCAATCAAAATTATCACAAAATTAAAAGCTTAACAAATTACTGCATTTTCCACCGAAAAATCAATTATGAGAAAAATGAATTAACAAACCGTAATACGGCTATGAAACGTCATGGTTTATAAATTCTAGTCGGGATCGGTTTTACTAAGAAATGTCCCGTTTTCAGTTTCTATTTTTAAAAAATATGGCTAAAGAACTATGTGTAGTGACTAAGACTCATAGCTTGAGACGATGAATGAAGAAGAAATTTTATACCATACGTCTCCCCACAGCGCACGCAATAGCTTAAAAGTAAACTATACTCTCTCTCTCTCTCTCTCTCTCTCTCTCTCTCTCTCTCTCTCTCTCTCTCTCTCTCTCTCTCTCTCTCTCTCTCTCTCCCGAGGCCACAGCTTCTTTGGAATTTTCTCACTGGCTCATTCATATTGCAATGCAGAATCAATTTCACCTCTACGTCCAGCGATTATAACCCCGTGTCCATGCATAATTATAAATTGATAACGTGTTGCGGATGGATTGGTGTGCGTTTTACGATTAAGATTGAGGGGAAAAAATTGTGGGATAACATGATTAAAATTACCAACTTTCAGAACTTTATACTTGTACTAGGAAATCAAATGCATAAAAAAACTGTTGAGAATTACAAGTTACTCAGGTGAGCAATGTGGCCAATGTGCCTCCTGTTTGTTATTTTCCATTGTTTCCGACTTCGTATGCGTAAATCAGTTTTGCAATTTTGATAAACGGTAATTCAAAACAGTAATTTACTCACTTTAATTAATTTTACTTAATTTAAATCACCTAAAACTTTAGTCAATCTAACATTTGTAAAACAAGTCATGGGGGGAAAGATTCGCAACAGATATCAAAGAAATTATTTTCCCAGACGGGGAATCGAACCCCGGCCGCCGCGGTGAGAGCGCGGAATCCTAACCACTAGATTACCTGGGAAGATAATTACATAGTATCTATCCGGATATCGATAGATATCGTCGCTCAGTACAAGTTAATCTCAATTACATTCATATGTAACTTCATGATATCCCGCGCAAGCGCGGGAATTATTGCAACTTTATACATTAATATGATACAATGTCATGTAACCAGATAGCTATATATAAAATACAATTTTCATGATTGTATTCCGGTTTATGTTAATTAATCATTTGCTCGTTATGCACTCGATACTTTAAGACATTAGTGCAAGTGAGGATACGATACAATATAAGAGTGTTAAGAAAGATACTAGTTAACAGGGATAAGTGACATAGATTGGATTCATGGATGTCACCTAAATGACCAGGAATATTAAAACGCTCAAATGGTGATTGGTCTTTGGACGGCGATCAACGGATACAAGAAATTAAGACTCTTAATTGTAATTAACCTTTCGACAATGAACTTTTATTATAAGTCACGTATGGACTGTGGCCAGTAAAGATATATTGACAATTGCTCATTCTATTTATGAATATGTGATTATGATTTGATTGAGAAAGACTTACTGCTTACATACCACTATACGATAACTGTGTGCTGAATAAATATCATAAAACACGAACTGTCTTCTGATTCAAAACGTTAAAGAACAACAATAGGATTACACTTGTACATGGCCTTTCTTCCTTTTGTTTCAGCTGACTGGAAAAAAATTACAAACTTTTTTATTTCCTGTCAAATTAAGGAGTGGGTGTTTAGTCCGCCGTATCTCTTTTCTAAATTTTGTAGGTCAAATCTCAATATAACTTTAACACTGTCCCTAATAAGAATTTCAGAAAAAAGACTGTTATATATGATAAATTTAAAATAAAAAAAAACCCTCACAAAACAGCCTGAATTTTATAGAAAATAATGTGCAGTCACCACTTATTCACTATGTATCTCACTAGCCAGTTGGAGAAGGATAGGTAACGAAGAACAAGGGGGTGTAAAAAGTGTACATCCTGCGGTCACCAATTTTCATCAAGTCAAACCTGAACATGAAAGGATTTAAGTTGAGATTCGAGTTGAGGGATTTAAAACTTTTGTTAAGTGCAAGTCAGAAGGAAAAAAATAAAAATTTTTTTTTTCATAAAATGGCAAATTTATTATTTCCTGCAAAATTATTCCCAGACGGGGAATCGAACCCCGGCCGCCGCGGTGAGAGCGCGGAATCCTAACCACTAGACTACCTGGGAATGTATTTATCTACCTACCCACCGGGTGTTAGATAGTTTCTTGGGAGGGATTTAAATTTTGAATCGTTGATAACTCATTGAAAGCAGTATTGATTTTATAGTTATGAATGACAAGTTGTCAATCGAGTTTGAGAACATTTAAAAATTAACATGAATTTTAATGTATATTATTTGATTTAATTTCTAAATAATTAATTAATAAATTTATATTAAAATAAAATACAAAGTTAAAAAGAGATCTTTTTTTTAATTGGTTAGAGTTAGGGGCGGGGTGGGGTTGGGTTGTTGAGCCGTGTTGTAATCGCGTGACAAAAAATGATTTTATGTAATCTATTGAATACGATTAAAAAGATGTACCACGTGCCTATTCTACCAACGTTTCCTTATCTCCAATGAACAGAGTGTTTTCAGTGCGTCGACATTGCGCAATAATTAGTTAAACCCTCAAGAATTGCATTATCTTCGTTGTAACAAATATTCGAAAATGAAAATCTTATTATGTGTCAAAAATCACCTCAATATTCTTCTCGTAACTCAATTTTAACGAATTTGTGAGGAAACCAACGAGTGATTTAGAAACAGAATTTAATAATTTTACTTCAAAGTGTCGATTTTCTCTGAAGGCAATCTTCAAAATTAACAATAAAAGATTTTTTTCCATACCTCGATAATATATTATCGTCTTTAAAACATAAACTGGAAAAATTGGTCTCAAATGAGAAGTAGCTATTTAACTTTTTATATTAACGCTCTTTAAATTAATTATTGTTTGACTTTTGATGTCAAGCTTTTTCGCCCTCAAACTCCTTAAATTTTTATTATGGTGCCGTTTAGTATATCTGAATGAGGGGTTGGGTGGGTGGGGCGGGGTGGGGTGTATGTAAAACGATCTCTAACAGCTGTCTCTCTTATCCCTCTCGGTGTAACCCTATGACCTGTCAACCCCGCTGGGGTGTGATAATTGTGAACTCGCCGGGGCGTCTAAGCGCGCTGGGGGTTCCAATAAACAATTGCGCCAGACGCTGTGAATATGAAATATATTCCGGTATAAAAACGTTGACAATATACAAGCAAATTACATGTACACCATAAAAGAAGATGCGGGTCATTTACTTATTTGTAGGGGTTTATTTTTTATATGTCCACAATCTAAACTGATCATAAAATGAACCTCTGCGATTTTATTGTCCAGAGAACCGCCCATTAAACAGTGTTAAAGTTGGTACACATGTATTTAGAGAAATAAGCGGTGGAACTCGCCGATGATTTATCAATTCTCCCACTGAAGATTGCTAAATCGGAGTTGGGTATTATTTGATCAAAAAAACAAAAACAAAAACGATAAAGAGCGTCAACATGCGTACACAATAAAAAAAATAATTCTCGGCTTTTGAGGGGATATGTTACAACCACGATTATCCCAGACAATGGCGATCGTTTATATTGTCTGTTTATGACCTTTAATTTGTTCAATTAAACCACGACTAATGAACAGATTCTTGTTTCGGTTCTAAAAAAGGAAATAAAAACCACACCGGCATATTATCGAAGTCGTTAAAGCTTGTGCAAGCAATTCTTTGATAATTCTCAAAAATGGTAATGAGTTAGATATTATCAGTTGAAGTGAGATGGTTGGATGCGCCCCTATGAATGCGGTGCACAATACAGCGCGATGTAAGGGTGTCCATGATATTCACCCGGCTGTCAGAGAACACAATCTCACCCTCCGTTTCATATGACACTAGGTTTTTATGTATTGATCAGAATATAAATATTATTTTCCACATCGATACAGATCAGTCCCAACAATGATCAGATCCGCATGAAACCCGACGCCGCATGCTGTCTTTATACAGAGAGAACTTCGGAAGACCTTGCGATTTATTCTTGGTTTCGGGGGTTTCATAGCACACACCAGGCCGTTTTCACGTTGGTAGATTTTCAGTGGCGTTAACAAAATATTTGTGTAATTTTATTTGAATGTGCGTTTGATTTAGCTTGTCGAGGAGTTGAGCTGTTCATTCAGGGATTTCCCTGCTGTTTGTTAAGCCTTGTTTCTCGGTGTAAAGATCGTTCACTTTAAACGACGGACGAAAAATAACGGAATCAGTTTGTACAACGAAATTTAATAGTTATGATTTAAAACCAGTAAGTCTACCACCAACATTAATTAAATGTTTTGTTTTTTTATGTTGTCTATTTGACAAGGTGCTTTTAAAGATCCACATAAAACTGTCATGTGGATTTGTAAAGTTTTTTTTTTTCAACTTAATTCCTCTACCATGCTTATGATTTCAGATGCCGAGGGGGAATCTTCTCGTCAGTTGATGGGATTTCTTTGTGATGTTTATGACGCCACATCGGGGAATCTGCTAGTGCACGGTAACTTTTGAATGGCGGAGGGGTGCGTCTAGGAGCCGACCCTACTCAGCGTGTGCTCCCCAGAGTAACAGTCTCTCATTAAATTGTGAACATGTCGTACCTCAGGAGCCTAGTTTTGTGTGTGATCAGTTTCTTTGGTTTTTGCGGGACCCAACAGTATCCGAACACGATCCGAGTTGGTGAGTACTCGTTTGTGTTCTACTTTAACTCATTGTTTATAAATGAACCACCAATTTCCTCTCGCTATTATTCGTTAGATAGTTAACGTCAAAACGTTTCTATATTTTTGTTGTGATAAGACGAGCGCTCGCGTGTAGCTGATTAAAACGGAGACAGAGAATTCTTGTTTCGTTTTTGCTACAGGAATGCTATTACCACGCTTAGATATGAAATTGCTTGGGGAATTCATTAACTAACAATCTTACGTGTTCACCAATGTTCCATCCCGTTACTCTGTCACCCCCCCCCCTTTCCCTTTCCCCTTCTTTGTGTGTTTGGTTAGTGCTATACCATGTGTTTTGGGGGATCTGGCAGGGTGCTACCGAGAGCTGATGTCAGTTTCACTGAGTCAATATTTATACATTCATCATCTACAAACAGATCAACCATCCCCCACACAACAAAGACAGTCTGGCACAGAGAAGCCGTTCTAAAGCATGAATCTGTAAGATCCAATTCCCCAAATCCCTCATCCAATATACTGAAGCAAAGCTGGGCTAATTCCTACATAAGAATATCAGTTGATGCAAATACATATGTAAAATATTAATTAGTTTGAAAAGAATGTAATTATATCATTGATTGACGTACCTAGGTATATAAAATGATGGAATGTTTTGGATGACAATGTTAAATCAGGGGGTTAGTTATCTATTTATGCCTTTAAAAATCTGTGTAATATGCGGCCTCTCGGGGCAAGAGATCGGGATAGTATAGCACTGAGTATTTGATTGATCTCAGCCCAGATGTCACCCGGCCCTGAACACAGAGACATTGTCAAGTTCAGTTTATTCACTCAAACCAAGCAATTTGGTACAGAGGAATATATATACAGAATACACTAAAAAAAACCAATCGTCAGAGGTATCGATACATTGTCATACAGGAAAAAGATATTAGTAAAAAATGGACATATGATAGAATCAATACTTATGTAAGACTTTGGTATAAAGGATCAGAACAGGGAAACAACTAATGCGAACAGGCAGCATCGAAAATATTGGAAATAAACACACAACATTTTCTTAGAGATTTAGAATAATAATTGGTCATTAGTTCAGAGAACTTTAAAACAATGACGATCAGTTTCGATAATACTCTTCTTATTGTTGTAATATCCCAAATAATGAGCTTGACCACGCCAGCCTTTTTTTTTGCACCTCACGCATAATAAAAGCATCTGATGGAACATCAATTAAAAAGAAGAAAAAAAAACCTGGAATCTAATTACATTTTTTAACACCCATAACTCCCAAAATATTGAATTTAAAATCGTTTGTAAATAGAGTATTTGAAAGGAAATTCTTTTCTCACATTAAAAGCCATTTTATCGCCGATTGGATTTCCTTTTCAATTTAAAGCCATTTCTTCAGCTTTGACAACAGAAATAATTTCTCAAAGAGACAGAAAACATCGAGGAAAAAAGCCAGCTCAAATGACAACAGTCGCGGACAAAAACTTCTCGGCGCTGCCCCTTTTTTATTATGTATGTCCTAAAGTGTTGATTGTAAACATGTTAAATTGTATTTACTTTTAACAGTTCTTAAATGGCCACGTCTGAGAGGTGAACATGGCCGTGATTTGCCTGTCATTGTGGGCCGGTAGAGTAAATGTTTACCTATCACACTAAAACCCTTAAAGTGCTTCAAGCAGAGCTTTCTTATATGTATATGTATCAATAGTTTTGGTTGTTGTAAGAGAAAATTTTAAAATACACTTCTGGACTTGTGGCTTCCTTCTCGTTTAAGATGGTTTATTTCATACGGGAGAAAATTAAATCGTTTGAAATGACGAAAAAACGAAAGAATGGTTTGTGTCTTTGGCAAACTATTTTACAGAATAAAATTGGAATATTCAACAAGTTGCATTCTTTTGGTGTGTTTTCACATTTCGTTAGACCCTACAGTACAGGCACTCTCTAATATTAAAGGTAATAAAATTCCAGAATGACACGTTACTCAATCATCTTCTTAAATTACTGGCATATCGTTACGCAAATTGAAAACAAAGCCCTCCCTTGGGCCAAATTTGCTTTGTTTTTATAACGTAAAACGATTTAAAGACAATATCGCAGAGGAATTAGATTCCTACAGAACAGGAAGATAGATTTTCATGAAAGCGAGGTTCGGTGCTGAGAGCGCGTCCGTGATGGGATGGTGAAAATGCCCAGGCCCCCTGGGCCACCTGTTCAGTTTTTTAATCCGAATCATGAGTGGGATTCAGAATATATTTCCTCTCCCCTGGGGCAAAGACGGAATAACTTTTTATGGTTCATTGGGGACTGTTCACAAATTTCATGTACTCCTCATTCAAAGCTGAATACTTAAGGTTGCTAGCAAGCATTGATGAACAATTTCTGTTCTGTAATTTGTATATAAATGTAGTAGACTGAGCAGCTGCCTTTCTAAGACTTTCCTAAAAACGGTCCTTGGTTTAGAAAGTCTGCATATTCAGTCAATGAGCTAAATGGTTGTTAGAAACTTAAACATTCATGAATAAATTGTTTACAATTCTGAATGTGCATTTACCAATTTTTTGTAAAAAGGTAGGGGACTCAGATTGTTAAGAACTAATTATTTTTCTTTGTAATAATTTAAGGGGACTGGTTTGTTTAGATGAACCCTGTGGTCTCTGGGACGTTATAGCCACGGCCAACCTTTAATTAAATCTCAAACTCCCTATGTTCACACCGACGGTGTGTGCAGCTTGTTCATATCTCTGGATCAATCACAAACAAAGAACAAACGAGGCATTATCAGGGTCAAAGAGTTTACAGGAACGAGATTTAATTAATTAAATGAGTAAATAGCCATCTACATGGTTTATATAACATATCTGCACACTGATATATACGGGTATCCTTGTTTCGTGCAAAATGAATGGAACTGGCTTTGTACGTGCTGGTTCCTTCATGTATATTGGTCAATTTCTACGTATTTCTATATGAACAACCTTAACTGAAGGTGCAAACATGAAATAGAAGGGAAACCTACTACAGAATTCTCTTTGAAAAAGATAATCCATATACATGTAGAAAATATAAATTTGACATTTCAACGCAAGCACAACTTTCTAAAATTCACAAAGAACAACTGTATGCACTGACCCACAAACACTCTTTGAATTGCAGAGTTCTGCATTGTTCTTTCTTTACGTGTTCAACAATATTTTACCTTATGAAGTTTACAACGTATTTGCCTGTGATATGAGTTATATTTTGTAAGAATGCAGATATTGATTGAATTTTTGTGTATTAGTTTACTTGTATCATCAATGGTATGTATGGTGTATAATATACATAAACGCGATATGAAAAAGAAAACAAAATCGCAATGCATACTAACTTTACAAATAATGCAATAATATTTCCAAAGTTTCTGAGCTCTTCAATGAAAGTGAGCCTTTGTAGTTAATACAATCAGATAAGAAGAAAGAAAAAAAAAGACAGAATACGCGCGTGAACTACTCTTACCACATTAACAACCAATGGCATTTGTAAATTAGGATGTTTAATTAAAAAAAACCCTATTTCATGCTCGTTGTCTGTAAAAAATATTCAGGATTATCATAATTGAACTCACTCGATTACTGCACACAATATAAAGATAAAGATAATAAAAATAAAGATAAATTTTATTTTCCAATTTTGGGCCCAGAGAGCATACAAATGTACAATTAATAGACTAGAAAGTCCTAAATGAAAGATTACACGCACAAAATAGTCCATACACGCATATAAACGTGCAGCAATTGGGTAAATCCTGTGTATACTGAAAAATATGCAGAAGGGTGACACTAAACATGGCTAAATATGAATTAAAATAATTCAATGTCTGCCATCGTCTTTTTTTTTCTCTAGATGGATTTTTTGAGCCGGAACACAAAAGTGCTGAGCGGGCGTTCAAGTGGACGATGCAGAAGATTAATCTCCACAATGATATCCTGAGCCAGGTGCTTGTGGCGTACATTGTGAAGGAAGTGCCGCCGGATGATAGCTTCGACGTCTCCAAAAAAGGTGGGGTCACACTTCCGGTGAAGTCTAGTTCAAGCTTATACTTCCGATCTCACTGGGAACTTAAGACGGACTAATTAATCAAAATATAGGAGATTGTTATTCTTTTATTTTCGATTTGTACACTAGAGATAAAACACAAGACAGAAATTTGTCTTAATATGAATAATGTTTATTTTGGCCATCATCCCGAGGGTTTTGCCCTTTCTGTGGGTTTATTCTTTCATATGGTTTTGAATATCAATTATCTGAGGATTAAATTCTCTTTTTACAACATATCACGCAGGACTTTTTCTCTAGAATGTAGGGAATAAGGGCATCCTTTTTAGAAAATGAATATTTATGTCGCAAAGAAAAGTTAAATTTTTCAAAATTTTCCAGCAAAGACAATAACAACATATATTACCCTTGCTATCGTAGTAAGTTTACTTGTATACCTGCTCAAATGATGAAACAGATGTATAAGCAACAGCATAGCCTATACTTGATTTTTTGCAAGATTTACAATAGTTGCCAAACATCAGAAATTAGTTCCGATTATGATATATTTTTGTAAACAAGAGTTGCTTGGTGCAGTGAATCTATTGGGTAGCAGAACCAGATAGCAATCATGTCGGGGAAGACAGGGAGAGATCAGATGGCCAAGTGATGAATCCGAGATAATGGCTAAACGATGGAGCTGGCATCTGGTTGTCATTAATTCACAACCGGTTTCGACGGCACACGAGCGATTGAAAAACCTACATAAACTTTTTATCTTCGGGGCTCTTCCTCTCTCCCTCGGCGTTTTTTGTATTAAAGTTGATTGATAGTTGAATATCATTCGTATATTTGTCAAATGAGCTCCCAGTTTAACCGTAGAAACTATATTTGCTTTATTCTGCTTTTTTTGCAAATTGTATGGATGGAATAATTTTGAGAATCTGCGCGGATTGAAAAGGATCTGATTCATAGATTTATCAAATCCCAGAGAAAAGCTAACTCTCCTCTCAGCTGCAGTCTACGTAATCCCCTTACAGCTGCCAAGTTACTGTTTTATGGGGGATGCTAGATTAATTAATGGCAGTTTGTCTTATATTTTTGCATAAACTGGAAATATGTTTTTAATCGTTATTTATTTATCGGAAACTTGGGGATTTCACGTGTTATTGAGTAAAATACACCGATTTTCTTATGTGTACTGGTTCCATTTATATCTTTGACACCGGGTCTGGTAAGGCAGATACTATGGTTCGATGGAAAGCTACTTAGAGCAATGGTGTTTTTGCAGAAAACGAAATGAACAAAAATTTGATAGCGTGCAATTGCTAATCAACCATTTTTTTTGTTTTTTTTTGCATATAACAATTTTGGTTAATTTATCTACATTAGTATCTTGAGGGGGACATTGCTGTGAAATTCATTACTACTACATAAATCAAACGCCTCTGTATTTCGCTCGATCTCTATCACATGCGTGAGACATTGGAATACCGGTAATTCCCTATTTATTCATCAATACAGACATTAATTGCAATTATGCACCATCGGAATGATTAGTCTAAGCGCACATGTCCGATATGGAAGAGAAATAGAAAAGTCTGGTGAATAAATATTGAACCAAGTAAGGTTTTAGCACGGTAGTTAATATTGACGTTGAGGGTCAAACAAAAATCTTTTGCCTGGCCCGTGGGCCAATGATATTTGATACGTACAATTAAATATAAGTAAATATTAATCGAAAGAGATGCTAGCATCAATCAATCAATCTGTGAATCAATCGATCAATAAATCAATATTGTGATGATTGTTTTTTTCTTGAACGAATACATTCATTTGATTCAATGTAATTAATCGGGACTTAGTTGCATGTAGTATTCTTTATTAGAAATGCATCAAGATTTATGGTAAGAAGTTGAGACATTGGATGTATAGACATGTTCGTCTTTTCTTCAACAGTGTGTCGTGAAATCGCCGCCGGATGTAAAGTGATTTTCGGCCCGGGAACACGTGTTTCCTCCAGCCACGTACAGTCCATAAGTAAATTCCTCGCCATTCCTCACATCCAGGCCCACTGGGATCCCCGTGACGTCATCACGGACACAAAGGACCCGGATAAAGATCATTTCTCCCTCAACCTATATCCATACTATCTGTCTCTAAGTACCGCCTTCCGTAATTTAATAGACCACTGGAAATGGACACAATTTACAGTGATATACGAAGACAATGATGGTAAGGATTCTATGGAAACACAGGCCCCTGACGCTATATATAAAATACACACCCCCTACCTAACAATGCACATGTATTATTAGGTATGGGATATCATTTTTATATTAAAATGAGATATAACGTCAGGTGCCTGCGTATGGAGGTTCCTCAAAACTAATCTTGCAGACGTGCACTATGATTTAGGAGAGAGCATGCTTGACATACAACTGATGTACTTTTAGAAGTGCGAACAGACATTTTCAATTTATTTTTCAAATGGATCTCTGAACATACTGAAACGGAACTCGATTTACAAGTTAACAATTTTGAATCTGCAACCATTTTTTATGCATGCCTCTTTATGATAGATAATTAAGATATCAAATGAAACATACTTCCCATAATCTAATTGTAATAGCTTCGTTACATTATGACTTTGTTTTCTTACACAAATGTTCTACAATAAATAGTCAATGTGAAAAATACATTTTGCCTTTCTGTCGTACAATGGATCCATTCGTCATACTTACTGATAGTAAGTATCGATACACGCCAGACATTTTATGTTGTTGAATAGAAAGAGCCTTTTACAAGTCGCGTCCACTTCTAGCAGGGTTAGATAACACTGGGAGTTCGGGTGTCAAAATGGCTGTCTACATTACGAGCTTTACTTGTATATAAATGACAGACGATTTATAGATTTATACCTCGTTAGGAACAAAGAGAGTCGGGGTATTTCCGTCTGTTCGGAGACTTCAGTTTTCCTTAAAAAGGTTCAGAGAGACGGGGACCGAATAAGTGTTGATGTATTGAGCTTTTATGGAGATTGAATGTTTCCGAGTTGTTATTGTACGAAACTGATGCTCTCCCCTTAACCTTTAATGTACAATGATATATAGTAATGCAACTGTTTTATTGCTAAAAATAATATTGGTTCTCTAATTATCGTGTCCGATTTGTTTTCCTTTTGTTTGATAATGGGTTTTTTTCCAGGCTTGATTCGACTACAGGAAGTGTTAAAAGTATCGAATCTTCCAGAAACCAAAGTCACCGTTCGGAAGATAAACGACAATCCGGAATCTTATATAAGTTTATTTAAAGATCTGAAAGAAAGGGGAGAGTATAGAATTATAATTGACTGTCATGTATCCAGAGTTGGAATCATATTGGAAAAGGTGAGTCTAGCATATGCTGTAAAATGTGGATTAGAAGAAATATGTAATGGATATATGCCTGTTCTGTTTGAAAAAATATCAGATAGTTTCGAGGCCCGTTAGGGCCGAGAACTGTCAGATATTTTTCCATACAGAAGTGTTTGAGGCATACAATGTATACTGTACTTAAAACACCGCCTTTGCATTTTATTGTTGATTTATCTGAGACAGTCCGATTTTGAAGGATATCAGTACTGTAACCACTGGTAACGGTCTGATATTAAGAAGCTCACTAATATCCGACTGTCACATGTGAAATTTTAGACTGCTGGAACAAAGGAATAACAGCACAGCAGTGTTTTAATACTGGAAAATTAACGAACTAATTGGAATTCCAAATGGTGTTGAATGAATAACAAAGGGACTTCCGATTTTATTCTAATGGCATCGTCTTTTACTAATTGGTTTTAATTTGTTTTGCAGGCTCTGCAGGTCAATGCTGTATCGGAATATTTTCATTACTTGTTTACAAACCTGGTATGTCAAATGAACATTTCTCAACGTTGTACGTCAAGTTATGTTTGTCTTTTAGGGAATACGATTAATTGTAAAAACTGGAACTCTGTGCTCTGGATATTTTATTAAATATATCTTATCGTTATATTTTCATAAATTAATGATGATTTGATTTTTAAAGTCACGCAAAATCTCAATTTTGATAATCTCCTATAAATACATCAATTTTTTTATTACAAGATACACGAAATTAGAATGTGGAACGTTCTTTTAAACAATACAATTAGGCAACAAGCGTGTGTTTAAATTGAATAATTGAATAATTAAATAACTGACTACTTTAATCATTTTATCAGGATCTTGGCTTGGTTGAGCTGGAACAATTCAAGCACGCAGGCGCGAACATTACTGGCATGCGATTGGTGGATCCCGAACGAAAAATGGTTTCAGGGGTAATGGGGGAATGGAAGTACGAGATGTTTAGTAGCAGTTCCCGTACCTCGCCTCTCATTGACCAAACAGGAATCCCCGTAAGAACGACATCTCGTATTAAAATAGAAACCAGCCTTTTGATGCTAAGTTACTAACTCTTAACTGTGTTTAAATTATATGTACTTGAAATGTATTTGGAAACTGCATTGCTTCACTGTTGCCTCTTCAATGTTTTCTTTTTACTAATAATGCTGACCGTTCGGAACTAAAGGCCAACGATTTCTATCCACGAAATGATTCTAATTTACCGTTGGTAGGTGGTATTATCCTCGTTGTGATCCTGATGTATATATTTTTTGTGTTTTGTATTGTGTATCCGTTGTCTATGCACAAATTAACTGTCTTCTTTTTTGATCACCCTGTCATATACCACTAAAGACCTCGAAATTGCTTTTTCCTGAAAATGGGAGTTTTTAAAATTACTTTTTATTTGTCCTACTGCCTTCAACTTTAACATCCTTAGTCACTATAGTTGATAGCTATATATTTAGTTGACCATACAAGTCGAGGAATATTTCTAGATCTGATAATTGCACAGCCATTCAAAAAATAAAATGCGTGGTGAAGTTTGTTGTTGAATAATTTACAATTTGATATATTCATTTATTTGAATCGCAGCACCATTTCTTACGGTTTAAATTTAGAGTTTTAATAACAAAGAAGATAAAATTATGACATATGTGAAAAATATGTTACTAAAAATTCAAAGTATAGAAATTCTTCACCAGGAAGCACATTTTATTTGTTTGCGAAATGAATGAGCACTATTTCAGTATGGGCACATTCAAGACATGTGCTTTAATAGTATGTAACACTATGTTATTTTTATCATATGAAGTCAAATATATTTTAAAACATTTTTCTTATCAAATTTAAACACTTCTTGCTGTTTTGGACATGCATATGGTGTAGTTTATGAGGATCTGGAGTTTTTAAGAAACACATTGTTTTTTAGTATACGTTATATAATTCAATTATATAAATTTGAAATCAGTTAGCATTAGCAGAAGCAATGGAAGAACAATTTCTAAAAAAAAAATTAAATGAATAAATTAATCAAAAATTGTGGTTCTGCTTTGTAGACGACTACAGCACTGATGTACGACGCTGTCTATCTGTTTGCACGTGGTCTACATGGCGTCCAGAATGCCAAGAACATGAACTTCCGGCAGAACATCATGTGTAACTCGTCCACTTCCTGGGAAGATGGGATAAGCCTGCTCAACTACATGAAGACGGTCTGTATAGAGGAGATTTATCAGATTACACGCATTCTCAATTATTGTTCTTATCTTAGATAAAATAGTAGTTAATACCGATATATATTCAATGATGTATGGATGGGTGACACAGCAGCTGTAATCAATTAAAGATAACAGTGTTCACAGAATACAGGATTTATCAATGACATTATTTTATAGATGATAAATGGCTTATGGCTTATGCTTCAAATTATTAGATTTAATTCGTGTGAAAAGATGGATTACTGTAGCTTGTACCTTGTTTTACAGATGGACTTTGAAGGCCTGACGGGTAGAATTCATTTTGGGAAATACGGCGAGCGAAGCCACTTTTCGCTGGACATAACGAAACTGGACAAACCAGGGCTCAGAAAGGTGAAGATGTACCCCAATCACGTACATATACACTAAGATATAAAAGCTAATAAGCTAGACAACGTATTCCTAGCAATAACAATAATGGCACACTTCCATAAATATTACCAAGACAGAATATCGCCTTGATTGATCGTATAGAGATGGGTTAATGGTACGGTCTTCATGTATAATGTAATGTAAGCCTCGTACAAAGGATTCAGAGCGGTGTGTGGGCTCTGTATGGTAACATCTGAAGCTATTCAGGGGAGAATTGAATGTATAGTTTAATGTACTTGTATCAATAAACCATTTATATGTTCAATATTGAGTTATCGTAAAGTTTACACTGGAAGAAAGGAAACGTTGCAAAGGTGTGTTACACAAATATTCCGAACGAAATGTATTAATCAGTTTTAAGCCTTTTCAATAAAATGCGTTTAAATATAACGATTTTGTTTTTTAACAGTAGAATTATATAATCACCATTACATATTTTGAAATGTTTAACGATTGTCCTGCTCTATCTTGTCACCCCAAGAGACTTTTGAAAGATACGGAAACTTAAAACGGACAGCACTATAAAAGTACATGTATTTTTTTGTTCCTTCAGATCGGAACATGGGATTCTAAAACTGGAGTGAATATTACCGAAGACGTTAAAGAACACCGGAAGAAGATCAGCGACAATCTTGCCAACAAGACTCTGATTGTTACAACCGTCCTTGTGAGTACTACACGTGTACATACACCACGTGTACATACATCTACACTTGTAAATACATATACATCTACACGTGTAAATACATCTTCATGTGTACAATGACTTTCAACCTGCTCCAGTAACTGCTCATTAACGATTGGTTGCATTGTCATCTTTAATGATATGTGACAGCTCACTCTACTAATATATTCCAAACTAATGAAAGACGAAGGACCTCAAAAATTATTACGCCTCAATATTCAAGGAGCCAGTCATTCATCCACCCATTCATCAATTAATACAGTCTAATAATCGTCCAATCATCCAACAATCACCCATCAATGAATCTTCAATCCGATCAATCCATTGTTTTGCTTTGAAAATATTATGAAAAAAATAGGATCAGAAAAAGTTTTTGGAAATTTTGAGAGATATTCTCCTTAAATACGAAGATGTATCAAAGCAAAATAAAATTAGTTTATATGGTATAATTATACATATACATGTATATCAAAGTACATAACGACTTGTCTTCATTAAATGTAAATCTAAAATCAATTCATTTCTTCACTTTTCATCCAACTGCGTTAATTCTAAGCCTAAATTTCCATCAAGCATTACATCCATCCAACTCCCAATTCCTGCTCCGCACGTTGTTTTTTCTCATTGCAGGACGACCCATACGTTTTCCGACAAATTGACGAGAACGGGGTGGTGACATATGAGGGATTCTGTATTGACCTGCTGAACGAGATAGCACAGCATCTGGGCTTCAAGTACGAGATCCGGGTATCTCCTAAAAACGAGTACGGCAATTGTAACGGCGACGGGGTTTGTAACGGGATGGTGAAGGAACTAGTGGAGAAGGTAATTACATATTGGGGCGTATTACATACTAATATGTTGTATGGTGGTATCATCATATTTCGTTGAACACCATTTTTCATGGATTTTGTTGTTATGTCGACCCACGAATTTAAATTTTAATGGAAGCATACAATATGTACATGTAAGAGCAGTTTTATTGATATTTAGAATTTCCCACGAATTAACATATCCTTGAATCTGTTAAATATACCGAGTCCACGAAAACTGTGAAATATACCGAGTCCATGAAAACTGTGAAATATACCGAGTCCATGAAAACTGTGAAATATACCGAGTCCACGAAAACTGATGCCAAAAATCACAATGAAACCCAAGTTTATAGCGTGAATGTTGTACATATGTAACATAACGTATTTTACAGGCCTCGTTTGTTTTCCTTGCAGCAGTTGCTCATTAAGATTTACTGTTGCACATAAACTATCGTTTTCTCAATTAATTGTCAGAGTTAATAACTTTCTTTTAAGAGAGAAAATTGCTAAAAAGTAATGAGTTACCCCTACTTGACAGTTAACTTCATGAAGCGATTTATTTTCTTGAAAAATGGACAAAAGAATGATCACAAAAAAGTGACTGGATCTGGGGGTTTTTTCTCTAGAGAGCTGATTTGGCCGTAGCAGGAATGACGATCACGTACGAACGAGAGCAAGTGATAGACTTCACCAAACCCTTCTGGAACATCGGTATTACCATCCTGTTCCGGAAACCCAAACCGGAACCGCCGGAGCTGTTCTCCTTCCTGTCGCCCCTAGATACACAGGTGTGGATATACGTCATCGCTGTGTACCTGTGTGTGAGCTTTATGATGTTTGTGATCGCCCGCTTCACCCCTTACGAGTGGTGTAACCCCCACCCTTGTGACCCCAACACAGACACGGTGGAGAATCAGTTCTCTGTCCTCAACAGCCTCTGGTTCACCATTGGAGCTTTCATGCAACAAGGTATGATTCTCCCTGATAAGATAGAACCAAGACACGTGGGATTTAACACGTGCTGTTTTTGTTAGAATCTTAAGCAGAAATTCATTCATACCATCGAGAAAGTAATTGAAAACGTATTTTAAACTGCTATGCATGAAAGTTAGCAGATTTCCTCAAAGAGACGTGTTTTTACTACCTTCAATTTGTTGGAGAAGTTAATAACTCCTGTGTTTATATACACCCTTTATTGTTAAATTTCAGTTACTGTTATCAAGGTGATGTGATTTACTGTGAAAACAGAGAAAACTCAAATAAGTATTTCACGTCACATATAAATGAAATGCTCGGCATTTGACATGATATCATGATAAATATTTGCTCCATGTTTTCATTAACTTCACAACGGACATGACACAAATTTAACTTGGTCAATCAGCACATTAATTGAAGTCAATGTTACAGTATAGCACGTTGCACACTTTCAATTGATAGACTTGAAAACGAAAAACAAAATGTCTGATATTTCAGAGTCCATCTATATAGCATTTGCATGAATTTTAATGTAAACATAATCCTAAAGTCATAAAACTTTTATACAGACATTCTAAACATGCATATTACGCTTTTACAGATGAAAGCATTTTTAAACTTTAATACAGAGCATATTCCTGATGAACAATATCACGTGTTCACACAAACTTTTGTAAAAGAATTTTGAAAGTCAAAAAAATGCACGTCAAACTTCATGGTTTACCTAGAGTTAGGTTGTCTACCTATGAGTATTATACGTAAATTGTGCATCACTAAGTATTGGTTGATTCAAACAGAAAATTGTATATTACGCAATATATATGAAGAAATGGTATCACAGTTGATACCAAATACATGGTATTTTAATGTCAGAGAATTGTTAGTATCTCTGGGTATGCATGAAGTCTGGCTTTTACAGAATGTGGCTAACTCTAATGTTTTCTTAAAAACTGTAAAGCAGAGGTTGTCTGATTCTTTTATACAGGAGAGAGACGCATTTTTTGAGTCATTCTCTAAATGTTTATTGTACAAGTATCTGCCTGACACTTTTTCTTTACAATTCTATCTGCGTAAAAATATTCCGGAAAATCTTTTTGTCCTTTTAACAAAATATAGACAGTCATCGCATATGCTTTTGGTAAAACAACGTCGTTATAATGGAACTGCCAGATCGGGGCGTATCTGCAAATATTGTAATTAACGTGAAATCGAAGATGAATTCCATTTTATACTTAGCTGTCCTCTTTATAAATGTCTTCGTGTATTGTATTTAAAGAAATATTACTGGACTCGTCCTTCGATGTTTAAGTTAGTTCAACTCTTTTCTATTCATAATCGCAAACAACTGTGCCATCTCGCAATGTATCTGCGTGAGGCAGGTAAAAAACGGGAATGTCTGACTACATCCAATTAATATATTGTTATTATTATTTACATTACCATTCGATTTATTAATTTATAGGGTCTCTCCTCCTATGTACGAATAATTTTTAGAATATTGTATAATGTTAATACCGGTAGTGACTTAGAGAGAGTGCAGTGTAATATGTTTATAATTATGTACATATGTTATTTTCCTTTGCTTATAATTCATATGAATTTTGGCAAATAAACAATACAATGCAATACAAAAAAAAAAAACCAAAAAAAAAAACAAACAAAAAAAAAACATGAAAAAATTTCGCTACATACATTGGTTTCTAGTAAACAAATCACTGCTAAAACTGTTGTTTTAAAACAAAATACGTAAAAAAGTAATATATGTACATGTATTCTGGAAAAGTTTTGTATCATGCTTCATTAGTGAAACGCGTGTGTGGGTTTTCGTATATAAATTCTACAGATTTTTCACATTTGTATTTTTTTTAATTATTTCAATTTTAAAGTTAAAAACAATACAGCCAATCTTCCTGTTTTTATCATTGCCGCCTTTAGGTTGTGAAATAGCCCCTCGAGCAGTGTCCACACGAATGGTTGCCGGTTGTTGGTGGTTTTTTACCCTGATTATAATTTCCTCGTACACCGCTAATTTGGCCGCCTTCCTGACCATTGAGAAGATGGTGTCGCCCATACAAGGAGCCGAGGACCTGGCTAAACAGACGGATATCAAATACGGAACTCTAGGATCCGGAAGTACCAAGGCTTTCTTTGAGGTATGGTTTTATTTTCTTAAAGCTACCTACAATATTAAATACTTAAGAAAGAAAGTCAAATCTTTTAGATTTTTATTTTTATGAACATAATGTAAAAAATAAACATTTGCTTTTTTTATTCAGCGGTCCAAATTTCCGACCTACCAGCGGATGTGGAGTTTTATGAAGTCTGCCACGCCCTCTGTCTTTGTTGCCGGAAATAAGGAGGGCGAGGCACGGGTCCTGAAAGGGGACTACGCCTACTTCGCGGAGTCCTCCACCATTGAGTATATGGTGGAGCGTAATTGTGAACTCATGCCAGTCGGACAGTGGTTAGATTCAAAAGGATATGGAATCGGACTTCCGCAAGGTGAGCGCGCATTCAGAGACGTTTCGTAGTTTAGTACGGAAAGGAAGATAGAGTTTCAAAAATAATATTTTTTGTATTTATTTATATATTTATTTATTGCGATCAGCACATTCAATATCCGAGAAAAAAATTGCAAATTCTACTGGGGTGCGTATGTCCATTAAGACTGTTACAGATTTATCAAGGATTTTTTGTTGAATATATGAAAAGTACGTGTATCATGCCAATTAGATGTGCTTCGCTTGTTTGATAAACAGTCTCAAGGATTAATTTCCATTGTCTGGGCATGGCACGACGTATTATCCAAGTTATCTTTCTTTTTACCGGATTATTAATTGACATACAGAAAAAAGTTTTGAGTTAATATCAGAATTAACATATCAGGTATTAGAAAAAAAAATTGTCGTTTATTTATTTTATAAATTATGAATATGTTTATTTTATTTAATTTAGATTCACCGTACAGGGACAAGATATCGAGCATTATTCTAAAATTACAAGAGGACCAGACGATACAGAAGTTTTACAACACGTGGTGGAAGGAGAAAAACAAGGACGGAGAGTGTATAGACTCCACCAAGAAACAAACTAACGCCCTCACCATCAAGAATGTGGGCGGAATATTCGTGGTGCTAATCGCGGGGACCATGGCGGGCGTGGTGGTCGCCTTCTTTGAATTCCTGTGGAAAGCGCGCAAAAATGCCAGGGAGGATAAGGTGGGTGCTCTTAGTACACGTCCTTTGCCTATTTAATTGGTCATTAATATTTTTGAATTTAGATTGAACATTAGTAAAAGACATACATTGTACTTAAAAAAACGTCTGCAAAACAATCCCGGGGTCCTGGTTTACAAAAAGAATGTATGACTTGCGGATAAATATAAATGCTCATTTTATCATAAACTCAGGTACATGTCAGATCAATATTAGTTAAAATAGAATCATAAGAATTCTGAATGAATCGTTTTATTTTATACATTGAGAACCATTCCATAGGTCTGTAAATATTTACGACTTTATCGTAAAGTTCTTTGTAAAACGCAGTTCAAACGTACTAAAGCGGGGTGGGAGGGGGTTGGAGGGTGACTCCACTTTATTTTTGGCAAAAGGACCTTTTATTCTTTTATATTAGAGATAATGAGCTTAATTTATTTTGAAGTTAGGACTAAAAGCTTTGAACAGAGTACGTATTGTTTCCCTCTTCATAATGATAATTACCGATGATACGAAAATGAAATATGATACATTTATAAACATGCACGTTAACAAAGCTCGTCGTTATCAAAATGAAATCTAACAATGCAGACATACGACCGGGGATCCTCCATTTATTGATAAGATGTCAGAATCTCCATAAATTCTGTAATCTGACGCTATGAGATAAGGCCGAGTTTGAACTTTTTGACTTATTATATAAGTCTGGTCGAACCTGAGGACTGTAGTTTTAAATCGTAATGAGTCAGAGGCACGCAAGAATAACCGATTTTACATAATGAAATGTGTGTGCAATGGGCCAAGTTGATAAAAAACACAAAATATTGATGGATAGAAGTGCATCAGTACTTTTCAAGAAGTTATTTAAAAACGTAACTATTAATAGTTTCCGATTTTGACTTAGCGGTATTCAAGAAACTGATAATCTATAAGGTGTATTTATATGGATGACTTGAATTATAAAAGCAAAAATTCTTAGAAAACAAAATTTATACAAACCGTTATTTGACGAGACAAAAAAATTTTTTAGTGAAAATATAAAGTGGGAACAAGAGTTTCTTGTAATAACAGTTTTTAAGGAACAATTTGCAACAAAAAATATTTATGCAATGAAACTTAACTATGATCCATAATAAGTTTGGTTTTTTTTTAATTTTTTTTCAGCAATCGCTGTGTTCTGAAATAGGAGAAGAACTACGATTTGCAGTGCGCTGTTTTGATTCGTCTTCCAAACCTGTTCACCGGAAGCCTAGTTATGACGTCACAGACAATGGCATGCAGAGCATGCCTTTGAATAGTTATAAAAATAATGGACGCAATGATATAGCCTACAACTAGCTACAATGTATAAAGTGTGTTTGTTCTGTGTTATTTATGAGAGTGAATTCTGTCTATATTTTATGTAAACTCTTTACTTCAGCAACATAAATTATGAAGATTTCAAGTTGGTGTGATGCTGTATTTGTCCGGTTCATTCTGACGTGTGTATACATGTATACATATGTAACCGTACCTATAAAGGTGTGATGTAAACTTAATAATATATTTTCATGACACCCGCCATGACCAAATCTGACCAATTCACAAACTCACACGAGACAAAAGTGCCTTAATCTGTGTATATCTGTCAGCCATCTTATTTCAGTGCAGTGTGACATTCCGGAGAACATACATTTTTATACATGTATCTGTTATATATCTATAAATAGATATTGCGTCATCAATTGGGCTTTGAATTTGGTTCATGTCCGTCTCATTCGATGAACATTGTACAATGCATGTGCAATTACAATAAGTGTCTCTACATTCAGCCATTAACGTTAAAGGTTTTCTGTGTATAAACTCTGCATTTACTCTTGAAAAAATAAGTTTCTTCCTGTGTTGATATATAGTCTTTAACTTGCTATAGGTGCTTGAATTTTACAAAATTGATCTTAACTATGATAACAAACAGACTGTTATTGAACTGCTATTGTTGTTTTTTTTTGTTTGTTTATTGTAAAAGGCTTAGAGCCGCTGCTATATGTACATGTATATTTAAATTGTAAATGCTGATTTTTTCTATGCATGGAACTTTTGCCAAAGTAGTTTTATCAACTGAATATCACGTTTTTCGTATCATGTCTATGTGCAATCAAAAACAAGTGTCGGAAGTATTCTTTTAATTCATGCTTGATTTTCATGGAGCATTTCATAAAAAGAGATAAGTCTTACAATAAAAACAATGAACATTGTTTGTGATCTCGTTTTCTGTACGTTCTGGAAAAGCCTCCGGAATCCAATCGAAACCGTTCGGGTCTTGCCAACAAGCAGGATATCGATCTCTGCCGGAAAGGCCCGAGAAACTGTTATTGGTCCATTATGTTGTTTTGTGTCTCTGTTTTATTCACGGGAAACTTTGTTAGAATTCTGATGTTGTAGAGAGTTCAAGGAGTTTAATTAAGGTCTTCAGGCTTGACGGACTTCTCCCGCCATCTTTGAATCTTTATGGAAACAGTCATATAGAGTTTTGTTTCATATCGCAAGTTAAAAATAAAAATATCAAAGATCTCACTTCAATCAAGGTGAATTTTAAAGTGAGTCATCTTAGTATTTTTAAAACCCTTGTTTGAAACAACATGACCTCAATTTTTTTGCTGAAAAGGATACCTTTATGAAAATTTTGAATGTCGCATATCATCAATGATAAGTCGCATTAAAACAAACGTTACATGTATAATCAGAATAAAGATAATTATAAGTACTTTGGATGATCAAGAAAACCAAATTCTGTGAATCAGCAAATAGAAAATATGTATTTCCTTGAAATGGTTATATATATATATATATATGTCTTACTTGAAAAATGTATTAAAAAATCTAAATATGGAAACGTGTTCATGTTATGCGCTCTGGTAAGAAAATTTTGTATAGTTAAGATATTAAGTGATTTTTTGGGATTTTTCAATTACATAAGGTTTCAAACAAAAGATTTCAAGAGAAAAAACATCACTTTAACAAAACAAAATAAATAGCCGATTAGGGGCCATCTTAGCTGCAGGTCTGTAGCTCCCGGTCTAAAGAAATTCGGATAGACCACCAGGGTCCATCAGACCAGGAGCTACAGACCTGCAGCTAGGGCCAACATAATGCAAAATAAACGAGCCACAATTCATGTGTCGTTGTAATGCGGGGATGATAAGTTCTACTTATTCCGCTATCTGTTTTGATTTCAAGCTGTTTTTGTAGTAGTCTATATACAAAGATTTAACTTTATATACACAAAATAGTATATTAATATTTTGGATATAATTCAGGAAGACTTCTTTTATTACACCTTGCTTTCTAAATACCATGTTAATTTGTTATCCCTATATTATAAGCGGTGCATGGCGGATAACCCGCCTCAATCATTTTGCCGTTTCTCACATAACCGACATTTTTATTGCGTATTCTGGGTAAATCATCAACAATTAAAAAGTCAGGTACGTTAATAATATTTACAATAAGTATTAAATTTATTATTAAATCCCCCGTTAATTGGTTCTTGGTATTAACATCACTAATGCTGCATGGTTATGTAAACAAAAATTGACTTCCCAAGCCGCAGTATATAGGTTCGCAGGCAACAGTTGGAGGGAGCATCTATTGTTGTGTGTATGATCTATCATAAGATGTAAATGCTAATGACTGCACATCTGTAACCAGTAATGTTTTCCTAAGAATCACTGAGCCCGTGTATACACAGCAGAGAAAATCCTGGAGAAGTCCCAAATCGCACTATGTACACCCCGAATATTATAGTGTACTAAAACAGTAGGCGTGTGGCTTCTTGCTTTAAATCGGACAACTAATCCGCTTACTTGTTTTTTTAAACTGTGATTTACCAGAACGGAAACATGAAAAGAAGAAATATGTGATGATATCATTATGGATGTGAGTGTTTATGAGCGTTGTCTGTGATAATAACGTGGATTTCACTTGAATAGGAGCGCCGAGTTCCGGACATTAAGATGCCGTGGATAATTCCCCTCTGTTTGCTGTGCTACACTCCTGTAATTTATGGAATTAATTTTCAACAATTTAGAGTGGGTACGTATACATGATTTGGTGGGGAGGGGGTGGGGTGGGGGTGGAATCATTCCCTTTCCCCCGACTTCAAAATTTGACGGTGTTCGTTTTATCTAGATCGCCGAAATAACCCTGAGTGAGGAATCGTGTTTAATTAAAGGTATTGCATTGTATGCGGTAAACTTAGATCTGAACTCTGATTAGTTCTGATTTACGATGTAAGAAGCTTTATAATCCATCACAGATTACAAAGTAGAAGTCAAGTCACCAAAAAAAATAATTAAGATAATCGCTAACCCCACGACAAAGCCAGGATTTCCGGGGGGGGGGGGGGGGGGGGGGGTTGCTGGTACTATATTCCTCTAGCTAGCACTATGTACACAAAATCACCCTATATCTCTATTATAATGCAATGTTTGGGCGTCTTCTCTGCGGGACACCCTCGATGTCTTGAGTATGTAGGTATTTTTCACGTGCATTTTCCTCCATCAATACGATCCAACAACACATGTTGTTTTACCTTGAGCATAGAAAGCCCGGGGTAAAGCTATCTACGCGTGTGTTCATCAGCATCCTCAGCTGGTAGCGATTGGAAATCGTTATGGCCTGTGTCAATTTATATACAAAGGCATCTCTGAAAAATGAACAATATTTTAGGTTAAACTTAATTGTTTTTAAAATATACAGAAATCGATTGAAATGTTGACATATTGTGTGCAAACGTGAGTTAGTTTAGCTACATGTGGGTAATATAAGAACGATTATACAAAGGCTGTTAATACCATAGACTATACTTGAATATATACCTGGTTCTTGTGTATATGTCATATATATAGATATCTACAGCTTGCTGTACATAAGGAAAATGACATAATTTTCATTTTTTTCATTTCGTGGATGTCAAAATAATCCGGTTAAACAGTTTTTTTTCCCGTATTCCTTCAAATGACACACGCATGCAGATAAGGAGTTTGTAATGCTGCTTGGAAAGAACCATAGTTAACAGATCCTGGTAATTCTTACTAACGTATATAATGTTAAAATAAGATGTTTATGCATTTAAGTGACTGTCATCTTAAAATCTTAAGCAATAATTATATTGTTAATAAACAGTTTTTCTCTGACATCATGCTTTAAGTAAATCAAGTATTTTTTCCATGCTCTTCAGACGGTTTCTTTGGAGACTCGAGCATCGGTGCCATCAACATGTTTAAGTGGGCAATGAAGGAGATGAACATGGAGAATTTGAAACACCCGGGCACTCCGACAGCAAACTTTCTGACGCAATTAGTGGCCGGTGACGACCCGTTCGTGACAGGAAAACACGGTCATTATTTATTTATTTATTTATTTATTTATTTATGTATTTAAAAAGTAATGAAATATCAAGGATTTACGAGCATTTGGTAATAAAAACTCAGGATCAAGACAGTGTAAAATTTTCTTAATATTCTAATTTGATAAAAAGGTGTTATGTGTTTTTTAAAATAAGAGATGCAAAATATACATTTTTCTTTAACAGTATGTGAATCCATTCAGAACGGAAGTCGAGTGATATTCGGACCGTTTACTCGAGCCTCAGCAAATCACGTGCAGTCAATCGGGCGTAGCCTGCAGATTCCGGTTTTTCAGGCTCATTGGGACCCCCGAGATCTGATCACCAACTCTTTCTCTAGGGACAGAATCCCAGCTCACGTGAACTTGTATCCTAGCTACGGGAACCTAAGTCAGGGTTTCCGGGAAATCATCCGACGATTCGGCTGGAGAAACCTGACGCTTCTGTACGAAGACGATGACGGTAAGAGCCCAGCGATCGATGATATCAATAACTGATAATTGATAATCAATAATTAATAAATTATAGATTTTCATCAAATTAGGATTATCTAAGAAATGAGATGTTCGAATGTGCTATGATAATTTACATCTAACAAGTGATAGAATAACCATTGAAATTGTAAGAAAAATAAATTGAGAGTGCACAAATACAATTCTGCTTTGAAATCAAAATTAATTGTCGACAACACATAAATATAGTAAATCTATTCATGTTCCAAGATAAAATTAAATAGGAATTTAATTTTTAGGTGTAAAGTAGTTACAGAATTCAGATACGTGTAAATGTTCTGCATTTTAGGTTTAATCCGAGCTCAAGAAATATTAAAATTAGAACCGGAAATTCACGTTTATCTCCGGAAAATGGAAGTTCACCCGGAAATGCTGTACACCATGTTTATAGAAATGAAATACAATGGGGAGAACCGAGTAGTCCTAGACTGCAAGACACAAAACGTTTTCTCTATTTTACAGAAGGTTAGTCTCTTAAGAGCGAAGGGGCTAAATAACAACAACAAAGGGGGTGAGGTGACGCCAAATGATGAGGCTGATATGTATTATTTTCGAAGCGCAAATGTGGTTAAGAGTTGAGATAATTTTTTTAATGCGCTAAAGCACACAATGACTTGTCCTTATAATTAATGTCTCTATTTCATAGTATTTCAAACTTATTGTAGCATTTCAAACCATAATGGGTATTCCTTTTTAGGCCCTGCAATGCAATGCCTTAACAGAGGATTTTCACTATTTCCTTACCAATTTAGTAAGTATTTATTATTTCAAAAAGCGTTTTATCATAATTCATCAAAAAATGACAAATTTTGAAAGACTTAAATTTCTTGTAGGACCTGCATATGGTAGACCTTGATTCATTCAAGTACTCCGGAGCCAACATCACGGGAGTCAGTTTAATTGACATTAACAGCCGTGTAATGGCGGAAGTCAAATCAAAATTTACACAGGAAATATCGGTTTGTTTTTTGTATGTCTCTTCTTATCGTATTTGGCACCAATGTGTGAAGACACAGACAATGTCTGGCACACTTGAGCTTAGAAAAACGAACAACAAAGTATACAAGTATTTTGTCTTCGATACTTGATGTAAGTCTGTTTATATTTCGTTACCAGACGGAGTTAGCGTTCATTTACGACAGTGTACGGTTGCTGAGTGAGGCACTCAACGGGACAATGACAAGCAGAAAAAAGCTGAACTTTAGTCAGGCTGTGGGGTGCGGACGGTCCACGCCCTGGGAGGACGGGAGGGACTTTTACGACTTTATAAAATCTGTAAGCAAATCAGACCAAAACGTTCGCTCAAACGTCACCAAGTAACTTATTGAAAGAATCGCGCATCTGTGCATGCACGTAAAAAGACAGGTCTTTTATAACACAGCAAAAGGTTCACTGTTATGTATAGAGCCTAGACCTTGATAAAGTATTAGTATGGATAATTTAACGTTTACTTATTTAATTTGTACTCTTTTTTAAATGGCGTTGAAAGCTTATTTTTGTGTTGTATTATGCACATCAACTTAATTAAGATCATTAATATGAAACAACAGAAAATCTAATTCTATAGTAGATACTGTGGTTTCATTAACATTCGTGGGTATCAATTTTCGTGGATTTAATGAAAATCACAATTTCAAGTATACGGAAATTCGTGGCCCATGATGCTATCAACCCAAAATGTTAGTAGAAATTGCACTTCAATGAACATTAATTTTCATGGATCTTCTTAACAACGAAATCCACGAAAATTGGTATTCAACGAATATTGATGAAACCACAGTAGTCGATTCGTTTCCAAACAAAAAATATATATCTATCGTTCTCTAGTCTATGTGCCTGATTATCTTAATACGTCTACTTATCGTTGTCGCACAGTCCACGGTGTTCGACGGCTTGACAGGAAAAGTTCAACTTGGAAATTTTGGGGAAAGAAGCATGTTCAGGCTGAACATTTACCAGCTGGAAGCAAGAAGAAGCCTCAAACACGTAAGACCAATCTAGGCCTCCTTAAAAAACAGTTCTTAACTGGCCATAAGTAGATTTACTCATAGCTTGAAAATAATATCTGGTGATAATCTATCAAACATACGGAGATTCTTATCCATGTGATACATGTGCGATTAAAAAAAAAGATAGCAAATACAATGGATTCATTTTATTTTGTTGTGAACAATGGTTTGTCAAAAAATTAATATCAACGTTTCTTCGGGGTGTCATTTCATTGATGTTCAAATACAAATATTTACACATGTACAACTACCGAGTATGATTCCCTATATTTCTTATGGAATCTTATAGTTAATTCATAGCTACATTGAAACAGCCAGACTGAAATCTACACGCCCCGTTTATCAATTGGTCGGAACCTACAGCGACCTAAGAAAAATCACGGACTGCACGAAATAATCATGATGATGTCAGACTCAAATTCCCATAGGAAGCGATTTGGATGTTTCTTTTAGCTAACGTGCTGATGTACATTAACAATAATTTGGTTACTTTTTCTTACTTTTTACGATCAATTTATTAATTTATTAAAAGAAATATGTAAATATAAACAATACAACGCTTGACGCGATGATTCACGCGGGATATGAAGGTAGCGATCATTGCAGAAAAAAAATCTGCAATGTCGCCACTTTTATAACCCGAATGAATCACCAAAGATAGCATTTTATTGTTTAAATGAAAATCTGTACATACAATTCCAATACAAAGTTTGTGTTGACATAACGGTAAACCCGTGGATATGTGGTTATTATGAAATGTATGAACATTTACGCCCCAAAGAACAATAATCATTACAAGTATATTTTCGGATTAGAAAAGAAGCAGACACTCAGTATTGTGATCATTGTACACTCTTCTGTGGTCTGTTTGTGACAGATTGGTCATTGGGAACCCCCCAACTCCGTTAGCATGCAGCTGATCCACAAAAACAGGACCAGGAACCCCGGTCTAGCAGCTTATAAGGTGGTTGTAGTGTTGGTAAGTAAAACTTCACCTCTCCCTCCCGACCCCCTAGCCTTGGTCAGTTTTCTGTCTTACTGAGATACTGTTGTGTTGTTGATTTATACACTATTGGTGGAGCTAAAGCTAAATTTCTGCACACTTATTCATGTATTTTGACACAAGACATTGTCTTCTGTAGTATGTAAATAAATGTATGTGCTACTAAGAGCATATTGCGTTGGACATGTTTTACACCAGGTGGAGCCATATGTTGTGAAAAAGGACGGCAAATATGAGGGATTCTGCATCGACATCATGGACGCCCTGGCGCAGCGGTTGAACTTCCGGTATGAGGTCATCGAGTCGCCGAACAACGTGTATGGCAACTGTATTGAATTTGATAACGGCACTGTTTCATGCGATGGGATGGTTAAGATGTTAGTTGACCGGGTAAGGACCATATCATCTATTATTTTGACGTTTGGCTGTTTTTTTTTTAATTCAAAATGCAATGCAATCCCGTCACCTCTCTCCTTATTCACACATATTACAAATTACAGCCGGTGTATTTGCTAGTTTAAAATTAAGGCAGTCCATCCATAACTGAGGTGAATTTAACAATTTTGATTGATCTAAACTACATTAAATACATATTTTCAAATTATTATGAGGCTGACATAAACCAAACTCGGGAGTATGTATGTAGTCAATTAAGTGAACTTTTTGCACTTAAAACTTTTTCAAAGAGTTGTCTGCCCTTTACAAAAGTTAGGAAAAAATCATTTTCTCTAAATATGAATGGTAAATTGTGATTTTTTTTTGGCATTTTCAAAGAAAGGGGAAGCTTTTGCAATTTTTTACCAAGAGATTTGTGAGAAAACTACTTGTACTAAAATGATATATTTAAGAATGCATTTTTTTCATAGACTTCAATGTTAACTTCAAGACGTGATAAATATGATAATATTGGAAACTTTTAAAAATTTCAAAGGTGAATCTTTATTATTTGATAAAGTCCTTAAAATCACACTAAGATTTTAGTGATCAAACTTGCAATCTGTTGGATTTGATATACGGTAGTTATGAACGGACTGCCTTAATAGTAAAACATAATATAGTGTAGAATTTTGAAAAGTAGTTTATATGTTGTATCAATGTATCTTAATCGATATTTTTAGCATTACTTAAAGTAGTAACATTATAAATGGCACACTAGTTTAGATATTTATTTCTGATTATTTTTCTTGTTTTCTTTTCACAGCAAGTTGAAATGGCCATAACTGGATTCACAATAACCCACACCAGGGCTAAATACATCGACTTCACCAAGCCCTTTATGAACCTCGGAATCACGGTGCTATTCCGGAAGCCCAAGCCTGATCCCCCTGAGCTAATGTCGTTCTTGGCCCCCCTGGATAATACGGTGTGGGCGGGCATTATAACCGTGTTTCTGGGTTTAAGTCTGGTTCTTCTCATTACGGCTCGCTTCACGCCTTATGAATGGATCAATCCGCACCCCTGTGATCCTACCACAGAGGAAGTAGAGAACCAGTTTACTCCACTCAGTTCGTTATGGTATGTGATTGCTGCGCTTATGCAACAGGGTAAGTTCTGTTATAAGTCAGTATTTATAGTATATCTAAAGTAGGTTCCTACCAAGTACACATGCATGTTTTTCTTTTGAAATTGATAGTATGGCATCTTGTGTATAAAAAGACCAAAAAATCATGTCTTAACTTGTTATTTTTCTGACCAGAAACTCCACTTTATATATATACCCCCTTTTTTGTAACAACAGTGGGACGGACAACTCCGGAATGGACATTTTTCCGGCGTTGCGCACCCCTTTCCATTCACACTATCGACCAAAGTTTAGTACCAAATGGTGGGTTTTTTTATTCTAAATAAACTTTTGAAAAAAAAATTGAAACATTTTTAGACAGTTTTTGAGATATTTGATCTTAGAAGTTTCAACCCCATGGGGTTTTAGTTTGGAAAAAATACCCCACATAAAACCCCATGCAAACCCCATGGGGTTTTGTCATAAACCCCATGGGGCAAAAAACCCCATGAAATTGCATATGGGGAAAAAAAACCCACCTTTCCCAAAAAATATCAGATGGGGATTTTATCCCCATATTTAATGCTAATGTAGGTTTTTTTCCCCCATATTTTCTTAAGTAATGATAATAGGGTTTTTTTCCCCATAAAATATTAATCTGAAGTTAATAGAATCTGCTTATTGTCTGATATAAGGCAATAGTTGAATAGTTGATACCTTACAAATTATTACTATAGGCAATTTACAAATAAAGGTTAATTTACTCAGCACAGGTTAAACTACAGCATACATAATTATATGGTCTGGGGTTCTGTGTCCATCAAGATGAAGAACTCATATTTAATATGAGTATGAACCACAGGGGTTTGTGTAGAAAAAAAGACATCGTTTAAAAAGTAGTTATTTTTCCTCCGAGGTACCAACTGTTTTAACGGTGCTTTTTTTTTCTACACAAGCCCCTGTGTATGAACTACGAGAGAAAGTTTTACATGCAAAAATCTACTGCAGTACAATCCCTTATTTCAAATATTATACATGTACTTACAGCAAATATATTCTTTGAAGGTGATGTTTAGTGAACTGATTCACGACATCGAAAATTAGATTCTCGAGAAACTAGCAACACGAGAAACAATTTACAAATGCATGATTCAGTCCAAACAGTGTGACAGACAATCTTGTTCAAGTGTTGCATCATGTTTGTTTCAGATTGTTCTTTCCATACCAATAATAACGTAACAGTAAGCGCTTTTAAGACTGTGACAGGTGTTGACTAAAATCAGAACATGCAAATGGGGAAGCTAATACACGATTCTGTCTGTTTTGCACTTACTTCATTTTTTTTAAAAAAAGTATTCTATAGAAGAAATCAAAACATTGTCACAAGGCATCGGAACAGCGGTGACGGTCGTCGTCTCAGAAAAAAGAGAGTTTTTTTTTTTTTTTTTTTACATAAATGTACAGATGTTTATTGGAATGCTACTGCAGACTGCAGTGCAGTGCATATATTGTACAACGGCCGCAGCAGCGAACGGTGGTCATAAACTCTGTTGTATACACAAGCGCGAAGTGTGGTAAAGATATATACATTCGAGGCTTGTGTATGTTGACAGTTAACACGGTATTTTAAATTGGATACATCTTAGCAGTAAGTGCAAATTACCAAAATTCTGTTATTTGATCCACTGTGAGAGCTAGGTTACAACTTTACAACACCAATTTCTGGCAAACACTATTTTATATACTTCCCATTGTAAGTGCATGCATTTCAAAGTTAAAAGGAAAGAGAAAACCCCCAATTAGAATACCTAAAGACACCCCCACCTTCTTCTTGTGCTTAGGCTTTAAAATTGGTTTACACCCCCCCCCCCCCCCCCCCCCCCCCCCCCCCCCCCTCACTAGGAGTTCCATGTACACCCCCATCCTATTACTTCTACTGGGTTTGTCTAGCTCCCCAATGTTGAACATATTTAGACTCATTAGATTGATTATTTTGCATCATTATGATTTCAATAAATTCAAAATATAATTCAGAACTTTTATTTTTAATACAATGTTATAAAACCAATTTAGCAAATGATATATTAAATAATTTAAAATAAGATTTATCCCCTTTCCATTTTAAGATTATAATTTGTCAAATGAGGATAAATTTAATAAGATATAAATTATATGGCAGCAAATAATTTATTTTCAAAATGTTTCAGTCGGATTTGAATACAAATTGTACTAAATAAATATAGAAATTATATTGGATGAAAATAGAGCAATGAACTTAATTGAGGTATAATAAATGCTGTAAGTTGATTAACTATTAATTATCATTAAACTGTTAAATTGTAATTGCAATTTATGAAATGCATTTACATGGTATAGGGTTTCAATAAACATTATAGACCCCTTCATGGTAAGAGTGGTACTGCTCTATTGCAGGGCAAATTGTTAAATATTGGCGAAGTTAGAAAACTAAATGATGCGTGTAGATTAAACAGTTAACGCTACATCATATTTCACTAAATTAAGTCATTTTGCCCTGCAAAAGAGCAGTAACAACAGTTATGGTGAAGGCCGGGTCTTTGAAGCCAGCTGACAGGTGATTGTGTCTGTTACAGATAATAAAAGTTCACCCTATATATTGACTGCATGTTATTATTACACCATGGGTAAGTTTAAATTTAAAAAAATTCTTTAAAATTAAGTGACGTAATAGACAAATGCAGTTATCATAGAATACAACATGTCAAAAAACCCAAGTTTGTTGCTCCTTCCATTAAAAAGTGATATTTTAATCATATGTTAGATACATGTATATCGACATAGTTGAAAATCACCCACCTCCTTCCATTAACATTACATGTAGAATGTGTAAATGTACATTTGACCTTAAAATAACATCTATTAAAATCACTTTTAAAATGAACGAGAAACAACATATTTTTACATTTTTGTTGTATTTATGCAATAATTATGTAGAAAAACATTTAAAATTTGAACATTTTTCATGGATTTCTAATCCTTCTCCAGCTATCCAGCTATGTTTGAATTTTTTTTAAATTAAAAGCATGCAGGTGTCAAACTGGTATCTAGCTAAGGTCTTATTGCTTTAGCATGGTTGACAAGAGAGTAGAAACCCTATATAGCTATATAGTATAGAAACATGTAGAATATTCACACACTGATTTAAAATATGATTGTTAGCTCACTTTTTCATGGAAACAATTAAAATTAAGAAATATCACATGCAGCTAGGACAGAATGTCTATTTGTCTATGACTAAAAATGCTACAAATCAAAAGGTCAATTTTTAGTTTAAGTGATGATTGTTTTCAAATATCTCAAGGAAATTGCCACAGGTTTTATAATACATATATTATATGTGAAAGATTTCTAACCACTGCTTTTTATAAAAAAAAAAAAAAAAAAAAAAAAAAAAAAAAAAAGAGATAGGGGGAGCTGGTATACATGTACTTGTATTTCTTTGTGATATGATTTTATCATAATATCATGAAGATACTTGTAGTATTGAATAAGGTTTTTTATTAAAGGAGCTATTGACCTCTTAATGATTATATTATTCAGTAAAAATGTTTTACTGAAAGAAAACCCCATGATCGAATCTTAGTGTTGAATAAATAGATGATCGAGTGAAGTGGAAATAGTGGGTTCACTTAAATGGTTGTATTTTTCTTAAACCTCAATGGAATTAGCATTATGGGGTATACGTTTTCTTAGAGATGCATAGGCTTTTTTACTCTATGACAAAATTTCATTTTATTAGAATGTTAGTGTAAGTTAAAGGTAGCAAGGGACAGTTATAATTTGTATCCGTCAATTTTTTGTAAAATTGAGAATTGCTGTACTTTAAGACTTACGAGTGTTTCTTAAAAATTTATGACATGGTTTTTAATGATTATAATCATTAAAGTTAGAGAGATGTCTCCTGTTGAAATTGGTATGCAATATGTATAACAAGGTAACAAGACTTCAAATTGTCTCTAAAGTTTATTAAATTTCACAAAATGCTGAAATTTGTATATGTTGGTTGCACCAAGGCCAGCTCAGGTACTTGTGTATACATATTACTTGCATACATGTAAGAAACAGTAGATCAAATAAGTGTATTTTAAATATACATGTACATAGTATTACATCAGCACTACAGAAGATCAATAGGTGGCAATGTTGCAAACATCAACCCGTAAATTGCCAGTCTGTCACCCTGATTAATATATACCTTAGTGGTTGATCTGTGTATATATACTGTTTAAGACTTGTTACCTGTAATTATCATCCTTGATGTACGTGGTTCCAGGGTAACACATCATGAAAAGATTTTTTTTTTAATTTCAATGACACTTCGTATACTGGTCCTTTATAACAATATTATTTCCTTTTAAAAGAAATTACATGTATATATGAATTAATCATTTTCATTTTCTATATTATACTCATTGACAAATCAAATGAAACTGTTTACCAAATGTTTCATTTTTTGAAATTCTCTCTCTCTCTCTGTCTCTCTCTCTCTCTCTCTCTCTCTCTTTGTTTAACCCCACCTTTATCTCTGAGGATAAAAATGGGAGACAGAGGTTTAGGTGGGTGGGGGTCGTGCACGGTTGATATGGGTTTGTCATGCCATGTAAAATCAGGTTATTTCCTAATATCTCTCCTTCCTTCTCTCTCTCTCTCTCTTTCTCTCTCTCTCTCTCTAACCCCATCCCCACCTTTTTCTCTGAGAATTATAATGGGAGGCAGGGAGAAGGGGTGGGGGTGGGGTGGGGTGCATGGTCACGGTCCATTATATTTTTTTGATAAGGGTTTACTCTCTCTCTCTCTCTCTCTCTCTCTGTTTCACCCCACCCCCACCTTTTTCTCTGAGAATAATGATGAGAGACGAGGGTTTAGGGTGGGTGGGGGTCATGCACAGTTGATATGGGTTTATCATGCCATGTAAAATCAGGTTATTTCTCTGAGAATTAAAATGGGAGGCAGGGAGAAGGGGGGGGGGTGGTGCATGGTCACAGTCCATTATATTTTTTTGATATGGGTTTACTCTCTCTCTATCTCTCTCTATCTTGTTATTTGCTTGCACTTGACTGCTTTAAAATTGCTAAACTAAGAATACCAGGGATAAATATGCAGTGTTAATTCTCCCCGTCAACCACATACACATGTTTTGAAAAACCTCATACCCCCCCCCCCCCCCCCCCCCTTTTATAACTCAATTTTTTTTTTAGATATCATACCCCGTTCTTCACTGGCTTAACAGGTGTCTAAAGTGAAAATTAGAAATCCAAAGGCAGTATATGTGTACTTCTACATATATATGCTTTGTGGTGTCAAACCGATGTAATGGCAATTAATTATTTTCTAAAATTTCTAAATTAGGCCATGTTAAAATGCCTCAAATTGACAAAAGTAATTGTTGTTAATATGCATTATAATACTTATCAAGTTGAATTAGCAAGTTCATAAAATAATGGTAAATATTTCGCCTTAATTATAGTTATTTTATGTAAGTACACATCTAACACATAATTTTCAACCAATTGCTAGCATCCATGCCGAAAATATCCATGTCATAAAACTATTCTGGGATGCTGAATTAGTAAATATATTATACACCAATGTCCTTAACATATCTTCTTTGTATATCTGTTTATATTTTGTATAAATGTCTTTTTGTATGTACTTATCGAGACATTATCACTGTTGTACAGTACAGCTAGCATGCAAGTTAGGGGATTTTGCCTATTTACTAGATTTTTGGTTTTTTGCACAACCTAGCTTTCTGATTGTAAAGTGTTTTTGTGAGAAATAAACTCTTAGACTAAATGTCAAAGGTGGCAGTGGATATTTTTAGTTTTGTGTGAGAGACCAGGTCAAAATTTTGAAAAAGGGGGGAAAACCTGCCCTTTGAATGGTTATTTTTGGGGTATAGTCAGAATATTGCATTCATTTGTTGCATTCGACCCCCCACCCCCTTTGCCAATATCAGGTACATGTAAGAAATATGCCCACTAAATCTAATCGACATTTCTTTAATTGACAGAAAACAGAAAAAACTGTCACAGTGGTATTTAGAAAATTAACATAGCATGATTAATGTACCTCAATATATGTGATAAAATTATACATGCATTTAAAAAGCAACTAGGTCTATATATTATATAGTTAGATTGCTGCGGAAAACCCGTATTCTTGAATATAGGTGTATTAAAGTGCATGTCATGTATCAAATAAAACTAACTGATAAAGAACTTCTAAATTATAGTCACAAATTTGCATTGGCAGCTCATTTTCCCTGATTACAGTCAAAAAAGTAAATATTAATTGGAGCAAATAATTGTTATCTCAATCTTCATATTTAAAAAAAGAGGACTACCTTAAATTGATTTGTACTAATACAACTAAAACCATTGATAAGAGAAATAGCCAATATCATTGAATGTATTTTCCTCCTCCTTGACATTTGCATGTATGTTTACTTAATGGATAAAACCATGCATAGTCATGATTTGAATTTTATTTTCTAATAATCCTGCTAGTATGATTCCAGAATATCAATTTAATAAATCTGAGT
This sequence comes from Magallana nippona, assembly GCA_033439105.1. Taxonomy (NCBI): domain Eukaryota; kingdom Metazoa; phylum Mollusca; class Bivalvia; order Ostreida; family Ostreidae; genus Magallana; species Magallana nippona. The sequence continues at coordinate 52,025,771 of CM065919.1, forward strand.
GACTGTACCAGTTTTCAGTTGAATATGAAATTGTATTATGATAATACATGTACATCTACGTGTACAATTCAAATTCGCCAATAGGTTACTGATAACCTGACAAAATAGCATATAGGAATATTTGTTTTATTGCAAAAAGTATGTGTCTATATAATTGTGATGTTCAATGTGCAGCCCAAAAAAACCTAAACATCTGAGCACCCAATAAATACCAGAGATACATGCAAATCTTTAAGTTAATTTTAGCTGCTCAAGTTTAGACTTTTGAAATTTTAACTTGTTTAGTTTAATGTAATGTATTCCCAAGAGGATAACATATGGATGTATCAAGTTATAGAGCATGATTAAGTAATTAGACTGTGAAAATATCAATAATTTTAAGAAATAACCTCATCACTACAAAATAATAAATTGTATAATAGCATATATCAAAGACTGGACTGGACATTGTTCTAGGAGATTAAAGAAATGTGCAATATGCTTTGGCATATTATTTTAGAAACACTTTAAAGAAACAATGTAATTTGTTTACGTGTATTTAGACATTTCATGATAATTTTTTTTTAGGATGTACAGAATTGAGAGATCAGGACAATATTGATATACATGCATATTAGAATGATGTTCATAAATGAAAACTTGACATAAATATGTACCCAGTGTAATAAATTAGATACATTACACATTAAATTGGAGATTAAAGAGTCTAATTAGACTAATAATCCAAGATTTTTAATCATTCAAAAGTGAACCTAGGTGAAAGTAATATGCAGAATTTGGTGTTTGCATGTATATAAATGTCTAAATAATTAGAGCATGCAAGTTAAAAAAAATCCATAGACCCTTCCCAAATTAAGGAAAATGCAGCACAGAAATAGCTGAAATGTGTATTTTGATAATTTTACATTTGTCTTTCAATATATATTGTGTTCGATTGAATAATTTAATTAGAATGTAGCCCTGGGTGTTTTTGTCACTTAGATGCATATGAGACTGGGTTGGACTTAGATGAGTCAAGGAGACATACTGTGTATACCTCATTAGTACCTATTGTTCTTTCACAGACCTTGCAATTAACTCAGAATTCTTAGGTGTCTTTGTAATGGGCACGTTCTGTTATACCAGTTAACACCCTATTGTTCTTCTAATGCTACAATCAACAAAGAGCAAAAGGTACATATACACAACACATGAGAACAGGTGTCCGATCGAACAATGCACGTGTAAGCAGGAAAGAAGCATTGGAGGGGGTCGGGGGGGGGGGGGGGGGGCTGCCATTGCTCTAAATGTCAACTAACACTCCTTTAAATTTTACTATGTGTAAGTCTACACAATCACATTTTTGCAGTGTGCGTACCATATATCATCATCACAAATTTATTTATTATAATGGACTTCTAGCTTTTGATATCTCAGGCCTGAAAAGGGTGACACATATTAGATTTGCATTCATAATCGATATTAAAATATATTTCCAATAGAATTTTGCATTTGTGAACAAATCCTAACGGCTCTGATCAGGAAGCATATCACCACCGGGTTGGGGGTTGGGATTTGGGGCAATGGGGGGGGGGGGGGGGTTAGATTTAAATTTTAAAATTAATTTTATACTGGGTACATGTATGCGCTTAAAATTAATCCCAGTATTTATTTAGTTAAACCCCTTCTCCTTTTGGTCACCCTCCTTTTATAGGGACTTGAGAGCTATAATTATATGGTTAAACGACATGTTGATATTAAGTTTATCATCTACTTAATGGCATTCGTCGGATTTTTCTGCAAAGATGTATCACTGATGACCAGTGCACCCTTTTCCTCTGCCCCCCCCCCCCCCCTCCCCCTCCCCCATGCTACGTGCCTGCAAGTACATATATATTACGACGAAAGACTAACTTCTAAGAGGAATCCTTAAAAATTGCCCCGAACACTCGGGGTTTTTTTCAGAAAAAATGTGTGAAGTTTGATAGATTAAAGCTTTGTGTTGCACTTCTTATACGTCATATGTATATTTTACAAAATCAATTTCATCAGTCACATCATTAATTATATGTTGAGGAAATAAATTCGAAGGTATCCTCCATCTCCGACCGCATGCACCATGCAAATATCGATCCTTCTCGTAGTTTTAGGTCTCCGGTCTATTTGAAGGTAAAATTTAAAATTGAAGCGTGCTTATGAAACTGCTTTATGTGGTATGCACTTCAGAACGTCTGCTGTTATCATTAATTGACTTAGAATTATAATTCCATAATGATGTAGGTCTTATATAGATCAACATAATAATCAGTTACTTGGCTTATCCCGTTACCCGAAGGTCAATTTTCACACGTTGTCGCTTCAGTGAGCAGGCATTGTAGTGAAGGATTTAAATCAACCAAAAGTGCGTAATTTTTTGTTTTGTTGTTATTCAATGTGTTCATATCAAATATAAACAATCCAATGGTTGAGATATCATTGATTTGGTTTTTAAATGTAGACAACATATTTAAATTGACATCACAAGTAATTTTTTTTTTTACATATATATAATATACTTATTAGAACATTTTACATAGAAAAACATACTATAAACTTTATTCATTCTTCTGAGAATGTAAGTTGCTTTTCTTAACAAATGCAACTGAATTTTAGTTATTTTTTTTTTTTTTTTACATTTTCGACTACTAGCTGTTTGAAAAACCCAGCTGCAAAAGTTTGTTGAATTTTAAACGTAGTCTTTACAAAGTAGCGCCGTAATTAAACCAAATATGAATTATAAAATACCACGCAAATCATAGCTGATGAGCATAAATTTAAATAGGTAATGAGATTTTAAAGTGCCATGGATAAAAATTCCTATGATCAGTTAATGGTTATTTTTAATATGATCTCTAATTACATAGCTAAAATTAATGAGCGTCGTGGCGCATATGGTAGCGCTTGCGCCTTTAGACCTGAGGGTCGGGGGATCGTATCTCACTGTCGGCGATGATTTTTCTTCCTGTAAAATGCTATAATTCCATGGGGCATCAAAATCAAAAAATGATCAATCCAGTGACAAGTTTCCAACTTCTCGGCTCGATACAAATTTGACAATATAAATCCAAGCATTGATATATTTAGTATACAAAGTTCCGATGATATGTATACACAGATGTGTTGAAATTGTGATAGTATATTGAATGTACATGTATACACAGGGTTTGGTCTTGTTCAGTTTATTACCAAATATAGTGGAAATATATTTTACGATACAATGTGCAATGGGCCCCTTCTTTTGACTTCGATTTTGATGCTTTTTTGTCGGCCTTAGACTCAGTTATTATTGCCAGTGTGGAAATCACTCGAAGTTTTCTCATGATTAAGCTTTTTAAGTCATCCCAAAGACTGCATGGTTTGTTCTCCATGACTATGTATTTCAAGCACTGGTTTATTTTGTATAAAGGTTAGCCTAATAGCCTACTTGCTGAAATACAATAATCGGGGACGTGTAATTCGATTTCAAACAAAATTCCAGCTCTTGCACGCTTGAGATAAGTCATAAACGACGAGAGGGGTGAGGAAGAGATAAATAAGAGGGACTTGTAAATTCTATGGATTAATTAAAAAATCAAAATTGTGAGAGGCAGCTACGCACTGAATCTGTCACATGCATCTTAAGTTTGTCGTTTTATAGTCATAATATCTTTTTTTTTTTTATCTCAAGCATATCACATTCAAAATAGTTTCCGGACATTCTCACATATACTCTAACACTAAAACACTCTAAGGAAAAGCAAAAATCCATGCCACTTTTCATCAAGTACCCCCCCCCCCCTCCCCCCCGATAAGAAATTAACAGTCGAAATATCTGTCGATAAGTATTATTGTATACCTTAATAATTGCCGCGGGAACCACCTTACAACCTCATCTTAAAGTTAGAACTATATAATGTTTTTACTATTATTATAAAAGTAAATAATTACGATATTCAGTGGCGTCGGAGGCGAATTGAAAGTGCATGGGGCGAGGGAGAGGGGGGGGGGGGGGGTGGCCGCTCGACTTACAGTGTATCAGAAATCTTAACAAGCAAAAAAAAAGAACGATTAAGGTTATGGTAATGTCTAATTTTGATAAAGAAATGAGTGTGGATGGGGGGGGGGGGTATCATTTAGTACTGCTAAATTCATCGTGTTAAGTTAGATGCATAATGTTACGGTGTTCAGGTTGTTGAATAAAGAAGAAATTCCCAATAATTACGAGTTCATTGAACGGAATTATACCTATAAGTTCACGACAGATAGACTGTTCTATAATCGAAATGTTTGTGCCCCGATTTGTCTGTAACTAAATTACGACATCCGGTTTTCAATTCTATCACTGGTAATTGAGTAGACAAATGTTGCTAAGTTTGTGTTTATTCTGTCCATTTTTAAAGGTAATTCCACTTATTTCAACACATTTGCACTTTAAATTCATACATATATGAGATCTTTACGAACTTCTAAATGAAAAATAAAGATAGATAGTGAAAAAGAGATTTATTCTTGGACCGAATTTTCTCGAATTTTTAAAAACTGCACTGCAGTATGCTATGATATTTAACAGAAGTTTAAACATTATGTATAATCTTTGTGATCGCATATACCGTAAATTTATGCCTTATTTAATAGGATCATATAATGTTGGGACATTCAATATTCAAAACTGTTGTTTTTATACATTCAATATTGGTCAAATATTACAACCTGTCAGTTTTTAAAGAATTTTACAATAAGCAGGGCAATTCTTATGTTGAATTAGATATGACTTTTAAACATTATTTACATAGTTTTCATAACATATTTTTAGGCACATTAAAGGATGACAGTGCATACCTCTGATGCTGACACTTGTCATTTGAAAAAAAGAGGCATTTTTGGAAGACAATACCAACATCTGTGGATTATTATTCAATGCAAGAGACAATCTAGAGTCATTAAACTAATGCAAACATTAATAAATCAGTCTCGAGTAACTTATCATTGAGAATCTGATTTATGTGCTTGGATTGGTTTAGTTAACACCACTTCATACTGTCTGCACTGTGAGAACCGGTATTTTAATAGGTAAAATATTATAATTTTAACTTTAAACAAATGGGGTAAAATACCCCATGTCTATATGTAGGGTAATAAATCCCATGACATCAATTTTGTGGGATTAAAAACCCTAAACTGTTATTTAAGAAAAATGTGGGTTTTTAAACCCCATATTATTTTCATGGGGTTTTCTGCCCCATGGGGTTTATCGCAAAACCCCATGGGGTTTGCATGGGGTTTTATGTGGGGTATTTTTTCCAAACTAAAACCCCATGGGGTTGAAACTTTTAAGATCAAATATCTCAAAAACTGTCTAAAAATGTTTCAATTTTTTTTTAAAAACTTTATTTAGAATAAAAAAACCCACCATTTGGTGCTAAACTTTGGTCAATAGTGTGAATGGAAAGGGGTGCGCAACGCCGGAAAAATGTCCATTCCGGAGTTGTCCGTCCCACTGTTTAACATGTTTTCATACAAAATCCATTTTTTGTGTGTATTGTTCCTTAAATTTTTTTTTTTGAATACTTGCACAATGTCTTATATAGTAAATGAGAGTCAATCATGAATATTTTGTAATTACAATGTATAATGACAATGTCTATATTTCGGTAGGCGTGTTTTGACGAAATAGAATATTTATATATTTCCTTCACTCGCCTAGCTTTCCTAAATTTGACTCACTTTATCAGGCTGTGAGCTGGCCCCTGTGGCGGTCTCTACTCGGACACTAGCCGCTGTATGGTGGTTCTTTACCCTCATTCTCATCTCTTCCTACACCGCCAATCTGGCGGCCTTTTTGACTGTCGAAAACGTCGTATCGCCGATTGAGAGTGCCGAAGATCTCGCCAGTCAGACGGAAATAAAATTTGGAACTACTCAAGGTGGCAGCACGATGGACTTCTTTAAGGTCAGTAAAACGCTTGTCGGCACGTTAAATATTATTTGCACAACAACTATCTTTCTCTTAGATTATCTTTCATATTTTTTTTTATGGAAGAAAACTAATCAAACAAAATATCTTATCACTCATTTGGCCACATGAAATTAATTTTTAGATTCCCAACCCGCCCCCGGTTTACTCGAGCTCGGTTAACAAAAAAGTCAGAACATTTCAACGGCTGCCCGACATATTGGCATTATCGTTTGATTCTAGTCATGTTTGTTATCAAAGAATACTTAAGTTAAAATAAAACGGATTTAAAAGATTACAAATTTGTTTGGGTACTCATATTAGCAAACAATAAAAAAAACAAAGCAATTGTTAATTACAGAACGTGAATAAGATATCTTTAAAAAATAAAAAATTAAATTCACTCACTCGCGCCTTTTTCTAAATTTTAATTATTATATTTTTTTCTTTTTTGCAAATCAGGGTGAGGCCTTTATACGGCCTTATTCTAGAGGTATCTAATTTAATTGTGAAATCTTGTTTGATGCAGAAATCAAGTAATCCAACATACCTTAAGATGTTCGACATTATGGAAAGAGCAACCCCGCCAGTGTGGGCCAGCATTGAGGAAGGGGAGAGACGAGTTCTACAGGGAGACTACGCCTATCTGTCCGAGTCTTCCTCCATAGAATACCGCGTGGAGCGCAACTGTGACCTCATGCAGGTCGGGAATTGGCTTGACTCTAAAGGCTACGGGATCGGCCTACCAAAAGGTTCGGATGTCGATGCAATCCGAACACCGCTCGGCATTTTCCGTCAAGTCCAGAAAATGTACCGGAAAAGGCCGAGCGATATTCCGATTGATTTTGTGTAGTATAGTATAATGGAGGTGTCCTATACTTAAATGGAAACGCGCTCAAGGCACCTGCGTTAAATATCCTATGGTGTACATGTTAGCATTGTTTAGATTTGTGAGCAATGATATCGGTCTGCATGAAGTATTCTTTAATTTTTATTTAAGATTCAGATATAACCGACGAAGTTTCAAGGGAGATAATCAAACTCCAGGAAGAGCAAATCATTCAAAGTATGTACGACAAGTGGTGGAAACAAAAGAAGGATGTTGATTGTTCTGGCGGCAAAACGCAGACGACAAATCCGCTGACTATGCAGAATGTTGGCGGGATTTTCCTCGTGCTGATGATGGGGACATTTTGCGGTCTATTAGTGGCTTTTGGCGAGTTCCTGTGGATAGCCCGCCAAAATGCCAGGAAATATAAGGTATGTTTCAGTCATCTTAATAAGACAATCGTTAATTTTTAAAGATATAAAACATTTTCATTTATTTGAATATTCTATTTTTTTTATTGCAATATGCAAATTTTAATGATTGTGTATAATCATATGGATTGTTTTAATGGAACCTAATTAAATAGGTATAGTGCCTCTTCCCATTTTTTGGCCTACACCAATGTTTGAATTGAAAACACCTGTTACTAAAAATAGATACAGGTGCATGAACATTACCTGTCGCAATAGGATTTCGAAACCTAGGTACTGATTTTATTATGGTGTCTGTAACTACTGATTTGTCATAAATATAGAAAACCTCAATCAAGAAATGAATATCCATCTAACTTTGTGTATAAAGACAGTTGGTATTCTGACCCGTGATAACGTCCAGCAAAATGCAATTAAAGTAAGTGTAAATAGAGTATAATGTTATTGAAGAGACATGTTTAAATTGATGTGCTCACACTCTGAATTAAACAAGAGAATCTGAAGAAAAAATTCAGCAGATTAGATGCATTGTATTCAAGCTATCTATTCTAATCATGCGTAAAGTGAATAATTTTTTTTTAACTATTTGGTGGAATCGATCCAGCGACCGCAAAATCAAAAACACCTACGCGTTACCACTAGGCCACGCATATAACACTTTCATATGATTTCTTTTCAATATATGTGGCTATATACATAATAGTATTAGAAAAGTCACTAATTGAACTATTTGTCCAATTTTCAGTGCGAAGACCACGTTAAACCAAAATTAATTCAATGAAAACGTGTACCACAATACCTTTGGAACCGAATTTTAATCGGAATTCTTTGGTTTAAAGTGGTTCAAATAGTCAAATATCCAACTTTTTATTGCACACACACTATTTTCCTATATATCCTTAACAAAACCGGAAGATTTTAATGATGTCGTGTAAGATAATTAAGATTCTTTTAACATGGCAATTGTGTAATTTGCGTTTCTTTGAATATGTTTCAACTAAATACTGTATAATATTGAAAATGTTTCATGTTTGCAAAAGCGCTAAATGTAGGCGAAATTGTATACTAAGTGCGCTATACCTCTTTCTCATTGCTAACTTCAAGCTGCATGGTCTGATTTTTCGGCTATTACAGTATCAAATAATTTTCCATACAGACCAGTTATCTTAGAAAGTTATAGACTTTCGGTTATTTACACCAGCAGAGTCGGTCTCCTTTCAATGTTAGAAATATTCAAATTTAACAAAAATAATTTCTCTATGGGAACACAAGAAAACAAACCAAATGCATCGTGGGCATGTTAAGAAAAAGGGAACCGTTTGGTTTTGTCCCTCGAATGATTAGGTTTATTCAACCCGCATATTATGCATCGATTGTAAACAAAACGAACTTCAGAAACATTAGTGAACAAAATCTACACGTATTTATTTTTGATGAACTTTTATTATACCGATATCAAAGTCGTAATACAATCATACCGTGTTACAACGCACTTTGAAAAATTATGCACTTTGAAATTTTTTTTCAAAGTGCGTTAAATTTGGGACAAAATCTACGCACTTTGAAAAATTTTTGAAGTGTGTTATGAGTGTACATCAACATTTTTTTACTATCAAGACACTTAACGCACTTTGAAAAAAAATGTATAAATCACAAATATGAACTTCGTTCTTAACTAATATCGTTTTATTCAGATTAAGTGTTTATATTTCTTTGTAAACACTAATGTGGTCTGGCGTCATTGGGAATAAGGAGGGTACAACCAAAGATTCAGTACAATTTCCAATAAAATATTTATATCAATTAGGACTAAGAAAAAAATTGTGTGTTTAGGGTAACACTGATGAAAAAATTAGGTTAGGTACTGTAGGTAGGGATTTTTTTAATTTTTTTTTCAAAATGCGTTGCCACATACCCGCCCTGACGTCGGGGACGAATTTTAATATGAAGCGAAATAACGCGGTACCATTTTTTGTCGTTTGCTTTTTAAACAAATTTTGTACACCATTCTCTCAATGAAATATGGCTTAATTGACCGGGAAAACTACTGCGATGTCTATATTTATACACAATATCAACATAGCCATCGTTTAAAAGCGTACACAAAATTTGATATAAAATCGGACCAAGCAGCTTTAATTGTTATCTACAATGTGTAGTACTGTGATTGACCTTTCAAGTGCAAACAGATGGTATATTTAATTAAAACAGAGTTTTTAATCTTTTATAGTCCCGTTGGAGATCAGAGATTTGCAAAGAATTTCGGTTTGAATGGAAGTGTGGAAAATCTTATAAAGATTCAACAGAGAATGTTCAAAACATACCTTTGACAAAGAGTTATGTGAAGGCAAATGGTGGTCAGAACATTACATACGACACAAATACTAGTGATGACGTCACATGACGTCATCAGTGGCAGACCTTTTTAAATGAATTGCATATGAATCACACTATTACATTGCTGGATGGTTACTGTTCATTGTTTGCTTATTGTTTGTGCAAATATGTTGGTTTTTGTTGAATGAAGAATAAATCTTGACTATGAACTTGTATTTTCAATGCATATTAGCAATAAATACCATAAGGAGTGTTTATGTACATGAATTGAGAACTGTACTTGCCATTGTTCAAGGGAATAACCAGAATTTAAACCGAGAAACTTTTTAATTCATTCTTTCATTTGTCCTCCAATAACCTTGCTGCGCTCTGGTGCATTTACCTGGTTGTTTAATTCCAGTAAAAGGTGGGATTGGTTCTTTAGCTGGTAAAACGGTTTGATTGGCTCTTTATCCGTGAATTGTCAATTTAAATAAAATTACAAGTGCTCGTATATTAAAATTCTTTTCATTGCAAGAAAACAATTTTTTTTGTATTAGAAGAACCTTGGTTCTTGATTGGAAAGGGTTTGAAAGAGTACATAGACATATACAAGGGGGTCAAAGAGGGACATTATATCAAAGATAAATGAAACGCTGTTCACTGAAAAAAAAATTCCAAATCGCTTTACTATTGTTTTAACAGGTCATTAAAATATAGAATAAGTTAACACAAAACTGCTATAAGACCCGGAAGACTGATGCACATTTCATTTTCCCCCTATATATTTACGAGTTCCAAGCATGTGACACTTGACATTAGATGTTTATTATGAAAGTTCCTTTTAAATTGCCTGAATATAAACTTGGAGTTAGATAGCTATAAGGACAGTGTGAATTGATCAGGGGATCAGCAGTGTGAACGGAACACTATTAACGTTCACTTAATGTTCTCTGGATCTTCTTAAACCTATTACTGAAAAAGAAGTCTTTAAGGATTGTGCTGTCCAATATCCTGACCAGTTGAAACGGAAGGTTTTTTTGCGGGCACAATGGATTATTTCCCCCTATTACTGCTTATTCCGTTTGTTTCCGCCGCATACAATACCAATATAACAGATTATCATAAGTTTGAATCCAAGGTCGGTCCGGAAAAGCCCAATTTTCTCTGTCCGGATAGTTGTCTAACACTTGATCGGTACGAAAGATGCTGCACTTGCGCCGGAAAACCAATATGGGAGCTTAATCGGAACATCAGCTATGACCCCGTCTTCGTAGAATACACAAACATGTTCGGGCAATCCAAACTTCTCTCCAAGCAGCCCGACACTACCTTTCAATGGCTAAAACACGAATATGGACGGATGAATGCTTTACCGAAAAATGTTTGTGAATATAACAACACATTGGTCTCCGTAGTTCTTACCGGAAACAAGATTCAAAGTATTGAAGGTGTCAATTGTTTGTGGCATCTCGATACCCTCGACCTTAGTCAAAACCCAGTGTCTTCCGTCTCCAATACGACGTTCACCGGCATGCCAAACTTGCGTATCCTTATTCTGGCCTATACCAACATTCAGAAGCTGGATCCATATTCATTTTCCAATTCTGATACAGAAATATTTCGTACCGATTTATCTGGAAATAATTTTAGATCACTGGATGTCACAAACGTATTTTTTGAACGTAGACCGTACTGTAATATCACGTTGTCCGGATGCAATATATCATTTTCAATAGCCAATAGTTTTGATCTATCGCTGAATAAGTCTTATGGTGGAGGAGAAGTGGTATTAACTGACTCTATAATACATAGTGTTCACCCTTTTACTTATATATTCGGGGACAGTAAAGAAAAAATCAAACAAATGTACAAGTACGATATTCACGGTAGGTTTACATTCAACAAGTTAAATATTTCGTGCGATTGTTACATGGGTGAACTTCTTCTTTCAGGCAATGAATTTTTTCAAAGGTTTTTCTCTGAAAAACTATATTACTGTACGTCTCCAGATCATATGAAAGGCATTGATGTTCAGCAGGCGTACAATGATTCGTCCCCGATAACGATGGACATGTTTGTATGTCACAAACAGTCATTTTGTCCACGGCTGTGTTCCTGTATAGAACAACCTAATCGATACCGCCTGTTGGTAGATTGTTCGAACAGGAATCTAACCAGTCTTCCATCCTACTTACCACAAACTGTTTACGACATTGAGTTGAACTGTAGTAACAATTTGATCACAAACGTTCAGCCATTGAACTACCTTAACAACGTAACCGTTCTTGACTTATCCGGAAATCAAGTTTCTCATATATCTGACTCGGTTCCGTCAGAGTTGAAGAGGCTCGAGAAACTTACACTTACTGATCACGTGTTACACAGACTCTCGCGGGAATTTGTAAATTTAGATGCCGGTAAAATATGGTTTGGGCAAAATAGCATTTCTTGTCCTTGCGATGATATTTGGATTGAGTCATGGAGAAAAGTTTCAAAAGTAAATGAATCAAATGTCCTATTGTGTAAAACAGAGTCAGGATATATTAATCAAGCTGAGGATGCGTTTATTGAGTGTTTGCCAACCGACTCCTCTGGTCCCTTTTTGCTACTATTCACCCTGCCTTGTGTATTACTGGTCAGCCTGATAATCGCCCATGTGTTTCGGTTCGATTTCCTTCTGTTCAAAAGACGCCTGCAAAAATCAAAGAGCAAAGCCGAATACACCAGCGATATTTTCATTCTGTGTGATGAAGAAAACGAAGACGTTATCAAAGTTGTTATAGATTTTGTGTTGCACTTTGAAAGGCAAGGTTATCAATGCTTCGCGCCACCTTTACATGGGCTACCTGGGGACGTCCGCGAAGATATGCTGTATAAGAATATCAGGAACTGCCGATCCACACTGGCCATTCTGTCACTTCCGGGGGGCAACCATGGCGACACGGACGAAGTTGTCACGGTAATGAACCATGCGTGGAAGCTGTATTTGAGCAACAAAATTGAGAATTTGGTGGCGGTCATCTTTGATGGCAAATTCTCGGAACAGAAAAAGCGCTTCCCGTACTTAGGCTCTTTGAATCGGTTCAATCGAGTCTTAAAAGTGCGAAGCAGAAAATACGACATAAAACGTAAAATAAGGGAAACCTTGCCATTTCCCACGTGTGATAATAGCATTCCTAAACTCGAAAAGCTAAGTTAGTATGCATTGTTTTCAAACTTTGTAATAATGATAATGATAAGAAACAATGAAGCTCGAACCGGTTCTACGGTCTACTTATATACATGTAGGTTTTGGTCATTTGGTCTCCTTTTAATTCTGTTTCATTACCATCTGCTACATTTTTCGGTCATGATTTTGATGTAATCACATGTATATTCATGATTAGAAATCTATTCCTTTCCTTGCTGTCGGTTTGCGTATTGATTAGATATCTGCAGAGATTAATTAATTGTCGATATACTACTAGTAATAAACAGTGCACTAATGACAACCATTGGTCAGTGATAAAATCTGTCATCGTTCTCTAACTTGTTAACGTACTAAACTCACCACAATGATGGTACACAATGTTTCTTTAAACGTCTTTCATGAAAAGTATACTTCAAAGGTCGTAAAAACTACTTGTATTCGACCAGCGTTCTTCTCTTTCATATATGGTGCTTTTCACTGGATTTTGTACTTATGATGCAAGTTCAGCTTTTGCTGCAAACATGCGGAATAATAAAGTCGATGTAACGACTGAACATGTACATGTATATATATACATGTATAATTATTAATACCAGTTATTACGGAGTTATGTGTGACAGTGTATCTTGATATACATGTATAATTATTAATATCAGTAATTACCGTGTTATGTGTAAGTTGTTATATGTTATTGGAGCTTTATATAATGATGTTAAGTCTTGTATTGTCGTGAATGGGCGCTTAAGCGATTATTTTTGTAACAATGTCGGTCTTATGCAAAGTGAAGTGTTATCTCCGATTTTGTTTTATCTATATGTAAATGATTTTGAAATGAATTTTTTAAAATCTGGATGCATACCGCACGAATTATTATCATTAAATTTGTTCTTACTAATGTATGCAGATGATATGGTACATTTTTCTGAATCTGTTGAAGGTCTACAGCTACTTCTAAATGAACTATCACATTATTGCAAAACTTGGAACTTGTGTATAAATGTTGAAAAATCAAAAATTGTGGTTTTTAGAAATAAGGGCAAAATCAAATGTAACGAAAAATGGTTTATTGGCAATGATGTATTAGAAATCGTGGAGCAATTTGCTTATTTGGGAATTATCTTCCAATATAATACTAAATTTACAAAGGCTTATCTGACCAGGGTAGAAAGGCAATGTTTGCTCCAAGGAAAAATATTATAGGCATGCACTGAATCATGAAACATTATTATTATCATTATTATCGCTTTTTGATAATTATGTTTGTGGTATTATCAATTATGCATCAGAAATGTGGGGCTTTCATAAAGGTAACAATGTTGAAAAGCTGCATCTTGATTTTTGTAAGCAAGCCCTGGGTGTGAAAAGGTCTACTTTTAATGCTGCTGTGTATACAGAGCTAGGTAGATTACCCCTTATTACATGAAGGCCTTTTTCAATTCTAAAATTTTGGAAAGATGTGTTATATAGTAATAATTGTATTATCCAAAAGTGTTATGAAGAAATGTACATCAACTGTGAATTACATGGCCATGGCTAAACCAGATATTTTTGGTAAAATAGAAGATTCGCAGAAATGCCATAATGATTTTTATAAATATTTAGTCGATGGTTTTTATCTTCAATGTTACCTTAGAAAGTCAGTTCCTGTAAAATTTCAACAGTGTATATCGAAATTAAGATTGTCTTCCCATCGTCTAGCCATCGAAACTGGAAGTTACAATAATACACACAGAGCCCAAAGGAACTGCTTTTCATGTAAAAGCTATGTTGAAGATGAATTCCATTTTATCTTAGTGTGTCCAGTATATATCGAATGCCGCAAAAATATATTAAAAAGTATTTTTATGAGAAACCATAGATGTTCAAACTGCTGCAATTGTTTAATAACGAAAATTTTAAAGATATTTCTAACCTCGGCAAATATATTAAATTTAGTATGAAGTTTATCTGTAATTAAGTTTAGATGTTTTTTTCCCCTTTACTCATGTCATATTTCATATTTATGTATGTACCAGGGTCTCCTGTAAAACACCCACTTCTGTACTTTATTATGTTCTTGTATAATCTGATGAGCTGCAAAGCTTAAAGAAATAAAGAATGAATGAGTGTGACGGCGTGTCTTGATTTACATGTATAATTATTAATATCAGTAATTACCGTGTTAAATGTGACAATGCGTCTTGATTACGATCATTGAATTGTTATAATTTTTATCTATATGCATGATATTAAATCTTTTTGTCTTCAATTTTTATCATTTGAATAACATTAATAGCCTTTGACTTTTTAATGTACTAAGTCAAATTCAACGTAATTTAGCATAAATAATCCTTTTGGCAAGGGAAATTTAAATTGCAAAAATTAAGGGCTAATTCGGTTCCAAATTTGGGTTAATCACGACAATAATAATAAAGGGGGGGGGGGGCAATCAGTTTATAACTTCGGGATCGGTATTCCATATATCGAAAACGAGGTCCTTTGTTTGAAATGACCATGATAAACGGGTCAATCTGACAAGGATGAATTTGTTTGTTGTGCAACAGTTCGTGTACGAAGGGAATCTTTGAAACATGCAAGATATACCAGTGCCGATTTTGTGAAGTAAATTGAGGCTAAATATTTCAACCGGGAATCAAACCCGAGACCCCTGCAACTCCAGTCAAGAACTCTACCACTGAGCCGTCCACTCATCTAGGCAGATATCCACGGTCCATTTAGTCCCAACTACTGCAGTACATTAGAGTGATATGCCTGTCAATACATTGATTAGAATAGCTCTTTAACATATCACGTGACAACATTTTCAGTCGGGTGTATTCATCGATCAAGTGAGTAAGGTTATAAAACGTCACACGAGTTCAAGCCAAGTAAACAACAATCGTTTATAATGGTGAAGACCAATTAAAATTTTGAATGTCTTTAATTTGAGGAATTTAGCGTACTGAGTACAATTTTCTTCTTTCACATATAGGAAAATTAAAAAAAAAATAACAATAACTACTAGTAAGTAGTTGATGGAGAAAATGTACCTATATGCTCTCTTATATTTTGATCGCTTTATAAAGTGTGTGTGTGTGGGGGGGGGGGGGGGGGGGGGGATGGGGGGGCCTAAATAAAGAGAATTGGAAGTTAAAAGTGAACCCCTTCCGAAAATTTAGTTATATATCCTGCAAAGGATATTTTTATTATCGGTAAAAATGGTATTCCATAAAGGTACATATGTCAAAGATTAATTATATGGCCATATGCCATAATATCCTTTGAACGCCCATATAAAGCCATTGTTGCTCAGGTGAGCGATGTGGCCCATGGGCCTCTTGTTTATTATGCGAGAATAATGACTTTGTCAAAATAAACCTGATACACATATAAAACTTCAAATCATCGTAAACACATGGTCATTCTCGCTTTCGCTTAATTGCTGATTGTAATTGGTTAAATTTCGTCACAAAATTGGGGAGGAGCTAATAAGCATAAATGTATTGCATGAGTAATGAGAACAAGAATAAATCAGCGAGTTGGCCTGTGGTCAGTTCGTGTTGGTGAGACTGGTCGAGGATTCTTATGATGATAATTCTTTATATTCTAAATCATTGCCTCTGTTCGTTAATGTCTACCGATTCATTACATTTATTGATTGATTGATTGATTGATTGATTTGTTTATTTGTTTGTTTGTTTGTTTTATCTAACTCACCTTAACTGAATTGCAGTAAAAACGCAGTTGAAAAGGCGCATTTGGTAGAGCTATTTGGAAGAGTCTATAATTTGCAGGGGAACAAAGATTTTTCTTAAATAGAATACCGAAGTACTACGGACGATTTGACATTGAGAATATTTGAACTCCTGATTTATCTAAGGAATACAGCCGATTTATTCATAAATCGTATATTCCGTTTATAAAGTCAGTGAATTTAAGAGGGCTGGATGGTTGTGACCATTTTTAGGCTATATTTACCTCCTTGATATGAAGAGGTTTGTATAAAGATATAGGAAAATGCTCTACAAAAATATCAAATGTCAAAAATAGTTCAATAAAGTCTTTTTATTATGTTCATTTTTCACAATCACCATATTTCATCAAATATACTAGGAATTGTTATTTTAACCGGGGAGGGGGAATGGGGATGGATGGTTATAAATATAGATCTTACACGGCTGAACCACAGTAAAAAACTGAGACCGATGCCCTGCTTAGGTTTGTTAATATTTTGGGGTTTTTTTTATGTGAAATGATACTTGTAAATGCATGTGCCAATCTTATGAGTCATTGGCTGTAATGTTGAATTTAGCAGCTGTTGTGTATATTAATGTATAACCTTGTTGACATTTTTATCAATTGTATCAGATGGACGCTTAATCCCTTCCCGCCCCTTCCAAGACTCCCCAAGTCCCGCCAAATCTAATATATCAAAATTGATCCCGTAAAACGAGACGAAACCTCGTTCCTTAGTTTTGCTGAAAAGGAACCAAGAGAAAAAATGCAGGACAAATTTTATGATACCTTGGACAATTCTACAAACGAAGTATTCGAATAATAAATCCTTACGTTTTCCACACGCATGACAAAGCTGTTACACATGTGTTTCTTAATATTGATGAACATTAAAAACAATGTGAAAAGCCTTCATGTATCCATTTAAATCTTGATTCATGAATTGGGTGTCGTACAAGTTAATTTTCGGAGACCGGAATCGGATTTGCTCGGGTCTTTGAGAAATGCAGAGTTATAAAGATAGTAAGGTAGGGGTTTCTATTAAAATTAAGTAACCAATACAGTTGCAGATATACCACTTATTGCAATAATCATCACTTGATCAGATGAAAACTGGAAAGAAATAATTTTGTTATGATTTAGACATTGGTATGTTTATTTGGAACTCCGTTGATTTGAACCGAGTTAAATTGTTGAAAACAAAATGACTGCGTTAAGGATCAATGTAAGTTAAATCCGTTAATACCTCTCCATTCACCTATACTTTAATTTTTTAGAGTTAATGGCGACACCCCCCCCCCAAATTTTCCCGCTTTTAATTTGGGGGGGGGGGGGGTATTAATAAAGATGTACATTGTCCATTTTATATTCTAAAGACGGTATAAAATATATCAAATTTTTTGTTGTTGCAATAGTCAACTTTTCAACTAGGAAAGGCATTCGCAATAGCATTAGCATTTTCAGACATTGTTTTACATGTATTTGTAGTGTGTTTGTGTGTGTGTGTATGTTTATGTGTGTATGTGTGTTAAATGCATCGTCTCTTGATATCTACCTTATGTCTATATTTACCTGCGCAGAACATATCTTCCAGTAACAGCTGCTGCCAATAAGTGTACACACGTTACACTGGTGGTAAACCGAACATTACCAGAGTCTGGTACCTCGTCAACAGGCATTCTGTGAAACAATGCAAAGATGTCTGGTTGTCTATGAGACACCAGTGGATTAAAGGATTAATGGATTAAAGGAGAATATCCGTTATGTGAAAAAGCATGGGGAAGGAAACATCGAAAATAATGTTTAGGACAGAGAGATATGTTCTGACAGCCATCTTTATCGTTTCCTTGATGATATATGGCGGCGTAAGAGCGGAAAATATTATTCGTGTGGGTGAGTTTCTCTAATGCAGCGATAATTAAGGAGAGAAAGGGGGGGGGGGGGGTGGTTATTAGGGCTGAAGATGCATAAACCTACAGTCGATACAGCACATATGTTACAGGGATTTATCGAACTCGCAATGCAAATTAAACAGCCGTTATTAACATGCATGGGAATCTGCAGAAAAAAGGAAATGTTTGCGTCTCTTTAAAAGAGTACAGAAAACTTTTCAATTTTTTTTTCTATCTATCGTTGAAAGCCAATCACAACAGACCTATTGGAGAAATCTAATGTATGGTTTTAGGGGTATGTAAAAAAAGGTTTATAGATCTACGCGAACATCAAATTTTCAATTCAATGACGTATCATCTGATATTTAAAGCCCTTAGTTCAATATAAATGACGAGCGAACTAAACTAATCCCTCTTTTAAAATTACAATAATTTAAAAGGCTGGCGTCCTGAAAGGACCCATTATGTCTCGGTCCATGCATGTCGAAACAGCTGTTTAAGAAACTATATAGGGGGATTCCCGTGTATGCAATTACTGACCGTGCCGATTAAACACCTTGTTCTGTTAGGGGTTATTAAAACCAACACAGATCGGCATTATCGACAAAAGATAGACGAATCAGATATCTCTATTTCATTTACAGATCGGGTGATATATCATCATATAAATTATAGCAAATAAATTTTAATAATCTTTACAACATGACGTATAATGTCAAATCTTAATCACCCCTCCCAACCCTTCCTTAACAGAATGGTAGAAAATACAACTAAAATATCATGTAATAAACAAATCTTAATCTTGTTATTAATGTAGATTAAAAGATTAATTCTTAATAACCAAACCTTGTCAATGACCGAAATTAGTTGACTTTCATATGCACAACATTTTTGCATGCATATAGAAAACATACTAAAACAACTTTTATGAAATCTGATTACCAGGTACATGTATAACGACTTTCGTTAAGTGGTCCTTGCCCTCTTTTGATATATTGTTGGAATTAACATTGTCAATTGCTATAATTGTTATACTTTGATAATTTTTATACTATTCATTGGCATGTCTTTCTCTTGTAATTATAATAATATGTCATGTACTTGTCTGTTCTGGACTCTGAATTAGAAATAAATGATCTGCATTCTGTATTCTGTATAAAAGGGATATTTTTGCAAAATTGTTTATTTACACCCCGATCGAGGTCCAAATATGGGGCGGGGGGGGGGGGGGGGGGTGCTGTCCGCAGACACCGTAATCCTTTCATAATACAACAGCGAGTCCTTCGCCTTTTTAATTGTTGATTGTGAAATTGGAGGTGAAATGAATTTGTTCTTTTCGGGCCTTTCGAAGAACTTCACAAGAGGGGTAACTCTTACTGGATTCTATATATTGAATTCAGGAATGCTAAGATTTATTCAGATTTTTCAAACAAGCCTCTGAAAGTCTTATACCCGAATATTTATTTCCCAAAATATGAAAATTTTTAATTTGCTAAATGAGGTTTGTTACCCGTGCATATGACCAAAAAATCATCATCTGAATTTAAAAAAAAAATTAATTTGATTGAATTTTTCAAAAATAAGTTTTTATAATTAAGATGCCTTGGTTGGATATGAAGATACCGCCTTGGAGCTAGCTTTTAAGGAAACGATGAACAAAGCTCAGCAAGACTTGGTATACAGGAACAAAAATCTGAAGATAGAGGATTTCTTCCACAGAGTAAACTTGGAAGACAGCTTTGAAGTTTCCAGCAAAGGTAATTTCCAGATTTTGATTCCCATTCATTTTGCAAATTGAAATGCTTTTATATTGCGTGCATCAATTTTGTTTCCTTATTGAATTATGTGTAATAGTTTGCACTCATTCAGTCTGCTAATTGAAATGTCTAATGATGTTCATCCATTTGTTAATTGTTATGTATGATAGTTTGCAGTGTGGTATCATTCGAAAGTAAGGTAATATTCGGAACACACTCTCGGTCTTCTTCGGAGTATGTCACGTCACTTTGTAATCAATTATCGATCCCTAATCTCCAAATACACTGGAACTCTCGCAAGGTTGTCACCAATACCAAACGACCAGACAGAGACCACATGACCTTGAACCTTCACCCCGATCACCTGACCCTCAGCGCCGCCCAACGGGATCTCATAAAATTCTGGGAGTGGAAAAAATTTGCTGTCCTGTATGAGGATAATGATGGTAGGGAATCCATTTGAGTTTGATTTAATTTATTAAATGAAAGCAAGAAAACATAATGTTATAAGCCTATATACATGTGTGTCTTTAAATAAAAAAAAGGTTTAACATTCTACAATATACTCCCGCTTTACCCTTTTTAAAAAGTCAGCTTTAGTTTGGGTTTGAGGTAATCGACGTTAATGTTTATCTGTCTTTTCTGAAGGTCTTATCAGACTACAAAGCATTCTGAAGCTGTCCCTTAAAGGGCGCGTTGCCATAACGACCAGAAAAATTAATTTTCTGAATCCAGACAGTGTGAAAAACGTGCTGGAGGATCTTCGAGAGAAGGAGCACCAGAGGATTATCGTGGACTGTCATTACGACAGGGTGTATGACGTCCTGAAAGAGGTAAGTGGGGATAAATCACAAACTAAGCACTTCTTACTTATACTCATATTCCCTCTCTCTCTCTCTCTCTCTCTCTCTCTCTCTCTCTCTCTCTCTCTCTCTCTCTCTCTCTCTCTCTCTCTCTCTCTCCCCAATTCTCTAAAATAAAATTAGCACTTCTGAATTATCATAATCATGCATTGTATGTCTGCAGAATGTGTGCAATAAAAAAAAATATTGATTCAATACTATAATATCAGAGAAATCAAATGACTAATGAAATTAAAAATGAAAATCTATCAAACATTAAAACTTTAAAGACAGATAATATAGTTATTTCAGAAAACGAAAATATGAATACTAGTAACAACAAACTAATACTAAATACATTTGAAAAAATGACTGACCATCCAGCCTCTAAAAATGTTTATGTTATTTCATATATGTACTGACCGTCACTTATTGGAGGTAAGGCAATACTGTCGACATTAATATGACAATGACAATGAACTTTATTCTCATAACTGAAATTACAGTCAGTGTAGAGAAAATACTTATGTACAGTATGTACAAATTACAATACAATACATGAAAATCATTGGTACAGGCATGATGAAGGGATAACAGATAATTGATTCAAGTTAACTCTCAAATATAGTATCTAATAGGATAAGTTGGTTTTTGTTTGTGACATTGAAGAGTGATTCAAATTTTACAACATTTGGATTTGATATGAAATATTTTGGTAAATACATAACCCTTGAATTTGATATATAAACATCAGTACATTTGAAAAGATAGTGAAATTCATCCCCAATTTCATTGTAAGTACATAATTTACAAATTCTTATACAAATAAGAAACAAAGATATCAATTAAAGAGAGGATCAGATAAAAGGGGCCAATTATCCTTATGTTTTTTTAATCTTCGATAGTACAGAAAACGCATGAAGTGGTTATCTACTATCTCTAAAATAAGCACTTTGATTCTTTTCTAAGTTTTCAGTTGTAATGCAGATGTAATAATTATGTTGCTTTCATAACATCTCAGTTTTATATTTTCATGTAACCCGAAACATGGCTCTAGAATGACAGGAGGAGTATAGTTTTTTAACCTTTCCCCCACTTTTTTGCAAACTATTTAATTAACAAACACGATATTCTGGATGTCCCCCTTTCTATATTTAAACATGGGAAAGGTGCACAGACGGGCAAATAATTTTTTTTCGTGGGGGTGGGGGTGGGGCATTTTATTTTGTTGTGGTTCACTTAGGCTCAGAGACTTTGGTTCCTTTAGGTGTTAAGGAAATGATGTTTGGTAGAGCTGCATCCACTTTCTTGAACTCATGAAGCATATTATTATACCTGAATGAAATCCACTGATATATGTTGGTGATATCCTCTTGAAATGTGGGAAATTAAAAATGATATCAGATTGATGTTTTAGAAAATGAAAATGTTCAAATGAAAATGTTTTAAGAAAAAAACATAGTACCTTACTCTTCGCTGAGTTGAGTGTTAGTTTTAATCCTCACAGCCATGCTATTTATACAAGCTATTTTCAATGTGTAGAACTTGTCTTAAATTAAAAAAAATTATCTTAATGTTTACATTAGTTTAAAAAATTAAAATAGAATACAATGATTTCTTTCAGGCCGCTGAGACGGAGGCACTTTCCGAGTATTTCCACTACCATTTCATGACACTGGTAAGTATTGGTACTGATAAGAGACAATTCGGATTGACATACCGTAGCCAGTGTTAAAATGTTTTTAATTTTACACGATAGGACCTTGGGGTGACAGACATTTCGGAATTCTCCGAGTATGGCGCCAACATAACGGCACTGAGGCTGGTCAACCCTGAAAATGGCGCAGTGAAGAACCTCACTGAGGAGTGGAAGCAGCTCCAGTTCAACATCCGGGGCAACAAGTCCCCTCTTAGGAAGGGTCAACTACAAATCCCGGTAAGGAATTTGCAACGAATCCAATTCGAATTCCTCTCTGTCTATCTCTCTCTCTCTCTCTGTCTCTCTCGTTAATTTTCGTGGAATATTAATTTTATTATTATCATACACGCATACCCATGGTTGAGAGTGCATGGTTTGCAATATTCGCTTACCTCTTTTTCAGACGGAGACTGCCTTGATGCATGATGCTGTCTGGGTGCTAACAAATGCAGTCCTTGCCTTGAACGAGGAAAACCCCAATGCCCTGACCCCCTACAGCCGGGTGTCCTGCGAGACGGCCGCGCCCTGGGAGTATGGGGACGATTTGCTGGGGTATATGAGAAGTGTAAGTCCTCGTCTTACGAAATTTAATCATTCATTGCCCAAAATATAGCGAAGCATATTTATAACTTTTTAAACCAAGATATATATACAACTCGTATGTTTGGCAAATGACATTTCATAAATTGTAAAATTAATAGTGTACAACTATCACAAACAAAAAGTCATTAAATACTTATTTGATCGTATATTATTTGGCATGGATTGCATTGTGTTTGGTTCATTGGGGTTCTCTGTTCTGTACGTAAAAGAATGGAAAAAAATATTTCCGAGTTTACAAATCAATTTTTTTTTCTGATAGCTCTCATTATAAAGTTAAATATTGAAACATCGGATTGGTAGATATACATTGTAATAAGTTTTCTAAATATCCTTGTAATTTAACAGGTCCAAGTCCTTGGTCTGACCGGAACTATACAGTTCGGAAACTACGGACAAAGAGAAAAGTTTGAACTGGAGGTCGTGAAATTTAGTCACGAATACAAGAAAGTTCAAAAGGTTAGACGAGTTGAAAAAGTATATTTGTAGAACTTTTTGATTTTATTTTTTTCTTAATTATTTGAACAATATATGAGGAGTCACTTGAACTTGTATGTTTCAGATTGGTACGTGGAATTCATTGTCTTTCCTGAACATCACTGACGACAATGAGAGCCTGTCTCAGCTCAATAAAACACTCAAAGTGCTGACCGTTCTGGTGAGTGCGTGAACGAAAAATACCAAGTTTTATTCCAAAACAAACATTCCGAGGTTATTCCGGAAAAGAATAGCGAGGTTATTCATTAAAATATAACCGAGGTTATTCTAAAAAAAAAAAATAACTGGGTTTATTCTGTAAAAAGACGTTATTCAGGGAAAAAAACTGAGGTTATTCGGAAAGAAAATTGACGGTAAACAGGTTTAGGTGTGCATTCAAAATATCATTGATAACATTTTCATAGAACAAGTTGTGATTTTATTCATGCTTAATTTGTTTTCCTGTTTTAGGAAATGCCTTATGCTGGAAAGAAAATTGACGAATATGGTAACGTGAAGTATGAGGGCTTCTGTATTGACATCCTGGACTATATTGCTGAGTCGATGAAATTCAAATATGAAATTCAAGAGGAACCAACATACGGCAATTGCGACGAGAAAAAATGTACTGGCATGTATCAGAAACTTATCGATAGGGTAAGATATTCTGACATACTTGTGCATGCAAAAATATTAATCTTTAAAACATGATTTTCAGGAAAAATTGAATATCTCCTGCCTCCATTTTCAAGTGAACTGTTTTTTAACAGTCTCTGATGTTTTCAATCATTCTATCGATTACAATCAATCTTGGTATTCGGTGTCAGATGGGTTTTTTTTTTAATCTCCTTTTCTCCAGAAAGCAGACCTAGCTGTGGCGGGAATCACCATCACTTCGGCCCGCGAACAATTCGTCGACTTTACAAAGCCCTTCTGGAACCTGGGAATCACGATTCTCTTCCGGAAACCAAAGCCTAAACCGATTCGACTTTTCTCGTTTCTGGACCCCTTCCACGAGGATGTGTGGGTGTACATGATTGCTATATACCTGTGTGTGAGCTTTATGTTTTTTGTCATTGCCCGTCTGACGCCCTATGAGTGGTGCAACCCCTACCCTTGCAATCAAGACGAAGACATCGTGGAGAACCAGTTTTCTGTTCTCAATAGTATGTGGTTAACGATCGGATCAATCCTGCAGCAAGGTAATTTAGAAACCTCCATGAAAACTTCGTAATCTAGTACAAAATTCAGTACCACTGCCATATTGCTTTTTATGCTATAAATTTAGTAAATTATAATATTTAGCGCATCCTGTACTGTGTAATTTATTGAGGAGAATTCAAAGTTTTAGACACAACTAAATAACCATTGTGTTCCAATTTATTTAAGTAGCTTTATTTCCTTTGTCAGGTTGTGAGCTTGCTCCTAGGACCATTTCGACTCGCATGGTAGCCGGTGTCTGGTGGTTTTTTACCCTAATCATAATTTCCTCATACACCGCTAATCTAGCCGCCTTTCTTACCGCCGGAAGAATGCAGTCGCCGATAGAGAGCGCTGATGATCTGTCCAAGCAGACGGACATCAAATATGGCACTTTACAGACAGGGTCTACTTACAGCTTTTTCCAGGTTTGTCTAATTTGGTAAAAATATTTGGGGTTTTTTATAGACTTCTTGTACATGTGTTATTCAAACTGAACTATTTCACTGAATTTATACATACACAAACCTAAACCTAAGCAATGGTACGTGAGATTTTAAATTAATTTTTGACGAATTAAAATTTAAGCATAAGAAAATTTACTGATAAAATCAAGACGATTAAAATGGCTGAAAATAACTTTCTGGGTTTTTTTTCTTGTAGAACTCGATTTTCCCAATCTATCAGAGAATGTTTACGTTTATGAAGAACCAGAACCCAACAGTGTTTGTGCAGAACTCTAAATTGGGTGAAGAGCGCGTGCTACAAGGGGACTACGCCTATTTTGCCGAATCAACCACCGTGGAATACAAAGTGGAGCGGAACTGTGACCTGACCCAGATAGGAAACTGGCTCAACTCAGTCGGATACGGAATAGCTTTGCCTAAAGGTTAGAACCTGCTCCGTAGAACCAGAAAAAACCTAACAAATGTTCTATATAGGAATTCTGAATTGTGGATATGGAAACATTAATTTGCTGAAATAAGATGTAAATGATCAATTTATGATAGGAATCAACAGTGTATCTTATATCATCATCGGCAAATGAATTCAAATTATTTAAAGCTGCTTGGTTCGATATTGTATCAAATTTTGTGTACGCTTTTAAACGATATTTATGCTAAGTATGTGTATAAAAATAGGCATTGCAATAGTTTTCACGGTCAATTAACCCATATTCCAATGAAGAAAATGATGTACAAATGATGTTTACAAAAAAAACCGACATAAAAAAGGTTTTGCGTTATTTCGCTCATATTAAAATTCGCACCTGACCTCGAGTCGGGTATGATTGTAATACGATTGTAATACATCGCTATAAATAAAGGTTATAATGTTTTGGCAAATCAAAAATCAAACATGTGTACATTTTGTTCACTAATGTTTCTGAAGTTTGCTTTGTTTACAACCTACCAAGCATAGCATGTGGATTGAATAAATCCAATCATTCTGGGGACGAAACCAAACGGTTCCCTTTTCTAAACACTCCCATGATTCATTTTGGTTGTTTTTTTTTTGTGTTGCTCATAAAGAAATTATTTTTATTTACTTTGAATATTTCTAGCTTTGAAAGGATTTCGATTCTGTTGGACTAAATAGGCGAAAGTCTATAACTCTCTAAGATAATTACTTTGTATGGAAAATTATTTGATACTGAAATTGCCAGAAAATCGGACCATGCAGCTTTAAGGAATAAGGAATCATCTTTGAGTATTATGAGGTGATAATTTTGATCGGGGCGTGATCAAATCCAATAAAGCCCGACCGAAATTATTACCTCATAATATTCAAAGAATGATTCCTTATTACTTATATTTATATAATTTTCTGCAATTGTACGATTATATAAGTGAATATAAATAAGCAAACCCCCCAGTTATACGTCATTTGAATTTTTTGGACTGTATAGTTCAAAATCTATACGTAGAGTTATCACAGGCAAAGAGATTGAAAAATGTAAATATAGACATATACAGACCAATATAGTGCCCCCTTGTTTTATGTAAAAGTATTGAGTTTTAGTTTTTTGTTTATAGGATCCCCGTATAAAGACAAAATCTCCCAGAGGATTCTGTACCTACAGGATCAACAAATCATCAAACAACTGTACACCAAATGGTGGACGAAAATGTACATAAACCAGACGTGTGACAACGAGAAGAAGGACCCGTCCAACGCCCTGTCCATAGAGAACCTGGGGGGAGTGTTCGTGGTACTGGTCGGCGGCATCGGTGTCAGCATCGTCATTGCTCTGTTTGAGTTCATTTATTACGCCTGGACAAAACGAGATTTACCGGTATATTCTCTCTCTCTCTCTCTCTCTCTCTCTCTCTCTCTCTCTCTCTCTCTCAATGATTTACCAACGATATTAATGGTTAAAACATAATAAATTCCCTGGTTTATATTGGAGATATAAATCTCATTTTCCCCATATATAATATATGTATCATATATGTATTTGCATCGACTTTCATTAATTGGAGTAAATATCAAGCCCATGTGCACAATTACATGTATGTCTGAAAGAATCAAATTTGACTTTAAATTAAACGCCATTTAATAAACAAAAAATTCCTGTACGCCTCTATAACAAAATATTTCGTGAACACTAGTCTAAGTATCAAGAATAGGCTACATGCATATGCGTAATAATCTTTACTTCATTTTCCGCTCCGGCTTTAGATATGGAGAGTCTCTCTCTCTACTTTTTGTTTTTCTATTGGATTAAAATTGAAATAAGTGAAAGTTCAGTCACTCTAACGAGTTTTCTAGAGTTTGTAGATACATTCTATTCTATAATTTGAGCTTGTGCAGATACGTCTAGAGTAGGCACACATATAAAATGGTTTCATTCGATCGTATCACATTCATTTAATGTTTTTGTATGGGTTGATTACCGAATGCGTGTACATATGCACCACGTGCGAGTTGTATCGTGCCCATGTACTAAAAAAGAGTTATTTCCCTTAGACGAAATGCATATTTCTTATAAAAGATGAAGATTTTTAGAGATTACATTTTAGTTCATTTACAATGTGATTTAACTTTTCAACAACTATTCAAACTAATTAAAAATAAATTGTTTTTAATAAAAAATTAACAATCTTAATTTTCTTTTAATCATATAAACCAAAATAAATTATATCTAGATATCTATTCACCAGTTTGATGTATAACAATTATAAATTATATCGTGTTTTGTAAACGGTAATGAGTTACTCTGGTTTCTCTTCAATCCACGCTTAAATCTTTCGCCTTTTACTAAAGATTTCCGTGGAGAGGAACATTTAATGAGTCTATAGACTTATTTTTGTAACCCTAACTCGGTGGGGTAATGATAAACATAATAGAAGACCCACACTCGCATAATGTATACATTCACATTAAGCACATACTTAGCACACACTCTCTATAAACTTCATTTTAAAGGGACGTGGTCACGATTTTGGTCAAAAATTAGTTTTGCTGATTTTAATGTTTACAATGCTTCCCTAAGGCATTTTTAACAGGCAACTAAAATTTGAGTCTCATTCGTTGAGTTATAAGCGAGTTACAGAGCTTACAATTCTTTGCGATGTGTTTACATTTTGAATGTTGTAGTAAAAAGTACATTTTTAGACATGAATGAAATGAGTGTGTTAAGCGTTAGAAACTGTTTATTTATGCTTAAAATGAATAAGAATATAGACAAATCAGCTTGAAAAAGATTTTTTACTGGTATTTTGAACCTATGTAAACAAAAACATGGTCACTAGAAATGCATTCCTAAAGCATTGTAAATTATAATAAAAAACAGAAAAATAGAATTTGACCAAAATCGTGACCATGCCCCTTTAACATGTCAATCGTTTTTTTTTTTAAATCAGGATCCAATATACACGCAGTTGAAAGATGAATTGATCTTTGCTCTAAGATGTTGGGGCTCCTCATCGAAACCAGCTGATCACGTGATCAAGGCTAGTAAAAGCGACCTCTCTCGGACTGGAGTCTCCTTACCGTCCTTGAATCATGAATATGCAAATGCAATACGTGATATACATGCCTGACCTACTCAACATCTTTTTTTATTTGTAACATAATAATGATAAAACTCATGTTTTGTTCATTGTATTTATTTTTCAGAGATCTTATGTTTGTACTTACTATATATATATATATATATATATATATATATATATATATATATATATATATATATAATATGTTTTACAATTTCCATGTGCATTGCACACAGTGTAAGTCTAAATTTATATTTGAGCCTTTATATGCAAGTATTGAAACTGCATATGAAGGCATTGATGTACATTACATGTAATCTTGTTGAGAATTATTTTTTATTTTTAATCCATTCAATAAGTTGTCATAACATTCCTTATGGCTTTGTTTATTGTACCACGTTAAATGCCCCATTGCTATTTCTGTTCATATGTATTTCATGTTCACTTAAAGGATATTAGGCTTTGCTTTTTTTAAACCTGTGGCTCCACCCTCACCAGTTTTGCCTATAAATGCTCAGCCTCAAAGCTGAGGTTTAATCTCGAATTTATGAAGTTGTCTTTTAAGGTGGCTCACTACACCTTGAAATTTTTTCTCAAATCAGCCGAAAATTACTTGATTGTGTTAGATAATATAATGCATAAAATGGATATCAGTCAAATAGTCGAAAATATGCAATTTTGGGGGGAAATGTTAATTTCAAAAATTTGATTCTGTAAATATGAAATAAAGCCCCAGCCGAATTCTTACACATGGTCTGCGGTTCACAAGCCCGATATTTTAACCACTGAGCTATGATGATATACATATACATATAGTTTGTGACTTTTTGTCTTTAAAAGTATAAAATCTTGATGTAGTGAGGTTCATTAAGGCTTGAGCTGAGGACGAGTTTAGCATTTGTAATTTTTGTGGTGACGACGGGGCCCGAAAGAACAGCCTTTTAATTAAAGGCATATCGAGTCTTTCATGAAAATATCTATACCAAAACTTTTATGCCTCTATAACTTGAGTGGAGATTTGAATACATACGCTATTATGACATACATGTAATCCGAAAGTTTTGTTTGTCTTTGACATATGGGTGAAGTGCCTTGCATTTTGGTGCTTAAGTGGAAAACATTTTCAATGTTCTGAATAAACTGGTTTTCAATAATAAACATATTTTTCACACGTGTGTTTCCGTTTAAGATAAGCATTACAACTACAAGAAAGAATTTAACTTTGTATTAATATTCACAATTTACCTCTCTTAATATTACTGATTATGATTTGATGAATTTAAATTAATTTAATCCGCCGAGATGGATTGCAAATCGACAGATAGAAAATTAGCAAAGGATGGTGTTGTTTTGAAATCACATTTTTTAAGTAGAATATTTGCTTACACACGTAAGTGATCAGTGTTAGAAGAGAAGATGATAATGGAACATAAAAATTTCTTAGATTATCAACCTGTTTGAAATGGAAGGTGAAATTTTAATATATATACTCAGTATACCTGAACGGGAATGCAGGTATTACGAAGATGAATACATGTTTCATTAAAAAAAAACTTGACTTTGACCCGTGTGTGCACGGGTTGACATTGCATATCGGACATTTACGAAATAGATACATGGACACATTCATATTGTAAGGTACTTTTGAAATAAACAATGAATGTGAATATAATGCTGGTATTTTTGTTATTTTGTTTTGTTTTGGTTTTTTTATTTGAAAAATTGGACAAAGCTATAAGCCTACAATAATGCTATAAATTTCACTACACTCTCCTTAGTTAGAGTAATCTAACTGTGTCTCGGGACAGGCCCTCACCACAGTTAGAATGCCTCCCATATACCCGTAATGACGCAGAAAATTGCAGAATCGCCCCGAAGCGATTTTGGAGAAAATTAATGAAGTTGCATTGAAAATAACAGTCAAATTAAAAATAACAAACCTTTTCACCCCTGCGAATGTGTTCGGAATGTTTTCTTTATCGTTGTTAGTCTGTAATAAGTCCAGAGGTGCTCGAATGAAAGTTCACGAGACTTCCTCGAGATTTATTCAGTTCCTGTGAAATTTCGAGCGGAAGTATGAGTGTTCGGATAATATTCTCAAAATACGTAAGTACTGGTCGTTTTTCATATCATATCTTACTTTGATATATGTTAAAACATGAAAATCTATTGAGATCTATGTCTTATTTCATCATCTAGCGGTTATTTAAACTAAACGATGATATCCAGAACAGAGTTATCGTTCGTGTTCAACCACTCTACACTTGGTTGAAAATATAAACATTGGGTTACTTGATAAAATCATAGCCATGTTTGATGTTTTGGTGTGCAATACCATGCTTTTTTAAAAAAAAAGAATGGGTGTCTGTTTTGTGTAAAAACATAGTATATCGAGCCATTTTCAAGGAACATTCTGCATAAAATAGTATTCTCTGTTTCACTATTGATGCTATTACTAGGTCAGGCGCGGATCGAAAATTAATTCTTGTTGTTCATTGTTGCAACAGCAAATAAACTATATTTTCTATTGTCACACTTATTTCTAGAACTCATTTTATCTACCAATTAATGAAGATAAAGTTTGAAATCAGTACACGTCTAGATTTTATATTTGACTACAAGAACCTAGATTCTAGGAAATAGACTATAACCACGAAGCACGATTTTTACTGCGAAACTGAAAGGGTCAAATAAAACCACGTGGTCTAAATTTAAATGACAATAACATTCGCAGGGGTGCTTTTTGAGACTGTAAATCTAAAACTTTAATCCATATAAATAATGGAAGAATTCAACACTTTTTCACCCTTCAAATTTTCACACCATGTTGACATTCGGAACTTTCGGGATTTTTCAGAGTAAATGCACTGAGCTAGAGTTATCTCCCGTATTTTCTTTGCTACAGAGACAATACACGGAACGCATTCTACCGTTAAACCGGTTCCGTAGGACATTTATCATTTTAACGATCGAAAATTCTATCTACACTCTCCTAAGATATATAATGTGAATTTTTTGCATGGAATGAAATATTTCTTTGCCTTTAATTTATGTTTCCACAATATCACATTCGCATAGATACCTCAGAAACGATAATACAAATACGTGTAAATTTTCATTGGAAATTTTTTATATATCCTGTTCATATATATTTATGATTTCTTATGAGAGAAATTATAAAATAACAAATATATATCATTATTTTTGTCTTCTCTGATTTGAACACCGTGATGAGCCTCCGTGATATAGCGTAAATGTAATGCGCGACGCGCAAGATTGTAAAATCCAAAAAATCCAGATGATTTCCGGAATTTTTTGAGGAATTTTCGTTGATTATTAATTAGCGAAGCTTAATTGAGAAAAAATAAAAACATACTGCTAATCTTCAAGTTCCAATGATATTTAAAATATATAAAACAAAAGACAATGCTCTTCCGATTTATCGGTATTAAAGGCCAAAATTCGAGTCTATTATTTTAATTTAGTAGTATAGATAGATACGAGTTTCCGAATGGATTGTCAAGAACATTTTAGGATATAGAACACAAATTACAATTTAAATATGATTTAGAAAACAAATATCAATACAATTTCAAATAAAATACAGTTTAACATCCAGTACCGAATTCAAAGTAATTTCAAAGTTGATCTTTAAAGCATCAAAGAAGTAATTCTGCTGATTCAATCATGACTGGTGTAGAATTTTCATCTTTTTATTCAACATGGTCTTATATAAGATATCCGTTTTGTGGTGGGGTCATGTGACCCCACCATTTTTTGTGAGGTAACATCGATACCCCTTTTGGGAGTCGGGCTCTGGTGTTTAAATTGATTGTTTTAGAAATATTACACCGCCATTTGTGTACGGAATATGTAAAGTTCATTTAAAATTCGGTTAGTATAGCCTTTGATAAGCAGATGGGTTACATAACTGACAGACCAGACCCCTGAGATGATAGGATTTTTGTATTGTGATTCAGAAAATTTTGAAATACATTCCCAGTCAATTGATGCCAAGTAAATTTTGGGGATGGACAGCATCATTGTTTGGAATTGTAGTTGACTGATAGAACGAGTCAGGTATAGTGTTAGGGGCTGGTAAATTGGAACCTTCACGCACAAAGGTAAGTGTTGACTGAATGCTTGTATATTGAACCATTCGATTATTGTTTTCCTGGTCATTTAACTAAAGTACTAAGGAATAATTTTCATAGAGAAATAAACGCATATGAACATACTTTACATCTACATAAAATAAAAATTATACAACTCCATTTCATATTGTTGAAATTTGTTTGTTTGTTTGTTGTTGTTTTTTTTTTTTTTTTCGATTTTGTCAATTTTCTGTAACAATTTCAAGAGTTTCGGCAAATTTCATTCATAGATAGCTTTGTACATGTATATGACTTGAATACTTTTTAGGTATATATGCCTATAGACAAAAATCAAGTTCAATATATTTTTTTTACAAGGCCTAAATTTCTTTGTCGACCCGTGATTAATTAATATTAAGTCTACACGTCATCAGGGTCATCACCCAGTCACCGAGCCGGGTGTATCTTTACCTGGATAATTACAGGTGCTCATTCCGCGCTCCAATGGCGGTCCTAACTCTGGTTCTGCTGACCCTGGGAACGGTAGCTGCTACTGATATACTAATAGGTACCATTTTATTACATTCTATTATCCTTTAAGGTAACATATATATCCACTGTAGCATTTAGAATGTATATTATATAGATTCAACCTGTGCAGAACTCATGTATTTATATTGCTATCTACAATGTATATAGTTACATGTGATGTTGGTATTTACAGACATTTTAGCTTAATATTATTCCATCGGTAATTAAAACACCACATTCATTAGTATACGAAGATATGACCATGACTGTAAAATATCCAACAATGAAATTATGCTACGCTTGATATTCCAACTTCATTTTCTGTGTTACAATGTACATACATGAACATAAGTACATATGTATAAAGATGTATATGGAAAGATAACTGACTAAGCTTAGTCCACAAGTCATGTTTCAGATGGTTTCTTTGACACTGACGACAAGCCGACAGAACTGTCCTTTAAATGGAGCTGTCAGAATGTGAACCTGAGGAGCAGTCCCAGTAACCGGACCACGCCCCTTATACTCATCTACACGGTCAACAGAGTGGGCAACATGTCTGACAACACAGGCAAGAACCAACAAATACAAGCATTCACTGTACCAGTCTCAATATATTAACACAGTTTTAAATGAGCAACTGTTAGCAAACAGTTATATAACCCGGGTTTTGTCAAAAAAGGAGAAATGAATAGTTTTTCTACAAAGTATACTTACTAGTTCTTCATATTTTTACAGTCTGTCGAAGGATTGAGGCAGGAACAAAGGTGCTATTTGGTCCTAAACCCGGAATAACTGCCTCTTATATAAAGTCCGTCAGCAAATACCTAGAAATTCCGCTAATTAATATTCATCATGAAATCCCATCCGGGTCACCGGATCGTCAAGGGATTGGGGTCAGTTTCTTCCCTCATTATCTCGCCGTCAGTCGAGCACACCGGGATCTCATCAAGTTCTGGGGGTGGAAGAAATTCGCCATGCTTTATGTAGACAATGATGGTAAGTTATTTCCTATACAGTGTCATATTTACTAACCAGGTGCAAAATTATTCTCTCCTCTTTTCTAGAAAACTTGTCTACCATTTGCAAGATAAATGATTTCTTTCGTTTGAAATACGAATTAGACAAAAATTAATTTCTACTTTGTTTAATGATAAATTATTTGTCCGGAAATTTAAGGTTTTCATTCGAATACCTTTTTGTGTTACGTGGTTCTTTAGAAAGTCAAGAAAGAAGGTCATATAAAGAAATGCATGGGTTTTAAATACATGTACCAGTTTGGGATGACACTTACAACGTATAAGTTTTAATTTTAGAAAATTAATGTTTTATTAAAGTAAAATCAATTTAATCCATTTTTATGACATACAATTATGTATTTGAACATGTCGTTGCAGCGTGTCGTTGCTAATTACACAATCCACACAGTGTGTTGTTATTAACGAGTATTCTAGTATTCAACTTTCATTTGGAAAGTAATGAATGGATTTAAAGGAGAATAAGTAAATTCTCGTTCATGGTCTCTGTAAAATCTCGTTTCAGGTCTTATTCGCCTCCAGGAGATCTTTACTTTGTCCGTTCTGCCTGACGTCAAAATCAAGCTACGCCAGATTGACGTCAAGAATCCCCAGAGTTTCCTTGATCTATTTATAGAATTGAAGGATGCTGGGGAATACAGGATTCTTGTAGACTGTCACGTGACCCACATCCATATGTTACTGAAAAAGGTTAAACGCGTAACCTTGCGTCAATATAAATAACCAGGAATTTACGTTCATAAAAAAGACGGATTTTGCATGTATACAATTGTATCTATCACACTTTTAATATGTTTTACAGGCATTGCAGGTTAATGCACTGAATGAGTACTTTCATTTTCATTTTACAAATCTGGTGAGTGTCACAGTCTTATTTTGGAGGATTTGAAATTCTACATAGTCTTGACAAACAACATATTTATGTGACTAATTTAAGCTGTGGTCTTGTTAAAGGATTTCAGTATCGTAGACTTTTCGTCCTTTATGTATTCCGGCGCCAACATCACCGGGATGAGGATGGTTGACCTTGAAAATCCCCATGCCACTGCAGTTGTAGACAAATGGAAAAAAGATCTTGAGAAGAGCTCCTTTAGTTTGTCCCCCATCGGGCGCGATCAGACTCAAGTGTCAGTGAGTAGCAAAGTCGTATTTTCGTTTCTAACAGTAATGTCCCCTGTAAGAAAATTAGTTTATTTCTTGCAGAGTAAAGACAAAAGGCAGCATTATGTGTAATCTGTTGTGAATCGTTTTACATCGAATCAAAAACATTATTTCAATATGTCATACACACTATTAATGTAAAAGACATTCATTTAGTACATAGACCATTGTTGCAGATTGGCGCTGCACTGATGTATGACGCCATCCACGTCCTTTATCGCGCCGTTGACCTCCTCACCACGATGCGGAACGTTGATTTTAAGCGGAAGGTCAGCTGTGAAGAGGGGTACAACTCGCTGCCCTGGTTCAACGGGAAAGCGCTGGTCAACGCTCTGAAAACGGTAAATACACATATTTCAAATATTTGTATCCGATATTGGAATCGTTGAGATATACACTTACTTAAGTATTTCTTAATGCGCGGACTGATCTGGATGACTTATTTTAACTGTACTTTGAAGGTTACTTATGAAGGACTGACAGGAAGAATTCAGTTTGACAAGAATGGAGATCGACGTAATTTTACTCTTGACATTGTGAAAGTCAGAGAAAAACCACTCTATAAAGTACGTTAACATGATTGTCAACATACACGGTGTTTTGTACATGTACACATAACAGTTTAGAAGAGGGATTGTCGTTAATACACACTGTTTACTATATACAATTATTTAAAGTTAAATTTGGAAATTCTGAACAACCTTTGGTTTATAAAAAAAAATTTCATGCTTTGAGATATATATCTCTTAAAGAAAAAGAAGCTATAAATTTGCGTCTTTTATTTACTTTATGGAGAAAACAACAATTTCTGAAAAAAATCCTCTTTATTTTTGTACTTCTATCTCCAAAGCTTTACAACGTGTCTTGACTCTTTATTGGAATGTTGGTTTTGACTGAATATTGAAGTATGAGCCGTCGTACAAAATATTAAATATACTGTTATGCAATAAACAGTTCCAGTGTAACTTGCTTTGTCCGCATAGATTGGTAGATGGCACTTCCGGCGAGGAGTAAAGATCACAGAAAAGTCTGAATTTCCTAGTACTGACAGAGCCAACGTGCTGACCAACAAGACGCTTTCTGTCGTCACAGTACTGGTACGTCGTATTAATCCAAGTCACAAGCACGCTTTTAATTCAAATAGCTACCGCTAAAGACAAGCGTCTTTCATTATATTGTATACAAAATGTAACAGAGACAGATATTGCCTCTGCTGGGTTTTGAACCCGGGTCCTCTGGTATGCAAATCAATCACTCTATCGTTCGAGCTGTATATTTCTTATTTTACGCGAGTGCTTAATTCGCCGATTCAACAATTTTGCATCAAATCGCAAGAATATAAAATCGCAATCGCCGAAATGTTATCATAGTTTCTTAGTCTAAAAATTAAAGCGAGATTTTAAAATCGCGTTTAAATATGATTCTACAGTATGGCCCCGTCAAATGATACGATATTGCCATGCATTTCAAAGAATACATGAAAATATGCAAACAAGTGTGCTTTCCTACTCTGTATTTTGTAGGAAGCACCTTACGCTTTCAGGGTGACGGAAGGCAATGGAACAGCACAGTATGAAGGGTTCTGTATTGACCTCTTGAACTCTGTGGCTGACATACTGGGCTTCAAATATAACATCACACCGGAACCAACCGGTACCTATGGTAACTGTGATGGCGACCATTGTGATGGAATGGTCAAACTGCTTGTAGAAAGAGTAGGGAAATATTTAATGAGACTTATTTCGATGATATTTTCTTTACAAATATAGAGCAAACAATCGCATGCGCTAAATCGTGCATTTACTTGTAGGCCGGAAAATTCCATATGCACAAATTGATTGCATTTTCTTCTTTTAATTTCAATGGCAACAACATAATTTAGTAATATATAATTGTACATTTCTTCATAAGCATTTTTGTAATTATGCATGTAACTTATTCCTTCTTAAATATTAAATGTACGTGCATTTATACATGCACCTTCAAAACTACAATCATTGGTAAACTTTTTGTTAAAGAAAGCAGATTTAGCGGTAGCTGGAATGACAATTACATATAGCCGCGAGGAAGTCATAGACTTTACCAAACCTTTCTGGAACCTCGGTATCACAATTTTGTTCCGGAAGCCAATGGCGCCCCCTGCCGAACTGTTTAAGTTTTTGTCCCCCTTCACTTCCGAGTTGTGGGCCTATGTCCTCGCTGTGTATATCGTGGTCAGTGTTATGATGTTCGTAATTGCTCGTTTAACGCCGTACGAGTGGGACAACCCCTATCCATGTGACGTCCACAACGAGGTTCTGGAAAACCAGTTCGGAATAATGAATAGTTTATGGTTTACCATTGGAGCCTTGATGCAACAAGGTAAAAGTATAGTTGATAATATACAAATGTTCCTCAGTTTCAATGTATCTTAATCTTATGTATGCGGCATGGACGAGTCAGTGAATTTTTGTTAGATCGCATTATCCTCATTTTGATAGCGAAAATATGTAGTTATGCAGTATAAAATGATTTTAAATTAGAACTGCGTACCTTAAAATTTTTTTGCTATGAAATAGGTTCAGAAGTCTCACCAAAAACAACATCAACTCGTTTGGTGGCGGGGGTTTGGTGGTTTTTCACCCTAATCATGATTTCTTCCTACACGGCAAATATGGCGGCATTCCTCACCATAGAACGAATGGAAAACCCGATCGGGAGCGCGGAGGATCTGTCGAACCAGAACGAGATAAAATATGGGACCCTAGAGTCCGGGAGCACGAGGGCTTTCTTTGCTGTAAGTCATATACGTCCACTGGACTTTTAACTGTTTTTAATGTCAAAATTAGGAACTTTTGCAAAAGCAATTTGGGTTTGTCATTTTTGTCTTTGATCATTAGTAAATTTGTAGTCCAAAATTACTCGAAAATAATTTTGATATTTTGTGTAGTAAGTCAAAATAGTTTTAATCAATACAAAAATATGGTTGTTTACAGATAAATACAGCATGAAATCATTAGTTTTATTGTTATTTTTCATTTACTTTAATTACACCGCCAGGAATCGAAAGCCAGACTGTATAAGAAAATGAATAACGCTATGAGGACCGCCACGCCCAGCGTGTTTGTGAAGTCCTCCAATGAAGGCGAGCGCCGGGTGATGGAGGGCAAGTACGCTTACCTGGCCGAGTCCACCACCGTGGAGTATAGGACGGCCAGGAACTGTGACCTCATGCAGGTGGGCCAGCAGCTGGACTCCAAGGGATACGGCATAGGCCTCCCCAGGGGTAGGGATTCTGTATTTTTTTTTTGCCTTCCTTATGGTTTTTTTTTAAATAATAAGTTTACAAATAGAGACAATCATTTACATTCACTTATTTTAAATGTACATGTATCATGGGGGTTATTCCTCACATAAGATTAGAAAAAATACATGTTCAGATAGACACATTTCAACGATGTCCTTTTACGGTGGCAGAATATTTATTTTAAAGAATCAAAAAACATGTTTGGTTGTAAAATTTTCAAGCATTCTATCTGCATCTAATAATGTAGGGTTCAGTCTTATTACATCTGAATCTTATTTTTCACTAATCAAAGTTCAGATCTACTATCGGCTCACATTATCAATATTTATGGTTTACTTTAAAAGTTGCCAAAAGGATCTTGGTTTTGGCTTTGAAATGGCACCTGAATACTAGAATCCCTGTAGATACCATGGTTGCCAATCTGAAAAGTGTTGCATTATATTAATTTATTAAATTCCTGAAGTACACGTTCTGTATCAAGAAATAGACAACTGCTAAACTATTTGGATTTTCTTCATTGCTAGATATTAATAGTTTATGACCCAAACTATCACATTGAAACTTTTAAGGCAGACATGTTCGTTGATTTGTTGACCATCCAGTCTCCTTAACACGCTAAAAAGACTTGCCTACCCTCAAATACTAAACTGCATACTAATACATGAAACGTCTTTAATATGTTCCTAGTTTATATATGGTGAGAGAAGTTGTAGTAGCGGCTTTTCCACTATTAATAGTATTTACGGTATTGTTATAATATGAGATTTGGTGTAAAATCTTTATTTACATTGATACCTCTAAAAATTAATTGTACAACGAAACGATAGACTGCGTGCTTTGATTGACAGTATGGAATAAGCACATACTTTTCATTTGTTTTAAACATTAACTCAGATTCCCCTTACCGAGACAAACTCTCTAGCGCCATATTGCACCTCCAAGAGGAGGGTGCCATCCAGGCGATGTACGACAAATGGTGGAAACAGAAGAACATTGACAAGTTCTGTGACAACACTAAAGCGCCCTCTACCAAGGCGCTGGAGCTCAGGAATGTAGGTGGCGTCTTTGTACTGGTACTGACCGGGACCTTCTGTGGATTTGTGATTGCTCTCATCGAATTTGTCTGTAACGCCAGGAAAATATCTCGGAAAGGAGAGGTAAGAGTATATAAAATTTAGATCGTAAATCAAACATAAAAATACTTATATTTCATTGTGTTTTTGGTAAAACTTTTGTTGCTACGTCTCTATGTTAGAATATGGCCTCTTGGTACCCTCATCCTTGCCAGTATTAGATCAGTTTGGTTAAAAATAGTACTTCTTTCAGAGTACCCTGTGGTCTGAGATTAAGCAGCAGTTGTACTTTGCTCTGAGATGTTGTAAGTACAGAAAGGTCCCTGTTACCGTGGCATCAATGGCGGACATAGCAACTGAGGAGACGAGGACCACCCTTCTCTTGGAACCGGGCAATGAGAAGGGAGGTGTTCCAGAGGATAATGGCGAGGACAAGTGTTTAGTGGATCACATGGAGGGGAAAGACATGTCTGTACATCGGACCGGGAAACAAAACAAGCCTCAGAAAATCGGGAAAACGGACACCAAGAATAGTGAAATCTCCACTGTAGAAAACTCTAGCGAAGTTTAAATGTTTTGTTTTGGCTACATGTAATTACCATCTGGAATAGATACAAAATCTAACGGTTGTTTACGTTAAACAGGAAATAATGTGCAATAACGCCGAATCATGTCAGAAGTGGAATAATTCTGTGCAATATTATTTAGAATGGACATTTTGCTAATTTCTCGTAAAATCAATTGGGCTACTGAAATATTCTTATACGTCCTTATTGTAACGTTGTGAAATATTCATCGTTTATATTTAATATTGGTTACGATGATATGCTTACTTAAATTATCGTTCTTTAATAGTTACTTTGTGCATTATTTGATAACGATTTCCTTTAAAATCATTTTGTTTAAGGGTGATTTCAACAAGAGATCCTAAGTTAATTAAGTAATTTCTAACAAACTTTACAATAAAGTAAAACAAATATTTCCACAAAGGATCAGTTTTATTACTTTATTAATTTTCAACAAAATTTGTCTCCATGTGGAGATATGAAATGAAAAAGTAAATAAAAACTTTGTTACTGAAAAAAGCATCATGTGGAATAAAAATATTGTACTGCAGATAACTAATTCATCAATATTTTAAAAAACGCCCAAATTCTCACGTCTGAAATATGTCCAAACATGAGCAATAAACTTTCATTTTTCTTCATCTTTTAAATAAATAATAATGCATTTCCTTTCAGTCATATGACATACGCAATGCTTATAACACTCGAAATGAAAATGTATGGGTGAAAATGAAAGATAAACGGTAACGTTTATAAACGAAGCAATGGAATTATATCACAGACTATCACAAGTAATCCGGCAAAGAACGTGAAGATGATCCAAACATGAAATCGCTTCGTGGAACAGGGCGATCTAACGAAGAAATGCACATCATTCAATGAAGAAGTGGGACAGGTGTATTAAGGCACACTGACAAAATTTCCGTTTTGTGACGGTCCTCACTTTTTGTCACGTCTCTGTATCGCTGTATTCCACATGCATGTAGGACCCCTCCCCAAAAGCGAAATCTCTGCCCCGTGAAACAGGAGATTTTCTGAGTTCTCGGAGAGGGAGAATACCATTGGATGAACTAGAGTCTTTTGGCATATCAACAGTTAGTGGGCAGGAAGCTGAGTGTCCTTTTTTGCACTTTGCACATGCCCGCTTGGATTTCGATTTTTTCGAAGAACCGTGACATCGAACTGCAAACCTTAGTTCTTGAATCATTTCGGAACACAATGATTGCTAAAAAAAAAATTTAGCTTAGAGCAGTTCAATTATGACTCAAACCAAAGTTTTTTTTTAACTCGCACTTTAAATCTAATCTCATCTTAGCCAATTCATAAACAGTTTAAAGTAATTTGAAAATAAATTGCAAATGAATTTTTTATCTTCTTTTTTATTTATATGAGCAGCATTTTAATCAAATTAAGCCAGACTTATTGAGTCTTACTCTGTCTTCCTGGGCGTTTTTCCTGGATTTCCAGATAAACTCCAGGAACGCCACTAGGACGGCAATCGCTAGTCCCCCCAGAAGCACCACAAATATCCCACCCACATTGTTTACATCCAGCGCGTTCGCCTTCGACTCGGTGGCCTTACGATCAGACATACATTTCCCGGTCCCCTTCCACCATTTATTGTACAACTCCTGGACCTTCCCGTCCTCTTGTAGATGAAGAATAGCCAGCGACAGCTTATCCCTCAATGGGGACCCTTGAAGAAAATCCTGATATTTAATAATCTGAATTTTCCTTTTTATTACAAGTATTTATAAAAGCGATCTACAGTACAAGTATATTGATGTCAAGATCTGATGTTTTCTTTCATTTAAACGTAGTTAAATACTTTACTGTGTATAAATGCAAAAAACATCCGAGACATTTTTAAAACAAATTATGACTTGAATGCACATAGCAAACAGTGTGTTGATATCAAACATATCAAAGTGATAGGCCACGTAAGGGAAGACCCACATATTAATGCGTCTGGGGTCTTGATCTTGTTCTGACAGCAAATTACCATAATCGAGAGATGGAAATAAACGATTCCCATGTACCTCTTCAATGTTATATCTCCCCTGGGCTCGTTACGTACTTAAACGACTATGTTAATCCGCCTTGGGAGTAGGAGAATGTCTGAACAATTAGTGCACTCGTGTATCATTTGGCGAATGTATAATATTGAGCGATGGTTTGCGTGATTAAAATGAACACGCATCTCTAAAGAGAAAAGGCGCGAATTTGCTCTTACCCATGGGCGTGGCTACCCCGAAACCCTTAGAGTCAAGTAGACCCCCGACCTGCATCAGATCACAGTTCTGCTGGACCTCGTACTCTATGGAGGTTGACTCCATTAGGTAGGCGTAGTTTCCCGCCAAAACCTTCTCCACGCCGTCT
This sequence comes from Magallana nippona, assembly GCA_033439105.1. Classification (NCBI taxonomy): domain Eukaryota; kingdom Metazoa; phylum Mollusca; class Bivalvia; order Ostreida; family Ostreidae; genus Magallana; species Magallana nippona. The sequence goes on from CM065919.1 coordinate 52,068,796, forward strand.
CGCGCATTCTTCACGAACACGGTCGGTTCCTTGGTCTTCATGTAGTGCCACATTCGGCGATAGGTGTCAATTTTGGAATCCTTGAAAAGCAATCCAATTAGAATAAGATTAATGTACATGTCACTTAATTCAAACAGTATGCATTTTGTATTGAATGTAACATTGACAAACAACGAACTTTTAGATTTCCTTTTTCTACAGGGAAAAAATTCGAGAAACATAACAATTCAAAATCAAATTAAAAACGTATAAGGTAAGAACCCTGACGTATGCGAGATTCTTGTTAAGCATCAGCGATGGAAAAAGTCAGTGCACATACATACTCGTCTGACTACTTCAAATTTTAATGCTTTTAACGAAAATTTGATTAGTTTGAAAATGAAATTTGAACATACTTTGAAAAATGTCATGGTGGACCCTCCTTCCAAGGTCCCGTATGAAATAGAGCTCTGTGCTGCTAACTGCTCCGCGCTCTCTATCGGAGATATCATTCGTTCCACGGTCAAGAACGCCGCTAGATTAGCAGTGTAGGAGGAAATAATAATCAGCGTGAAAAACCACCACGTGGCTCCAACAATCCGGGTGGAAATGGCACGTGGATTGATGTCCGAGCCCTGCTGCATTAGTGTCCCCACGGAGAACCAGAAGCTGTTGGACAGATCAAACGTGTTCTGCACGGTGTCTGTGTCTGGATTACAGGGGTGGGGGTTGTACCACTCGTAAGGGCTGAACCGCGCCAGCACGAATATACAGAAACTGACTAACATGTAGGCCGCTATGACGTATACCCAGATCTCCACGGCCAGGGGGTTCAGAAAGGAGAAGAGGCCGGGCTTCTTCCTCTCGGGGGTCTTAAAGAGAATGCTGATTCCCAGGTTGAGGAATGGTTTAGTGAAATCAATATATTGTTCTCGTAGGTAGCTG